>OY982573.1:13530400-13557041 GCA_963859945.1 Euplagia quadripunctaria | reverse complement strand
CGATGATTCCTAAACGCAAATACTTGTTCAAGTTATGAAAAATGAACTGAAACACTATTCGTTCCTACAATTTTCGAGGGTTTCTCTCAATTTTATCAGGATCCCATCATCAGATCCTGACTTCCTTGACATGGGAGCACCCTTGAGGTATACCCTATCTAACAAAAAAAGAATTATCGGAATCGGTTCATAAATAACGGAGTGAGGGCTGAACATATCCTTTTTTTTTTCATCGGTTAAGAACAAATTAATTTTGGTAATAAAATAGTGTTTATTTTCCTTTAAACATTATAAGTGTAGTAAGATTCTGGGTTTTGGTACGCGTATACTTCGATTTAGATGAGTCTTATGATTCAATGTAAGAGGGTGATTGTATGCATGCTAGGTCAAATAAATACTTCTTTACCATTAATTAATCCAAAGTGTTTCACATTAGTTAATGTTAAACATGTGAATTGAATATACAATTGTTTTTTGACGTTGAATTTTCTTAAAATTCACAGCGAGTTGTTTTCTTGTTGTGGTTTCTTTGAATAGTTGTTTTTAACATTATTTTACGTGGAGAGTCAAAAATTAATTCCGAATTACTTACTGATTCAGAAACTAGTTCTGACAATGCTGACTTTACTAGTAACGAAACTATTTTGTTGTAGGGAATTGCACATTTCTTGAGATACGATCGATCTGGCTTTTTAAAATATAATTAAATTATTATCTAAAATGTTCTAAACATATGTATCACTTTATTTAGATAAATTTGATTATTATGATAATTTGCCCCATTAGTAGGCCACAAGAGCACAGACTATGCATTGCAGTTTCTTCTGCCTCTTGACAGAATCTGCATATTGTGTCCTCACCTAACTTTAGGTTGAACATATGTTTGCTCAGTTTGCAGAGTCCGGTGAAGACTCTTGTTACTGCCCAGGTTTTGTATCTTTTGAGCTCCAGAAGTTCTTTTGATACTTCATTATCATAGCCCTTTATTAAGGCTTTAGAGTGTCTTAGACCAGTCGTGGTCTTCCATCTGTTAATTGGCATTGATGTATATTGGGTGTTTATGATTGAATAAGCTCGCTGAAGATAGAAGTAGTGTACTATTTGTTTCGATAGTTCTTTATTATGGGCAAGATTTTTATAAACGTTTAGGTTTATATTGATTCTATGCCTAAATATAAAACAGATTGTGTCACTAATATTAATTATTTTGAATTACTAGTTAAATCATTATTTGTTTGGTTGTGACGATTGAGTATTAAAAAAATATATATTTGATTAGACCGCATATACTTATATACTTAGCGATACAATTATATTCTTAATCATGTCCCTAGGGATATAACTATATTCTTAGGGATATAATTATATCACGGCTATAACACGGCGACATAGCTATACATAATGAAGTTGCAGGTTTGTGATTTCCTATTAATAATTAAAATAAATGTTATTACCTGTTTAGAGATGAAAGAACTGCATTTGGCTGTGCGTAATTTGCGAATTCTCATTACTTACGTGATGGCGTGTTCAGTCACTATTGCGACCCCCAAAGTGCCGCTCGACTCCCTAATGAGTTATGCGTAGGATAATATCACAATATATGACATGTATATATAGATTAGATAGGTATTTGAAAATGAAATGTTAAAATAGGGGAAAGCTTTTGTCTTCATTGTCTATAATAAAATAATAATAATAAGCATGGTCTATTCAAGCAATACTTAAAAAAACATATTTATCTTGTACGAAAATTCAAAAATGTGTGACAACCCTGATCAAAATATATATTTATGTATTTCCACGGGAATTAACGCGATCACGAAAAGGTATTACATACCTCTAAATTGCCTGACGTTTCGACCAGGTTCCACTGGCCATGGTCACAGGCTGACTCAACTCAGTCAGCCTGTGAACACGGCCAGTGCAATAATAATATATCATCATAATATTCACTTAAAAGTTAAAATATATATATTTTTATAAATAAGAATACTAGCACCGTGGGTCACACATTACTAGTATTCTTGTTAACCCCTCCAGGTAATCTAAATGCTTGTTAGGAGTGGGTTCACGACTCGGTAGTGCACTAGGTGGGGTTCAAACCCGCAACCACTTGAGCCTTTACGCTACCGCCGCTAATAATGACTCATTAATAACTTGTAGATAAATCGGAAGTAGGTAAAGATATAATTGGTGCTTATGTAGAATGGTATAAGGAATCGTTTTGTGTGTATGAATGTGGATGTTTACAGTTTTTTTTTTTTTTTTTTTTAAAAGACAACTCCCGCATTAGGAATTACTCCTGTGTCGCGGGGGACTTTACAAACATAGAAACAACGGACACAAAGAACACCCAGACTCAGGTGGGAATCGAACCCACGACCTATAAGCATAGCGGTCAGGGTCACTAACCACTAGACCAACAGGCCAGTCAGTGACTAGGTACAACGTGTTGTGAACTGACTTTCGATCAATGAGCATTTTCGGTCTTTGATCTTAACATATACATAATAATATGTAAAATTAAATAATTAACGCAGCAAATAGTGTGCGGCTGAAGTGACACAATGAATACTAGTAATAGTTAATATTGAAAATCACTCCAAAAATATGTAATACGGTAGTTGACGGGGCAAAGTCTGGGTGGGGCAGTGCCCTCGATAGAAGCCAATTACCTATGCCACCAAAGTTGGTTTTCCGGTAAACTATACTTATATGTAAATAAGTAACTGTTCTGAGGAATTTATTCATGTTACATATGGCATATGGCCATAGTCGGTGTTAATATAAACAAATTGGTAAAATGGTTCGACGCCTTGTACAGTCTGTGACATGTGCTCAGTTCTATTGAATTCATACAAAAGTATGCAATAAAAATGCTTCATAGTGCCCCGGCTGATGCACGGACCGGGCGCCGGGAATTTTTCTCTCAACTCATACTCACTGATGTAAAGGCCGCATTAGATTATAATATAATTAACAATTTCGTATTCGACGTCCGCTATTATGAATTAATTACATACCTACATTCATTTAAAAATTTATTTGCGAATAATAAAATGTGTGTACAAGTGCACACAATTGGGACACACACACACAACCTAGGTCTTAAAATAAGTGTAGAATTTACACTTGTAGGAATTAGAATGATAAATCTTTGAAAGGTATTTGTTTGTGCTCATTTCAGAGAACAGCAACCAGTAAACGTAGTAGCAGTTGCAGTGAGTATATGTTGTATAGCAGCACTATTACTACCCACACAACCAGAACAGGTCATCAAATCACAGTGGCCAGACTGGCTTCACATCGGATCAAACCTTAAGCTGGTATTCTCTTTCGTTCTTGGACTTGTTTGCATGCTTGTGTTACGACCATAGAAGTTTTGGTATTAATAAGTATTTGTTATGAACTTTTATTGTGATGGAAAGTAAACTCGGAAATGAATGTCCTAAAAGTCCTTCATATAATTAAGTTGGAGATATGACGATGTTAATATTTACTTAAGTTTATATCTTTGTATTATGAAAATATGCTACTATGACTTTTGAATCGGATAAATAATCGCGATAATATTTAAAGAGTAAGATACCCAATCGCTACGAGTTTTATTTACCAGACGTTCGATCGAATGGTGATTACGACAATAGTCGCGTAGGCTACCGCTGCACCGGTGTAGTATTGGTGCAATTCGATCAAGACGTACCTAGTTCAAAAAAGCGATTGTAGGTTGTATTTTCTTCTAGGTAGGGTTTATTTTAATATTATCGCAATAAAGTACTGATGTACCTAAGAAGCATACAAGTCGCGAAAGTTTATAAACAAGTTAACGTTACTCGCACTCGTAGAGTAGAACTCTATGTACGAAATATGTGCATTTTATTTTAATCATCAGGACAAGGATCACTTACTTTGTTTATTTATCAAATAATTCAGAGTGAATGTCCCAACCTAGCAATTCATAACTGATAATTATTTTAGTGTTTGTATATGGTATATGGTATGGAACGATGTTTATTATTACAGTATTTTATTAGATGAAGTTCCTAATAAGAATATGTTGTGATGTCCTTGAAGAATTATTTTTCATTGTGCTGCTTTGCTGGATATAATATTCAAATTAAACTAACTTTCTATTCAAAACAATGGCAATAAAATTTCACTAAACTTTGATTTGGTTATAATCTGCCGTACCTATTACAAAACGTATCCTAAAGATCTTAGTTTAAACCACCATGCACATGGTCTTTTTGTTAGTCTATGTTTTGTGATAAAGTAGGAAAAGTTTATCAATGAAAAAATAACATTATGAAATCTGATCTCTTATGATTTTTCTTTTACTTTATTATGTATTGTTACTGTTAGGGCAGCTCGATAGTTGTTTATCACGTACTACGGGGTAGTAAAAAAAACGTAAACGGTGAACAGAAAATTATCATATTTTTGGTATAAAAATTATTGGTGGTCGTTAAATACGCATTATAGATCGTATGGTGGTCGAATGTCGACCATAATTCTATAAGTTTTGAATGATTTATTTTATTTCATGAACCAATGTGATTTATTGATTATAAAGACTTCTTGTACCATGACAGGTCAACAGATACTTATGCTGGATACGTAGCTTAGCTTGATGTAGGTAGCCGTTATCACATATTTTTTTAATTTGTAACACATAGAGACATGAACTTTAAATATTTCAAATTTCACATTCCTCGGGGGTACGAAGAATTCTCATCACATATGAATATTTAGATTTATGTGTAAATTGTGGAGGGTAGGTACATTGCCATGTACTATAAACTTATCTAAATGGATTTCTAGTGGAAAAATGTCGAATCAGTATCCATGAAAGTAAATAAAAGAATAACAATAAAGTTAGTACGTATCAGTATTTTAAATTAGCAATTAATGTGATGTTAACCTTTCACTGTTGCATTCTTAATGTAACAATTCAATATTTTTCCCCTTGGCAGTATACAGTAGTATATAAAAAAGTATTATCCGACTCTGTGTCGGGTCGGCTTTGTGTGTCTTCACCCTCTACAGTAATAATAGAGCCTTTCAATACATTTTAGACCTTACCTTGGCCAGCCAGTAACAAATAGTTACATATATTTTATATTGGTGATGCATCACAAATGAATTGACATATCAAATCTGCGGTATGTGATGCGGGACTTGTCGTAGATCATTAGAGACGAGACGACCTCACAGACTTACGAGTTATTTCAATAAACGAGTGTGTATTTTGTCTCCATGTCATTTCGTTTTCAGAATTATTGTTCAATGCTCGAGACTAAACGACTTAAAATCGCTCAATCGCGCTCAATCTCATCACATACAACTTTACTAATAAAGTTGTATGTGATGAGATCGAGCGCTATTCTAAGCCTTTGATTGCAATTGTTAGTGCTATCTCTTTTCAAAATTGCGATTGAAAGACAGACATTGGAACAAATAAAATTTAATACCTGTGTTATGTGTGTGACATTATTTTTATTTTACCAGAAAAATGGCATTAGTTGAAAAAGTAAGTAGAAAATCTTTAGCCTGACCACGAAAATAAAACCTGGTCTAGGGGCGCAATTGCGTTTTTATTGCAACACTAAGTATAGTCATAACCACGTGAATTGGGTAAATTAGGATCTACGACGTTACAGACAGATATACAGACACACACAAAGATGCACTCGTTAAACTTATAGAACCCTTCCTTTTTGCGTCGGGGGTTAAAAATTTGCATGGGTGGTAAGACATAACCTAATAAATTAATACTTCGGTGAACCATTGGAGATTCAAACAAAAACATTTTTGATATTGGGCTTATTAGTAACGTTATTTAGAGAAATATAGTCTAATCCCTCAGACTTTCTTTTCGACAAAAATACTTAAAATACGTTGCTAACCGCTTTTCTCTCACCACTATGAATAGTTTTTTTTTGGCATTTTAACACATAAAAATCTCACATACATAAAGTGGGTATGTACAATAGGCGGCCTTATCGCTAAGAGTGATCTCTTATAGGCAACCTTTGGATGGACAAAATCGATAATAGATAAAAGAATAACAATGCAACAGCAACCACCAATAAACAATGATTATATAAAAATAACGTTCCTCTTAACATCAAAAGACATTAGTTCCATTTGTTTTCTGCAACATGTCGATGTTTTTTATTTTCCTGGTCAGGCTATACCTTTCTGTAGGTATCGGAATATCAAACCTTCACAACGTTACACAATTTAAGAATATCAGAATACCACAGTTCAGTACAGAGAGGTGATTATTTTGACGACCCATTCTTCCTTTTATTATGTTTACGTTCTATGACGTGTTTCTTTACAGCATTTATGTCAGATAGAAATATCTCATCACACTCACTTTTTTGCTTCAGTTAATTACCATTACCTTTTTTCTCTCTTTTGTATTTGAAGTCGTTTAAAAATATGCGAACTTAAAAATAATTCAGTATCTGTGCTCTGTAGAAATGTCTCAGGGAAGAAAAACGGTTATTTATTTTATTTAGGGTGTTTTATTTTTCTGGTCTATGAAATACACATGTTTACATATTTAATTGTGATTTTTCTGTGGTGTATAATTATAATTTGTGTAGTTTATAATGTCACATGACATAGATACGACATTACAATATTTTTAAAAACGCGTTTACGGATTCTTTCCTAGATCTTTCTGTTCATTATTTACAAACGAAAATTACTTTCAGAATTAAACATGACATAATATAAATTGAAACCTGCAGGCTTAGACAAGTGTCAATCGTTTCTTAGCGTTTCCATTTCTAAAAACGTTGACGCCCTTACGAAAACGATAATAGATTGCTAGACAAGTGTACTTTGATTTAGCGAACACAGATTGTTGGTTGGCGCGTATGGTTTGTTTCACAAACGTCAAGGTGTTTAGCGCGTATTATGTAAGGGAGCGTCGATTAATTACGTGAGGCTTTAGAGGGGGGAGAGGGTCGATCCAAATCTCAGCAAACCACATAATTACATAATAATTTTTCTCACGAAACTAAAAAGTCACTTTTTACCCCCTCCAGAACTCAGAATCCACAGAATTATAATAATTATTCTACTTTTCCTATTTACGTATTCCATTGTTCGATTTCCCTAGCGTAATTCTAGACTACGTTATGTGTAAATACTAGTGTTCACTAGTCTTAAATAAGACTAATTAAGCAATTTTTTAAAATAAACCCAAGGCAATCAAGCAAACACAAAAAATATGCAGTTATCAAAATCTCACGTGAAATTAGTGGGGGGAGGGAGGGGGAAGTAAATTGAGCTAAATCTCAATCCCATATATTTACTTTTCTATTCTACTGTCGTAATAGAAAATGAAGTGCCACTTGTCTAGGCCTGTTGGTTCCTAGAGGCGAGCGCACGCGCCCTTCCTATTTTTGATTACTGTTAAACATATACATAATTATACTTACGCTTGTGACCGCGTTTTGTTCGCGTTATTTTACATTTTGGCAATCGAATTTTGATCGATTCGTTCGAACTCACATTCGCATTTATAATATTAGGATTTTTATTCATCAAAAGGCAATACACTGAACCCCACACTAAAATACCCTGTGTTGTGGGGTCCAGTGTATTCCATCTATATGTATACATTATTTGACCCTAATTTTTTTTTTTTTTTAAAAACAAATGTACCTATAAACAGAAAAATCGGAAGCTTAAATACTTCCTAAACCGACTTGTAAAGAGGAGGTTCAGTACAGTTATCCTAGTACGAGTTTTACAAAGCGAACCGAAATGTGTGGTCGCGTGTGAAAAAAAATAATTAAAGGATCTCTAAACGCAAAACGTTATTCACTATGCATTTTATGAATGAGCCAAGCTTTCAGAAAGTACAAACTCGTACCAGGAGCTCTATTTTTAGTCATAAATTTGTGATAGGTGTATGGTGCCGTAAATAAAGTGTGTTTTATATTTTTATAGGTGCTAATATTTTTAATTGATTTATATATTTCGGTGTTTTAGTTTTAAATTATTAGATACTTTACGGCGTACCTTGCTTTGAAAGCTGACAAATACTTAAATAAAATTATTGATGTGAATTGTAATTGTATAAAGGATTTTGGGTACCCTGTGGTATTTAATGTTCGCAAATGTATGTCTAATGTAAAATCGACAGCTGTAGTATAATCTGGGTAGGCATACTAGCTTGTTATGTAAATAGTATTTAAATATTGTTTGTGAATTTGATGTCCGCTGACAGAACAATATGGTTTGATACTTTTTTATTGATTTATACTAAAATGTACATAGTTTCCCACTTAAAATTACTGTTATATTCTTGGTAACCTTTAAAACAAATTCGTGGAAAACATTAAAATCAACTATAACGTTTTCTTTAAAGTGAACGACGCGACGTTGGCGTACACCGTTCCTCCACTTACAATACTTAATATGTTAACATCCACAAGCTTAGCCCACTTAATTAAATAGTTGCTTTAAGGAACGACAGTTTCGCTCACCATGTCATCCTATATAAAATTGGAACTGTAAACAATAGATAAACAATGCAGTTCTGAATGTAGATATCTATGTTAACAACGTAATTTGAAAAAAACTGGGTCTTACACCAAACAGGTGGATTTACTAGGAACAGACTAGTTATATTATCAGCCTCCCTTACTGTTGGTTTTGAAAAGTTTCTGTAATCAGCTGCTACAATTTGCGGTAACTAGCGAACGGGTTACAAATTGTAATGTGGCAATTAGAAAGAAAACAGGAGAGCAAAAAGAGCAAGAAAGCGCTAGGGGTGGGAGAAGAGGCAGGGAAGCGAGAGATAAAGGAAAATGTGAAAGCACGCGTTTTGATTTGTCTGAAGGGTCTGTCATCTGTTTACCATGTGACAGACCTTTCCGAAGATAGTAGTAAAAACGTAGTCTCTGAAAATGTGCGCACTTACAGCTAAAAAATCTCCTTAAAGGATAGTGTGACATCATTTCTCATGTTGTTTTGCTAGCGAATCCCTATTATTACAATTTGTTACATACATATCTACATGTTTCACCGATGATGATGTACAAACTTTGTTTGTATGACATGTAATACAATGGTTAGGAGTTATTTGAAAGAAGCATTTGTATTAATGTTGTAAATATGACGAAAAAATTATACAGATGGCTATATTTTTAATAGATTCCCTTGTGATTTGGGACCACCTGCTGTGAAAATGTTTATGCCAAATATATCTATCTACAAATCAATTACACATTGTTTTACTTACTCATAAATGATAATTATGTATTTGAATTAATATCTTCGTTTATTTTGAACATGTTAGTGTTCAATTGTTGGTAAAAAAATTAGTTGATTTTAAAGTATTGGCAACCACTTTGGGCACTGCGTGTTAGATCCCGGTCAATTCGGCTGAGAGCTGGCATATGCCCTGGTGTGTTGTTAATAACAATATTTCCTTAATTTAGTTTGTATAGAAACATAGAATCCAGCTTAGTTAAATGATAGAAGTGAAGACTTTCTTATGCAGCATGCGGACCTGACCAATCAAAACGCCATGATCACTCTCTACACAGATAACATAATACTATACTAGTACTCTCGATAAATGTATTTTATAATTATGTTGCCAAGCCCAAACGGCTATCTACACCTAGGGCTGCCATCCGTCCGGGCTTCCCCGGATTTGTCCTAGTTTAGAGGGCGTCCGGGCGGGGTTTTCAAAAAGCGTCCGGGTAAAACCCGGACACTCTGTGCCAGGGGCAACTTATAATCATTAGATGAACAAGGTGGTTGATTTAATAAAAAAAATTAAATCGGCGTTTTTTTAAGATGTCCGGGAAAGAATCTCGATTTCACACATATGTCCGGGATTTTTGAAGAGATTGTCCGGCGTCGGCAATTTAAGTGATGGCAGGCCTATCTACACCATAGGCACCATACAATTGAAATCAAAATCGGCCACCCCTGAAGTGGAGACTTCACCAGCTCGGTGAATCACAAATCTGGACGATCGCATAAATTAGTAAGAAATTCTGGAAGATATTATTGTAATGAGTGAACCATCCAACGGTTATCACAGAAAACTGTCAGCATCACCATGATATTATAGCGACTGTGGTTTAGGCGTTTTAGCTCGCTTAAGGCAAGTACAAAGCATTGGAAGTGCTTGTACCTACATTTTTTTATCGTCCATGAGGATGAGTCTGGTTTATTTGACTGATTTCGCTGTTTATCTAGTGTTGTGCAAATAAAACCAATAAATATTTTTTCTTAACTTTATTTGCTATAAAGATTTCGAACATATTAATAACTTAATATGCGTGTTCCTGAGATAAGCCTCAGACCTGCCAGTAATTATTAGCGTTTCTCACACGTAGAGTTTAATGGGCCCTATTTTAAGTGTCAAACCGATGAATAAAACGCGTTCCAAACTGTCAGATTGGCGCGTGCTAATTTCCCTAGAAAGATACTGAAATAGACTCGCAGTTTGGTGCATGAAACTGACACTCAGTTTTACTCGGCTTAGTGTGGCGTGCTGTATACTCCGTGTACGTTACCCCAGCAGGAACGTAGTTCTTATAATGATATGCGTGGAAAGTATAATTAGTGCGTAATTTGCCGTGAATGTGCGCCGCGTAAACAAATTGTGCATGTTGTCGAGTTGTTTAGAAAAATAAACGGAAAAACTATTTTTCTACTTCTGTGTACTCAGGCATAAATCTATTTGACTAAACGCACTAATTTTTGGTTTACACCTACACATCTTGGGTAGGTTTTTTGTATGTTGACGTCAAAGATATAACACCGTCGTTTTGACTTTTAGTAATATTATTCAATAACATGTAATGTGGCAAATTAATAATATCTTTTTGCATCCTAAATGTTGTCTCATATCATGTCTCACTCGTGTCCACGTCGTCAGATATTCAATTTGCGCAAAGTAAATTTAAATACAGGAATTGCTAAAATATATTATAATGATTTAGTAACTTTATACGAGGTATTATTCACCGGTTGGCTGGTCGGTTGGTTTCCGCGCTCTATTGCAAAAATGGTTAAATGCGAAAAAAAAAATAAAACAAAATTTGTAGAGAATTTTATGATTTTGAATTTTTATAAAACTTTATTATAATAGATTTCAACATCTTTTGAGCCATAGAAAGCAAAATATTTGAAAAAATTCCATTTTTATGACCGTTGACCTTGAACATCTGAAGACACGCACATGAAATTTTATAAGACTTTTGAGACAACATTTAGATAGCCAAAATAATGTTTATATGAGTTTTCAGCTTGTTATCTCTCATTTCCAGGTGAATTTGATTATTAAACCCCACCAAAACAAAAGGCTACCCGTTCACTGCAAAAAAAAAAAATTTACTGTGGCCCCACACAGTCCCAATACATCCATATCCATATCATCTTAGAGAGTATTGGGATCCTCGGTGTGGACATTTCCAGTTTCAATGTCACCTAGAAGGCAAGACCAAGCTGGCATCCAAAAAGCTCAATGTGCTTAATAGAATACAGCTGTCGTCTCTGGACGGGAGCACCTGGATATCACCTCGGGTCTTTGGACTCGTTTCAAAGACGTGCTGTGTGAATCGTCGACGATCCTAAACTTACAAGCGATAATTAAACCCGCTACTTATACACATCTTTTTCTACCAATTAAAGATAATGAAATATAAACTCAAAAACAAACTGAGGTGTGTAAAGTCCAGCGTTACTAAACACTCTTTCGGTGGTACACTTGTTGGTGGAGTAACCAAATATTCTCAGGTCATTCTCTCTCTAACCATCCATAACAGAAGTCTTCATCATTCAAAAACAAAATTTCTTCATCACATCGTTTTAGAAAGAAATCAATTTGTACCTAGGATAAATAAAAGGCGATGCGAAATGTCAAGCCATTCGTACATTTTGATCACTCTTTTGTTGAAAAGTCAATATTCGCATTCGCAAATACTAGAAATAAATATTCGCATTCGCGAATGTGAAAAATCGAAATTCGTTACATAATTAGCATGTATGTACAGTTTTGAAACTTTTTATGGTTATTATTAGCGTCAAGAAGGACCGAATACAGTTTTCAGTGAGCTTCTACGTTTTCTCATTGATATTTTTTTGGGTTTTCAAAAAAGCGCGATTTATAAATATTTTCTTAAATCTCATTCTGTAACAAATTCGCAGAAATAAAGAGCTACTCGTGTATGTTTATTCTACAGGTGCACATACCTACTTTTTGCATAAATATAAATAAGCTCTCTGCCCATGCACAATATTTCTCTCTCCGATAATTCGTTTGGAATTTTCCTGCTAAAACAAAGTTATTCCACCAGGAATCGTTTTTTTCCGTTTTTGTTCTAAAACGACAACATGCACAATTTTTTCACGCGGCGCACATTCACAGCAGATTACGCACTAACTATAATAAATTATTGTGAACGCATTCTAAAAGCTACTGTAAGAATCTTTACTACTAATTATTTAAGAATACAGTACCTACCTACTGATTTCTAAGCATCCGAGCAGCACGTAGTCGTTTTGTTCTAGAAACAATTTTATACTTAACGCAATGTTACAACACTTTGAAGCTAATTTCCATAACTTCCAATGATATGATTTTTAAAACGAATGTCTTAAGTGACTTTATTTATACAATATGTTCGTAAAATTTAATGGAAGTATTAGAACAATAAATAACTTTCAATATAAAAACTCCACATCTATATAAAATAAAACAATATGATACTTGAGTAATACCTACTGAATCTGTTTTGCAACTAATTTATGAAATTGCCTCTACAATACAGGATCAGAAGGCTCAGGTTTCACATGGCAAAAACTGCGTTTAACAACAAACATTGAAAATATATACCTACATACCGTTTACTATAAATCTATGGAAATTTTGAAATAGATGCATTTATTCTTATTAATATTTAGGAACAATAGCTAAAAATACCTCCACAATCATAGAAGAAACTTTAACATTAACGGTATAAATAAAGCTTAAATGTTTTTAATTCATCTTTTAAGATCTTTAAAGAGCGGAATAGTATTAACACAAAAAAACAAATAACTGGATTCGCACATTATACTAACGTATAATGTGGAAATATAATTCATATTTAAAAAAAAACATTAAGCTACAGCTAAACATCAATCACACGTTTTATCTAAAAAATATAGAAAAAATTATAAAACGCAGACAATATTTTCTCAGTAGGTATTAAATTTAAGACAAAGGGATTTTCAATCATGATCTTGTAAAATAAAACACAAATAAGTATTTATCTAAAACAATTGTAATTAAATCCTAAAAAAGGTACATAAGGAAACCTATTTTAATTCTTATTGAGATCGTTGTTTTGTTGTTAAATTATACACCGCATAGAGTAGGGGAACTACAATATCGCACGCTCAGAACAACACTGCAGTAAGTCAAAATGTTTCGTTTTTCAGAATCGATGAAAAACCATTATCCCATGTTATTGTAAAGTTATGCCAAATGTTCTGAACATCGCACGTACAGAATCCAACGTGTATTGACATGGCATAGTTCAGTAGATTTAAAACAGGTTTAAAAAGGAAAAAAGTACTATTTTTTGACTTAATTCACTGTTGTGGAATGACTGAACAAAATAAAAAAGATTTATTTAGAGTTACATCGTTTTTACTGATTGATTTCGAAATAATGCACTATTATTCTACTGTGTTTTTATTGAGATTCAATATGCAATAACGACACATTTGTTTTGTTTTCAAGAATAGACCTATTAAAAATGGAATAAAATAAAAAAATAGTTAAATCAGTAGATATATATAAATATTTTTAATACAAAACATACTAGTGTTGGACTCAAATATATTTATTGCATTAGCAAAATTGGTTAACACAAAAACCGATAGGAAATTAAAAACAACAAAGTTAGTTACCTAGATGTGCTACAACTTTGTTATAAACATAAAACTGTGTAAAACATTATAAACTGAACAATAATTAAGAAACGTTAATATTTTGTCTTTATCCAACATGGAATTTCAACGCTGTTGAACCTAACACTACCAGTAGCTATATTCTACGATCACAGACTTTAAGTACAACTACAGTATTATAATAATTTATGGCACATCACAAAAACTTAAAACTAAAAAAATAAGTTTAAATTGTCAATTACCAAACACTAAACGACTTATTTCATGTCGTCGTTAACCATTAACACCATACAATAGCTGTGCTATATTGACATTAATTAGTTTAAAAATGGACATTAAGGGTACTTACTTACGTATGTAACATAATCAGTCTTTAAAAGTAACGAGTCTTATATAAATCACCATGTATTACAATATCACAGGTTTACTTATACCATAATATTCACTATAATCAAGAATCTCAACAAATATCTTTATAAAAATTTAAAACAAAAAAAATATTTTCTTATAACTAGGAACATAGGAACTTAACGTTAAATTTTTCAGTCAGGGCCGCTATTCTATATTTAATGCAGTCTTATAATAAGAATTAACATAATTGATAGGAATTATATTTTTTTCGATTAACTCCATAATATCTCTTTTTTTGTTTTCAGCCAGAGGTTGTTTTTCTGTATATGCTTTAACCAACAGCGGAGAAAAACCTTGATCTTTATAGCGCCTTGAACGATTTCGAACACAGACTTTCTTAAAATCAGTCTCTTCGAACGATGTTTTGTAAAAGAAAGTCAAGGGATGATGCTTTTCAACGCGAAGTTGTTTAATATCATGCCATTTAATTTGCTTATTGTCTTCATCTTTATTAAAATTGTTGCCCCATGTTTCCTGGAGGACTTTAAGTTCATAAAAATCGTTGTGGTTTAGCTCCTCTAAACGATATGGCTGGCCTGTTTTTTTTGCAGTACGTATCAGAGTAGCATATTGCTGTGGGCAATAAATAGGGCCAGATTTTAAGTGTCTTTTTATTTGTTTTTCTATTACACTATGGACGTTGTCCCCTTCATTTTGAGAATGTCCGCGAATCAAAAATTTATGGGTTATAGAATTAACTCTCAGATTATTAACAGCATAAGCATATACAGATAATAAGTATTTATTTTTTTGTTGCCCACAGCAATTATCGCTATAAAATACAATATCCACTTCGGTATTAGAAACATTATTCTCAAGTACCATCTCAATGTATTTGAGGACACAACTTCCTATCTCAACTGCACCACGCCTGGCTTCAGTTTCATCCCAGAAAAAACATACTACGTTCTTAGCTGTTAAGTCACTTACAGTGAAGTTAAAACAGTTGATTTTGGATTTGTAAAAAAAAAGAGAAACTTGTCCTTTGGGGACCTGCATGACTGCCTGCAGGTCGTATACTGCTACGACGATATCGTTTCTGTTTTTATCAGCCTCCTTTTCCAATCTGGACAATTCTTTTTCTTTGAGGTGTTTATTATAATCGTCACGGAGTTTAGCCTTGTTCTCATCATTGGCATTTTTATAGCTTTCACATAAGTCGCATAGGTCTTTCTTAGGAATATAGAAAGAAATATTGAACTCCTCATTAAATATTCTACTGAAAGTTGAAGCTGAAGAAGGAATTAAATTGTTTTGCTCGCGTAGAGTTTTGTAATCTCGATACAAGTCTGCCAAACATTTATCACTTGATATGTATTGCCTTGTAGTTTGAGCTCTTAGATAATGAGACTCTATTCTAGGAATTAAATTTATAAAATCAGTCACACTATCTTTTATCTCAGAGTCTATTTTGCGCTGATTACCATGCTTCCCGCGTGCGTCTGATTTCATAAAACCACCATCTGTTTTCTTGGAAAGGGCGGTCTTAATATATCTATCACAAATACTCAGGGTAGCCTTAAAAAACTCTTTACATACCCTAATCCTGTGGGCATCTTTTTCAAAATAGTAAGCCGAATTCAAAGCCCTCAATTTTTGAGATGTGATGTACCTATATTTTGGCTTGATTTCTTGTGTATGCCTTACTATATATTCTCTTTGCCTCTCCAAATCGCCCAGCTGCCAAAAGTGTTCGAAAATGTCTTGTCTTACCATTTCATCAATTTTTGATTTGCAATTCAACTTGCATTTGTCGCCACAAGGTGGACGGATTTGACGCTCAGCGATTAGTTTTGTAGGATTTGTTAAAGAAACATACGCTTTACCTGAATTCCGCAATGTCTTAGCAATTTTAGACTTCCAGCCAGCAGGGTTGCGAATCCTCTTCCTACGTAGCTTGGGTTCACTCATTGGTGAGGCAATGTTAATAGCAGAAGAAGTGGAGGGTGCATCTGTCAGTGTAGCATTGGAATCACCATGAATATTTGCTTTAGAAGGACCCGGTTTATCAATTTCATCATCAGATGAACTGCTGGAGCTTGACGATGAGGAGCTGGAGTCTGACGAAGTGCTAGAGGAGGAAGAAGAAGATACTCTTCTAGGGATTATGAGAGGTAGAGGTTTTGGTTTTATAGGCACAACAAAAGTAGGATCAGTATCCGAATCATCAATAATGTCTTCTTCTTCATGGCTATGATCAGATAAAAACGGGACGGATACCTCCCTCTCTGACGCTTCATCAGCTGATGTTGCCACCGCTGATGTTTCATCGGTTGATGCTGCAACGGTCGTATTACCGGCACTTTTTTCCGCATAGCTTTGTTGAGTAGAAGGTCTGATTTCTTCTGTGGTTGCTTCCATTGCCTTTTTCAGTAACAGGAGACCACGACCTGACATCATCTGCCAAATAACAATCACAAATTTAAGTAATTCAACAATAGTGCATTATCTCAAAATAAATTACTAAACTTCTTATAAATGAAGTACAATATAAATTGTAAATATATTTATTTTAATCCATAGTGTAAGCAACAATTCTGAGTATAAAGAAATAAAAAAATATGTTTTTTGACAAAATTAGAACACAAAAGATGTATCCCATCAATAGTGTATCATTTCAATGATTTTCACCTTTTAAGAATAATACTGAACTATTTTGGAATAATACGAAAAATCTAACATACCTTCGTC
This sequence comes from Euplagia quadripunctaria, assembly GCA_963859945.1. Taxonomy (NCBI): domain Eukaryota; kingdom Metazoa; phylum Arthropoda; class Insecta; order Lepidoptera; family Erebidae; genus Euplagia; species Euplagia quadripunctaria. The sequence goes on along the minus strand of OY982573.1, from coordinate 13,539,995 downwards.
ACCAACAGAGTAGTATTTCGAAATAGTAGCAAACACGTTGTATAAGCACAGTCACCAACACTGAATTAAAACTAATAATTTGAAGTAATTTTCATGCTACATTCAACAACACCGCATTATTATAAAATAATTCACTGTTGAGTTAACGATCTGCGTGCTGTTCACTAAGGCGGACAAGTTGCAACTAGAAATAGTTTTGTTTTCGCGGTATGACTCTGACAGTGCGTCGTCACCAATACAGAGCTAGCACGCCATCTGTCTGACATTTTTGTTAATAAAAATACGCTCGTCTTAGTGGTATGCGCAGCAAATTTTTGGCTACTCAAATATATAAAGAAGTCGATTTTGAGATTTTTCGACATAATACAGTGTTGTTCTGGGTGTGCGATATAGCATAACAAATACATACTATATTAAACTGAATAATACTATAACAATTTGAAACAATTAACGCTCATAAAATAACTTATTACTTACCATAGATTTCAGTTGCACTACTTTAATTATTAAATACATGGACAGAAATCGTTCAATCCCTCAACAAGAATATCACAATGAATTATTGTTACGTTATTGCTTTGAAAATTCAATAGGAACGTTAGCAGATCTGCTAATGTAAGATATTACCTTACAGCTCATCATCTTCCCCAAGTATGTCAGTGTTTGATCAAGTTATTCTGTTGTGTTAATTTGAAAACAAATAAAATCTAGATATTATTTACTTACGTTGGACATTTTTCCTGACTTCAAAACGATGGAAGTAATATGCTCTTCACACGTTTTTTAAATATATGTGTGTTTACCGTTTTACACCGAATGACGTTTCTTTTTTTTTTAAGAATAGTCGCAACGTGGTCACACATTACTAATATTCTTGTTAACGCCTCTAGCTAAGTTAAATGCCGGTGTTAGGAGAGGGTTTAGTCACTAGTGTACTGGGTTTGGTTCGAACCCTAAACCACTTGATCGCAAGCCCGACGCCTTTGCCATTACGCTACCGCCGCTTTGGATTTGGACTGTTTAAGTAGTTTTTTTATATTAGAAATTGAAAATTATAGTCCTTATAGTTTACTACGATTCCATTAAACGGGTGCATCCGTAAAAGATAGATTACTGATATTACCACGGTTATCACGTATAAATAGTGCATTCTTTTTCTAACGACATTTTTTTTATTTATTTAAGAATATCTAACAAAGGATGTATAACACTAAAAGTATTTTTTAATTAGAACCAGTAGTTTCTGAGATTAGCGTGTTCAACCAAACAAACAAACTCTTCAGCTTTATAATATTAGGATAGATTCGTTGTAAATAATTATTGATTTTTTTATTAAAACCAATTATTTGAAATAGCGTTGTGGAATAGAATCGTCGAATTTGCGATCAGAGAATTTCTTGTTTAGAAACTACCCATTACACTGCCGCATGCCGTAATGCTTATAACAGGCTTGGAGAAGTGTCAAACGTTTCTTAGCGTTTCTATTTCTAAAAACGTAGACGCCCCCCCGTGCGAAAACGATAATAGATTGGTAGACACTTACTATTTAGCAAACGCTAATTCTATTCAACTTTTCTCTAAAAAGCAGATTGTTGTCTATGGTTTGTTTCACAAACGTCAAGGTGTTTAGCGCGTATTATTTAAGAGGGCGTCCATTAATTACGTGAGGCTTTTTAGAGGGGGAGAGGATCGATCCAAATCTCAGCAAATCACATAACATTTTTTCGCACCAAACTCATCATCATTAAAAAAATCACTCTTGAGACCCCTCATGGCTCTCTGTGGATTATAATAATTATTCTTCTTTTGCTATTTAGGTATTTTATTGTTCGATTTCCCTACTGTGATTCTAGATTACGTTATGTCTAAATACTAGTGTTCACTAGTCTTAAATAAAACTAATTAAGCAATTTATGTATTTTTTTAAATAAATCCAACGCAACCAAGCAGATTACTTTTTTAACACAAAAAATATGCAGTTAAAAAAATAGGCAGTCATGGGACTGCCCGATAGAAGTGAAAACTTAAACGACGTCGCGTATGGTCAAATTCGCAATCGGTCAAGTGACTGAAGGAACGACGAACTTAAAACGTCACATTAGGTTGGTGACATGAATTAATAAGGAGCTGACAGAACTCAATGTTTAGATTAGCGCCCTCTAGTGGATCTATATATGTATTATTAGCGTGACGGTCACGAGTTGTGCTTTTTCCCCATAGCAGAAGTGCACCAAAGTGCCTAAAGTTTTCCCTTCAAAAATCTCACGTGAGATTTGTGGGGGAGGGGGAGGGGGGCGGTGGAAATCGAGTTACATCTACACATCCGACACCTCATCAAAGGGAATGAGGTCGAAAAATTATATACCACAATAAATAGACGCTCCTTAATAATTTTCGAAGTTGGAAAGGTAAGTTTCGCGTACCTAGTAAACTCTAGGCCCGCAGGATCATTTGATTGATATACATCAATGATATGACAGGAATTTGAGATATTTTAAGCATAAAGTAGATACCCATGTTAACGGGAATCACGTATTTAAAAGATACTACATATATCTTTGATTTGCCTGACGTTTCGACCAGGTTGCATTGATGCCCATGACCTATGATGTTGTGTTAGTATTGAAATAATTTAATTAGGTATTTAATTTAAAGTTTGAGATTGTATTTTCTAAGTATCAGTTTGTCGTGCTTATTCTTAATCATTACAAAGTAGGTACATTGTAGTCAGGACTAGATTTTTATGACTAGTTATTGAATAAAGATTAGTATCACGTGGAACTAATTCATTATAATTGTTTAATTTATAATTTTTTGTATTCCTAAAATCTGCTAAAACTCGTCCTCGTTGTAGTTATACTAAATTGATGTACTTAATACAACTATTCGTCTATGTAATTATTTCAAAAAAAATCATTACGCATTTGAATAAAATTTTATGAATTACGAAGTTGATACACTAAGCATTTACTATAACTATATAATGTTATATCAGCTATGTCATTGCAAAGTTAAAATAATTTACAACATTCGATTCTTGTAAAATGTAGTTTATGTGAAAAGACAATTTTCGTCTTTCTTGTTCACTTTCCTGTACCTCTAGTTCAAGTTCGCAAGGTAAGTAACATTCAGCGACATCTAGGGATCGCGTTATGGAAGTATACACGCTAAGAAGGCAGGGCAGAAGAAGGGCATTTAGTTAGCAGCAATTTAGGCAGTTACACTAATTTGAGGATGAAGAGGGTCCTCCAAACACATCCTTCAGTGTAGATAATACTATGAACGATGAACTTCGTAAATGTTGGCAAAATTTCAAAAACCGTAGTGATGCTGGATTTATTATTGACCAACTTTGCCTTAATCGCGTTTAAGAAAGTATATTATGTATATTTCAGGACGCTGTTTCAGCCTTAACATCGTAAGTAAAGCTATGGTGTAATTAATTCTAAATTTGTGTCTTAAGATAAAACCTATAAATCTAACTCACTACTTTATACTCACAGTGGTTCCTAAAATATAATTATTAAAGCGAAATTGAACAAGTGATATGAGTGTAACATTAAACTTATGATATGTTACAAGTCAACCATGATATGAGTAAAAAGTGGATGTAGGACTGTTGCTACCTCTGTGTACTTTAATGAGTTTAATCCGTCTGTTAACATCCTTTCCTTGGCGAACTTCGGATGTTTCCTCCGCAGCTCACTGTAAACACAATACTTCCAGTACAAAACGTTATTTTATTTCACTTCAAAAATGTTTAATGTATTTAGAAAAAGAGAATATTTGGAAACGAGAATGCCGATTTTTATCAAGTCCCGGCCACTACTTTTGGTCTATAATCTAGAAAAGCGCAAACAAGACACGAACAACACGGCCTTTTTGCCATCGTTTTGACTCGGTTCAAAGACGTGCTTTGGGAATCGTCGACGAACCTAAACTCTGAAACGATATTCCTAAGGAGAGACTTTGCATCCTTGTGTGTGTCCTACCGCTTGATGATGCATAGCATGATGTCCACGCCCGAATTTTACCACCGCACCGCTCGCCGTTGGCAGGGCGTTCATTCTCACCTTGAAACACGGTGACGCATGGTTATCGAATGAGCTGAGAATGACAGTATGGGGTTCTTCACGAAAATAATGTACAAGTGTTTAAAGGGTCGTCCATAGGCTACGGTAACCGCTTACCATCACGCGGGCCGCTTCCGCTTGTTTGCCACCGACGTGGTAAAAGAAAAAAAGACCTAAGACAAGATACAGACTCGATAATCGTGAGTTCTGGCAATTTGTCTACCGGAACCGGACCGGAGGTTTAGAGTTCTTGTGAGGCGCGCGGTCTCTCGTTAAGAACAAACTTCTGGTTGAATTCATGGCAAAGGAGGGATTATTTACAATGAACTACTCCTGCAGGAAACGGCCACAGAAGATGTAGAAAGCCGCGACGTAGAAGCATTGAGTTTATAATGGTCACCGAAAGACGTATGCCAATAAAGTCCCAGTGATCGCCACGATAAACTTCGGCAAGAACGACTGAATACTTCTAAAGACATTGAATATTGAAATTAATGTGGAGAGGTGAGGCTCGACTGATGAACTCTATGCTTTCGACCGAGTGCAGTCTAAATCAAAAAACTTCGAATAATTCCGTTAGATAAAGGAAATGTTAAAATGCACATGGCATTGCTAAATATAAGCCCCCTTACCATTTCCTTTATCTAACCTTGGCCGAAATGATGAAGGTGATTAATCTTAATCGGATCGTGTCTATTGCCTCTGAACGAATCCAGATAAAGACAACCCACAAGACTCATACGATAATTTTAACCGAGCTTATTAGTGGTTTTAGAATGTCTGTGCACACTGATAATATATGTTTAAGGGTGTTTTTAACCCCCGACGCAAAAAGATGGGGTGTTATAAGTTTGACATCTGTCTGTCTGTGGTATCGTAGCTCCTAAACGGATGAACCGATTTGAGTGCGGTTTTTATTGTTAGAAATGTAACTTGATCGAGAGTGTTCTTAGATAGAATTCAAGAAAATCTATTCAGCCGTTCGAAGATCATCAGCTCTTTCGTAATCGTTGAAGGGATTTTCGAGTTGAGGGGTATTCTAAATTTATTTTTAATGGTTGTCATTAATTATCAGTAGTATTCAAATATGCAGATAACACCCCTGAAGAGAGGCCCAAAACAGTAGTAGTATTCGAATATAACAACACTGAACAGGCCAATTAGGTGATCACCGGACCCGCGGCGTACATACACTGCATGCGGATTGTAAGTAGTTTATTAAGGGGATTGTAAGCCTATAAATTATTCTTTAATTTTCTGTTAAGTCATATTATTTTTTCTACTTACACATCTAATGCTGGCTTATGTAAGAACATGTGATATTGGCTGGTCTCTGGTTCAAATCGGCACAACTTTAACTTGTGAGCCTCTAGGCGGGAGTATAAGTCGTCATCTTCCCCTCCCCATCCAAAGAAATCATTGCTCATACCATTTACTTCTTTGTATTGTTTTGAAGCTATTGCTATGACGCCACTACAGAGGTTTAAATATGGTAGGACAAACCTGAAATTAAATGTTAACCTAATTTAGAATATTTTTAGCTTAATGTTTGGAAATGAATAATGGATTGGAACATAATGTTTGTAATAATCCTTTTATAATTTGGTTCTGTTAATATAGTAGATGAAATATACACGAATGCTGCTGCAGGTATAATAATCCAGCAATTTCATTTATAATCAACTAGCTGTGACCGCCGTGGTTTCGTTCACGTATACATACCTATTTATAATTTTTTTGGAAGGCACCTTAATTCTTTTTCAAAAATAAAAGTAGCCTAACTGAAAGTCACGGGCAAATTGGTCCAGCCGTTTTGGATATTAGTAGCAAGAAACAGACAAAAAAATTAAAACCATGTTTTAAACCAACATTCAGATGCATTTAGCAAAAATTTGTTATTTTGATTTAATTTAAGGCTCTAAAAATATTTCTTTAAAACAAATTGTTTCTATGCCTTACGAATTCTGGTATGTGTGTTCATAGAAAAATAAGTTAGTACATAGCACAAAAACACTAGAATATATCACTCTCTTCAAGCTATTTATCCAACAGTGTCACCACCATGTTGGACATGGGTGAGCTTTCCTTGTGTTTTTTCCATTTCACTCTATCAAAAATATTGTCTTCAGAAATCTGGTTCCAATGTCCAAATGAAAAATTAATGGACCTAATCAAGTCAGTTACATCTTGGCAACTTGAATGGTATGTGTTATAACTTGCTGCTTAGGTAGGTCAACTTGCTAGGTTTTACTGCTACAGATGAGGACTAGTCAAATGATGGTCTTATAGACAAGGATTTGAGTTTAACTGGCATTCTTTTGATGTACTTCTCTCCATGTTAGCCGTGCTGCAGTTTTATATGTATAGATATATAATGGATTGAAGAAAGATACTATCTGAATTTAGAGATTCATTAAAAGTTGAAATGATATATGGTAAGGATATAAAACAAGAGATTTGTTCTTCTTTCATTCTATAAACTTAATGTATAAGGAATTTTACCATATTACTTATTGACAGAGGCAGATATGTCTATGTCAATTAGTGATATGCTATTTAGATTGTCTATTACAATTTACATTTAGATGTCTTAGTCTCACACCCATGTTAGACCAACAGTTTATTATGGCAACTACTCTTGAAACGACAGTTGTAAACTTGCTAGGTTTAAAAAAGAGGTCAGCCAAAGGATCCAACTTGCATGGGCAACGTTAGACTTTCTTAAGATAATATAATATAAGATAAATAAGTATATTTCATTATTATACGTTCTTTTCCTCTTACATTCACATAATTTCAAAATTTTACTTAGTTGAATTTGTGCACCTATATACAAATCCATGTCATCTGTCCATCTAAAGGTTGTCTGTAAGAAATCGCAACTAGCGACAAGACCGCCATTTGTACCATTATTTGTTTTTAAATATTGTTAACTATTTTATGGTGTACAATAAAGCATATTGTATTGTATTGTATAATGTGGTATCTGCAACACAGGGTACTATATACATACCTATACTTATCAATACTAGATGACATATGTCTAGGTTGTTCCGTACATGCATATAAGTTTGCTGGTTTCAGTGGCAATAAATCAACATCATGGAGTATCAAACAAGGATATCCAGCTTTCATTGCAGCAACAGCCCCAATGTTTATGAGTTTAGCTCTATTGAAAGGCTGTGAGTCCACTTGTTCTATCACATAGATGCGGTAATGGATATGTTGACGATGGAAAAATGTGTGCATGTACACTAAGAAACCACGTAATTCCTCTGCTTTATCACTGAAACAGAATATAACACCACTGTGATAATAAAATTTTAGTTGAAATAGTCCATGTCAGGGTGTAGTACAGTAAAGTTAGAAACAGTCCATTTTATCACTCCTTTTTCCATGGTTCAGCACAATCCTTTCCAAATGATTCATTGGAGGGTCAGTAATTCATTTACTATTGGGATTGGATGATAAAAATGTTATAAATGGATAATCCAAAAACAAGGAAATAAGAGAATCAAGAAAAAAAATTAAAATATGTAGTAGATTGTCAGTTAATCTCCTCTGGGATCTGATATCTGCCCTGTCCAAAGCAGAACTCAAAGTAAGTGTTTCTAATTAAGGGTTCTATTGGTGCAGTAATTAATTCTTTAACAGCCACTTGTGCCAGCCCTGATTAATATGCTTAACATGTGTCTGTTCTATAACTTATTTTCCTCTCTCATCTAAATATAAAAGGTTAATACATGGTATCACTACGGACTTAGAAGCAAGTTGATTTTTTTTCAAAACTTACCGATATGGTACAATTATGGCAGTACTATATTTAGGCTTGCAGTCGGAGGGAGCGTATTCTCCACCTTCTTTTATTTTATGACCTTCGATCAAATCCCCATCAACTAAACTAATGGACAGAGTAGTTTCATCGTATATAACATCACCATAATCACAGTCAATTAAAGCCGTACTTGTGAAATTCTCAGCAATTTCTTCGTAAAGATTGCTCAGGATATTCCCTTTTTCAATGTATTCGTACGTCCGACGCGCATTCATATCTGGATGCAGTAGTATTATCAATGTTATGACAATAATGCCGCAAAATACAATTTTCTTTTTAAATGCATGACGCATTATTAACATCCGCGTGAATTATTTGTCTATTTGGTAAATTATACTATTCTATCTGTAATACGTAGTATGTCATGTATTATTTTCTGAACTAAACTGACTAAGAAATTAAGATAAAATAATACGCTTTATCGATTGACGCCGGATGCTTGTTCGGTTTTTTAATTGACAGATATGTATATGACAATGACAACCACGCCATCAGCTGTTTTTGGTGGATATTACATGTTACCGTTCAGGATTTGATTTTATGCAACATCAAAATATCATCATAGATAATAAAGTTCTTACACAAATACAATAAATAAATTAATAACCATAATTTAATAGAAGGAAAAAGTAGGTCAATAATAAAAGTAAACTAGTTTACTTTCATTACCATAACAATATACTTCAGGCAGTGGCGGCCTTAGGGGGTGGCAAGCAGGGCAACCGCCCGGGACCTCGCTCTTGCACGGGCCTCGCGCCCTCGCACGGGCCTCGCGCCCTCGCACAACCACCCACGGAGAAAAATCGCTTTGTTGGCTCAAGTCAAAACTGCTATCTGAAACTACGTGGGAATTCTGGGTGGAGTCGATAGGCCGTTAAATATCAACTAAGCGATATATGTGATGCTTTGAAAGATTTAGCGGAAAATAAAACAGACCGTCAATTGGTTAGTGAATACCGTTCCATAGAAAAGTGAAGGAAATTGACATAAAAGTTTTGTCAATTTCCTATGTAATTTATTTTTTTTTGCATTTTTCATTAAGCATCAGCATTAAGTATAGGTTCAATTCACCTAAATTCTTCAAAGGACAATAGGGCCTCGCAAAGATCTATGGCCCGGGGCCTCGCAAAGATCTATTGCCCGGGGCCTCGCAAAGATGTATCGCCCGGGGCCTCGCAATGCCTAAGGCCGCCCCTGACTTCAGGTAAATCATTGTCAGCTGGCCATGTGATTGTTTGCCAACGTAGTGTCAGAAATTAAAAATAACAGGAGCCGTATCTATAGAGGTACACGTGGGCGATTATTGCTCTTAGCATGGGCGTACCGAGGAGGTGTGGTAGCACGGTACATGCTAACTACCAATATTTCATTTGTATAAGATGGATCTTGCACATAGTGACTAAGCTACGTTATCCGTGATACACGTACACGGATAGTGTATGACACAGACAACTCACAGAAACCTACTACGTGAAAGTTTAAATCGAAGAATATCGATTTAAGCACACAAAACAGAAATATTGGGAATACCTACGACTACGTCAATATACTACTGTGTCAATATACTATATTGTTGTAAATGTGTGAAAAATTGTACACCATATCAAACATTATTCCAGATGGACATACGCTATAAAGATAATTGTTTTACCGAGGTGAAGTAAGAGCAGGCTGTTCGTTTTATATT
>OY982573.1:13457701-13530200 GCA_963859945.1 Euplagia quadripunctaria | reverse complement strand
ACAGCTAGAAGCTTGAAACTTATTTTCTAGGCTGTTGATTCGATATAAATACACTACTCCACGCGGACAAAGTCGCGGGCATAGCTAGTTATAATATATATATACGAGTATATATATATTTATTCCTTAGCTTAGACCTATCTCATTAAGGTATTGGTACAGATTTTAAAAATCGAGAACATTAGTTGATGTAATTTCGTTAATAAGGATAAATAATAACATTTCCTGATTTACTGAGAGAGCGTACATATGTAACTTGGTTGGTGAGACTTATTATTACCACAGACGATTCGTGTCGTGAGTGTGTATATCGAACTACTGAACACGAACATTTCGCACGCTCAGAACAACACTGCAGTAAGTCAAAATGTTTCGTTTTTCAGAATCGATGAAAAACCATTATCCCATGTTATTGTAAAGTTATGCCAAATGTTCTGAACATCGCACGTACAGAATCCAACGTGTATTGACATGGCATAGTTCAGTAGATTTAAAACAGGTTTAAAAAGGAAAAAAGTACTATTTTTTGACTTAATTCACTGTTGTGGAATGACTGAACAAAATAAAAAAGATTTATTTAGAGTTACATCGTTTTTACTGATTGATTTCGAAATAATGCACTATTATTCTACTGTGTTTTTATTGAGATTCAATATGCAATAACGACACATTTGTTTTGTTTTCAAGAATAGACCTATTAAAAATGGAATAAAATAAAAAAATAGTTAAATCAGTAGATATATATAAATATTTTTAATACAAAACATACTAGTGTTGGACTCAAATATATTTATTGCATTAGCAAAATTGGTTAACACAAAAACCGATAGGAAATTAAAAACAACAAAGTTAGTTACCTAGATGTGCTACAACTTTGTTATAAACATAAAACTGTGTAAAACATTATAAACTGAACAATAATTAAGAAACGTTAATATTTTGTCTTTATCCAACATGGAATTTCAACGCTGTTGAACCTAACACTACCAGTAGCTATATTCTACGATCACAGACTTTAAGTACAACTACAGTATTATAATAATTTATGGCACATCACAAAAACTTAAAACTAAAAAAATAAGTTTAAATTGTCAATTACCAAACACTAAACGACTTATTTCATGTCGTCGTTAACCATTAACACCATACAATAGCTGTGCTATATTGACATTAATTAGTTTAAAAATGGACATTAAGGGTACTTACTTACGTATGTAACATAATCAGTCTTTAAAAGTAACGAGTCTTATATAAATCACCATGTATTACAATATCACAGGTTTACTTATACCATAATATTCACTATAATCAAGAATCTCAACAAATATCTTTATAAAAATTTAAAACAAAAAAAATATTTTCTTATAACTAGGAACATAGGAACTTAACGTTAAATTTTTCAGTCAGGGCCGCTATTCTATATTTAATGCAGTCTTATAATAAGAATTAACATAATTGATAGGAATTATATTTTTTTCGATTAACTCCATAATATCTCTTTTTTTGTTTTCAGCCAGAGGTTGTTTTTCTGTATATGCTTTAACCAACAGCGGAGAAAAACCTTGATCTTTATAGCGCCTTGAACGATTTCGAACACAGACTTTCTTAAAATCAGTCTCTTCGAACGATGTTTTGTAAAAGAAAGTCAAGGGATGATGCTTTTCAACGCGAAGTTGTTTAATATCATGCCATTTAATTTGCTTATTGTCTTCATCTTTATTAAAATTGTTGCCCCATGTTTCCTGGAGGACTTTAAGTTCATAAAAATCGTTGTGGTTTAGCTCCTCTAAACGATATGGCTGGCCTGTTTTTTTTGCAGTACGTATCAGAGTAGCATATTGCTGTGGGCAATAAATAGGGCCAGATTTTAAGTGTCTTTTTATTTGTTTTTCTATTACACTATGGACGTTGTCCCCTTCATTTTGAGAATGTCCGCGAATCAAAAATTTATGGGTTATAGAATTAACTCTCAGATTATTAACAGCATAAGCATATACAGATAATAAGTATTTATTTTTTTGTTGCCCACAGCAATTATCGCTATAAAATACAATATCCACTTCGGTATTAGAAACATTATTCTCAAGTACCATCTCAATGTATTTGAGGACACAACTTCCTATCTCAACTGCACCACGCCTGGCTTCAGTTTCATCCCAGAAAAAACATACTACGTTCTTAGCTGTTAAGTCACTTACAGTGAAGTTAAAACAGTTGATTTTGGATTTGTAAAAAAAAAGAGAAACTTGTCCTTTGGGGACCTGCATGACTGCCTGCAGGTCGTATACTGCTACGACGATATCGTTTCTGTTTTTATCAGCCTCCTTTTCCAATCTGGACAATTCTTTTTCTTTGAGGTGTTTATTATAATCGTCACGGAGTTTAGCCTTGTTCTCATCATTGGCATTTTTATAGCTTTCACATAAGTCGCATAGGTCTTTCTTAGGAATATAGAAAGAAATATTGAACTCCTCATTAAATATTCTACTGAAAGTTGAAGCTGAAGAAGGAATTAAATTGTTTTGCTCGCGTAGAGTTTTGTAATCTCGATACAAGTCTGCCAAACATTTATCACTTGATATGTATTGCCTTGTAGTTTGAGCTCTTAGATAATGAGACTCTATTCTAGGAATTAAATTTATAAAATCAGTCACACTATCTTTTATCTCAGAGTCTATTTTGCGCTGATTACCATGCTTCCCGCGTGCGTCTGATTTCATAAAACCACCATCTGTTTTCTTGGAAAGGGCGGTCTTAATATATCTATCACAAATACTCAGGGTAGCCTTAAAAAACTCTTTACATACCCTAATCCTGTGGGCATCTTTTTCAAAATAGTAAGCCGAATTCAAAGCCCTCAATTTTTGAGATGTGATGTACCTATATTTTGGCTTGATTTCTTGTGTATGCCTTACTATATATTCTCTTTGCCTCTCCAAATCGCCCAGCTGCCAAAAGTGTTCGAAAATGTCTTGTCTTACCATTTCATCAATTTTTGATTTGCAATTCAACTTGCATTTGTCGCCACAAGGTGGACGGATTTGACGCTCAGCGATTAGTTTTGTAGGATTTGTTAAAGAAACATACGCTTTACCTGAATTCCGCAATGTCTTAGCAATTTTAGACTTCCAGCCAGCAGGGTTGCGAATCCTCTTCCTACGTAGCTTGGGTTCACTCATTGGTGAGGCAATGTTAATAGCAGAAGAAGTGGAGGGTGCATCTGTCAGTGTAGCATTGGAATCACCATGAATATTTGCTTTAGAAGGACCCGGTTTATCAATTTCATCATCAGATGAACTGCTGGAGCTTGACGATGAGGAGCTGGAGTCTGACGAAGTGCTAGAGGAGGAAGAAGAAGATACTCTTCTAGGGATTATGAGAGGTAGAGGTTTTGGTTTTATAGGCACAACAAAAGTAGGATCAGTATCCGAATCATCAATAATGTCTTCTTCTTCATGGCTATGATCAGATAAAAACGGGACGGATACCTCCCTCTCTGACGCTTCATCAGCTGATGTTGCCACCGCTGATGTTTCATCGGTTGATGCTGCAACGGTCGTATTACCGGCACTTTTTTCCGCATAGCTTTGTTGAGTAGAAGGTCTGATTTCTTCTGTGGTTGCTTCCATTGCCTTTTTCAGTAACAGGAGACCACGACCTGACATCATCTGCCAAATAACAATCACAAATTTAAGTAATTCAACAATAGTGCATTATCTCAAAATAAATTACTAAACTTCTTATAAATGAAGTACAATATAAATTGTAAATATATTTATTTTAATCCATAGTGTAAGCAACAATTCTGAGTATAAAGAAATAAAAAAATATGTTTTTTGACAAAATTAGAACACAAAAGATGTATCCCATCAATAGTGTATCATTTCAATGATTTTCACCTTTTAAGAATAATACTGAACTATTTTGGAATAATACGAAAAATCTAACATACCTTCGTCACCAACAGAGTAGTATTTCGAAATAGTAGCAAACACGTTGTATAAGCACAGTCACCAACACTGAATTAAAACTAATAATTTGAAGTAATTTTCATGCTACATTCAACAACACCGCATTATTATAAAATAATTCACTGTTGAGTTAACGATCTGCGTGCTGTTCACTAAGGCGGACAAGTTGCAACTAGAAATAGTTTTGTTTTCGCGGTATGACTCTGACAGTGCGTCGTCACCAATACAGAGCTAGCACGCCATCTGTCTGACATTTTTGTTAATAAAAATACGCTCGTCTTAGTGGTATGCGCAGCAAATTTTTGGCTACTCAAATATATAAAGAAGTCGATTTTGAGATTTTTCGACATAATACAGTGTTGTTCTGGGTGTGCGATATAGCATAACAAATACATACTATATTAAACTGAATAATACTATAACAATTTGAAACAATTAACGCTCATAAAATAACTTATTACTTACCATAGATTTCAGTTGCACTACTTTAATTATTAAATACATGGACAGAAATCGTTCAATCCCTCAACAAGAATATCACAATGAATTATTGTTACGTTATTGCTTTGAAAATTCAATAGGAACGTTAGCAGATCTGCTAATGTAAGATATTACCTTACAGCTCATCATCTTCCCCAAGTATGTCAGTGTTTGATCAAGTTATTCTGTTGTGTTAATTTGAAAACAAATAAAATCTAGATATTATTTACTTACGTTGGACATTTTTCCTGACTTCAAAACGATGGAAGTAATATGCTCTTCACACGTTTTTTAAATATATGTGTGTTTACCGTTTTACACCGAATGACGTTTCTTTTTTTTTTAAGAATAGTCGCAACGTGGTCACACATTACTAATATTCTTGTTAACGCCTCTAGCTAAGTTAAATGCCGGTGTTAGGAGAGGGTTTAGTCACTAGTGTACTGGGTTTGGTTCGAACCCTAAACCACTTGATCGCAAGCCCGACGCCTTTGCCATTACGCTACCGCCGCTTTGGATTTGGACTGTTTAAGTAGTTTTTTTATATTAGAAATTGAAAATTATAGTCCTTATAGTTTACTACGATTCCATTAAACGGGTGCATCCGTAAAAGATAGATTACTGATATTACCACGGTTATCACGTATAAATAGTGCATTCTTTTTCTAACGACATTTTTTTTATTTATTTAAGAATATCTAACAAAGGATGTATAACACTAAAAGTATTTTTTAATTAGAACCAGTAGTTTCTGAGATTAGCGTGTTCAACCAAACAAACAAACTCTTCAGCTTTATAATATTAGGATAGATTCGTTGTAAATAATTATTGATTTTTTTATTAAAACCAATTATTTGAAATAGCGTTGTGGAATAGAATCGTCGAATTTGCGATCAGAGAATTTCTTGTTTAGAAACTACCCATTACACTGCCGCATGCCGTAATGCTTATAACAGGCTTGGAGAAGTGTCAAACGTTTCTTAGCGTTTCTATTTCTAAAAACGTAGACGCCCCCCCGTGCGAAAACGATAATAGATTGGTAGACACTTACTATTTAGCAAACGCTAATTCTATTCAACTTTTCTCTAAAAAGCAGATTGTTGTCTATGGTTTGTTTCACAAACGTCAAGGTGTTTAGCGCGTATTATTTAAGAGGGCGTCCATTAATTACGTGAGGCTTTTTAGAGGGGGAGAGGATCGATCCAAATCTCAGCAAATCACATAACATTTTTTCGCACCAAACTCATCATCATTAAAAAAATCACTCTTGAGACCCCTCATGGCTCTCTGTGGATTATAATAATTATTCTTCTTTTGCTATTTAGGTATTTTATTGTTCGATTTCCCTACTGTGATTCTAGATTACGTTATGTCTAAATACTAGTGTTCACTAGTCTTAAATAAAACTAATTAAGCAATTTATGTATTTTTTTAAATAAATCCAACGCAACCAAGCAGATTACTTTTTTAACACAAAAAATATGCAGTTAAAAAAATAGGCAGTCATGGGACTGCCCGATAGAAGTGAAAACTTAAACGACGTCGCGTATGGTCAAATTCGCAATCGGTCAAGTGACTGAAGGAACGACGAACTTAAAACGTCACATTAGGTTGGTGACATGAATTAATAAGGAGCTGACAGAACTCAATGTTTAGATTAGCGCCCTCTAGTGGATCTATATATGTATTATTAGCGTGACGGTCACGAGTTGTGCTTTTTCCCCATAGCAGAAGTGCACCAAAGTGCCTAAAGTTTTCCCTTCAAAAATCTCACGTGAGATTTGTGGGGGAGGGGGAGGGGGGCGGTGGAAATCGAGTTACATCTACACATCCGACACCTCATCAAAGGGAATGAGGTCGAAAAATTATATACCACAATAAATAGACGCTCCTTAATAATTTTCGAAGTTGGAAAGGTAAGTTTCGCGTACCTAGTAAACTCTAGGCCCGCAGGATCATTTGATTGATATACATCAATGATATGACAGGAATTTGAGATATTTTAAGCATAAAGTAGATACCCATGTTAACGGGAATCACGTATTTAAAAGATACTACATATATCTTTGATTTGCCTGACGTTTCGACCAGGTTGCATTGATGCCCATGACCTATGATGTTGTGTTAGTATTGAAATAATTTAATTAGGTATTTAATTTAAAGTTTGAGATTGTATTTTCTAAGTATCAGTTTGTCGTGCTTATTCTTAATCATTACAAAGTAGGTACATTGTAGTCAGGACTAGATTTTTATGACTAGTTATTGAATAAAGATTAGTATCACGTGGAACTAATTCATTATAATTGTTTAATTTATAATTTTTTGTATTCCTAAAATCTGCTAAAACTCGTCCTCGTTGTAGTTATACTAAATTGATGTACTTAATACAACTATTCGTCTATGTAATTATTTCAAAAAAAATCATTACGCATTTGAATAAAATTTTATGAATTACGAAGTTGATACACTAAGCATTTACTATAACTATATAATGTTATATCAGCTATGTCATTGCAAAGTTAAAATAATTTACAACATTCGATTCTTGTAAAATGTAGTTTATGTGAAAAGACAATTTTCGTCTTTCTTGTTCACTTTCCTGTACCTCTAGTTCAAGTTCGCAAGGTAAGTAACATTCAGCGACATCTAGGGATCGCGTTATGGAAGTATACACGCTAAGAAGGCAGGGCAGAAGAAGGGCATTTAGTTAGCAGCAATTTAGGCAGTTACACTAATTTGAGGATGAAGAGGGTCCTCCAAACACATCCTTCAGTGTAGATAATACTATGAACGATGAACTTCGTAAATGTTGGCAAAATTTCAAAAACCGTAGTGATGCTGGATTTATTATTGACCAACTTTGCCTTAATCGCGTTTAAGAAAGTATATTATGTATATTTCAGGACGCTGTTTCAGCCTTAACATCGTAAGTAAAGCTATGGTGTAATTAATTCTAAATTTGTGTCTTAAGATAAAACCTATAAATCTAACTCACTACTTTATACTCACAGTGGTTCCTAAAATATAATTATTAAAGCGAAATTGAACAAGTGATATGAGTGTAACATTAAACTTATGATATGTTACAAGTCAACCATGATATGAGTAAAAAGTGGATGTAGGACTGTTGCTACCTCTGTGTACTTTAATGAGTTTAATCCGTCTGTTAACATCCTTTCCTTGGCGAACTTCGGATGTTTCCTCCGCAGCTCACTGTAAACACAATACTTCCAGTACAAAACGTTATTTTATTTCACTTCAAAAATGTTTAATGTATTTAGAAAAAGAGAATATTTGGAAACGAGAATGCCGATTTTTATCAAGTCCCGGCCACTACTTTTGGTCTATAATCTAGAAAAGCGCAAACAAGACACGAACAACACGGCCTTTTTGCCATCGTTTTGACTCGGTTCAAAGACGTGCTTTGGGAATCGTCGACGAACCTAAACTCTGAAACGATATTCCTAAGGAGAGACTTTGCATCCTTGTGTGTGTCCTACCGCTTGATGATGCATAGCATGATGTCCACGCCCGAATTTTACCACCGCACCGCTCGCCGTTGGCAGGGCGTTCATTCTCACCTTGAAACACGGTGACGCATGGTTATCGAATGAGCTGAGAATGACAGTATGGGGTTCTTCACGAAAATAATGTACAAGTGTTTAAAGGGTCGTCCATAGGCTACGGTAACCGCTTACCATCACGCGGGCCGCTTCCGCTTGTTTGCCACCGACGTGGTAAAAGAAAAAAAGACCTAAGACAAGATACAGACTCGATAATCGTGAGTTCTGGCAATTTGTCTACCGGAACCGGACCGGAGGTTTAGAGTTCTTGTGAGGCGCGCGGTCTCTCGTTAAGAACAAACTTCTGGTTGAATTCATGGCAAAGGAGGGATTATTTACAATGAACTACTCCTGCAGGAAACGGCCACAGAAGATGTAGAAAGCCGCGACGTAGAAGCATTGAGTTTATAATGGTCACCGAAAGACGTATGCCAATAAAGTCCCAGTGATCGCCACGATAAACTTCGGCAAGAACGACTGAATACTTCTAAAGACATTGAATATTGAAATTAATGTGGAGAGGTGAGGCTCGACTGATGAACTCTATGCTTTCGACCGAGTGCAGTCTAAATCAAAAAACTTCGAATAATTCCGTTAGATAAAGGAAATGTTAAAATGCACATGGCATTGCTAAATATAAGCCCCCTTACCATTTCCTTTATCTAACCTTGGCCGAAATGATGAAGGTGATTAATCTTAATCGGATCGTGTCTATTGCCTCTGAACGAATCCAGATAAAGACAACCCACAAGACTCATACGATAATTTTAACCGAGCTTATTAGTGGTTTTAGAATGTCTGTGCACACTGATAATATATGTTTAAGGGTGTTTTTAACCCCCGACGCAAAAAGATGGGGTGTTATAAGTTTGACATCTGTCTGTCTGTGGTATCGTAGCTCCTAAACGGATGAACCGATTTGAGTGCGGTTTTTATTGTTAGAAATGTAACTTGATCGAGAGTGTTCTTAGATAGAATTCAAGAAAATCTATTCAGCCGTTCGAAGATCATCAGCTCTTTCGTAATCGTTGAAGGGATTTTCGAGTTGAGGGGTATTCTAAATTTATTTTTAATGGTTGTCATTAATTATCAGTAGTATTCAAATATGCAGATAACACCCCTGAAGAGAGGCCCAAAACAGTAGTAGTATTCGAATATAACAACACTGAACAGGCCAATTAGGTGATCACCGGACCCGCGGCGTACATACACTGCATGCGGATTGTAAGTAGTTTATTAAGGGGATTGTAAGCCTATAAATTATTCTTTAATTTTCTGTTAAGTCATATTATTTTTTCTACTTACACATCTAATGCTGGCTTATGTAAGAACATGTGATATTGGCTGGTCTCTGGTTCAAATCGGCACAACTTTAACTTGTGAGCCTCTAGGCGGGAGTATAAGTCGTCATCTTCCCCTCCCCATCCAAAGAAATCATTGCTCATACCATTTACTTCTTTGTATTGTTTTGAAGCTATTGCTATGACGCCACTACAGAGGTTTAAATATGGTAGGACAAACCTGAAATTAAATGTTAACCTAATTTAGAATATTTTTAGCTTAATGTTTGGAAATGAATAATGGATTGGAACATAATGTTTGTAATAATCCTTTTATAATTTGGTTCTGTTAATATAGTAGATGAAATATACACGAATGCTGCTGCAGGTATAATAATCCAGCAATTTCATTTATAATCAACTAGCTGTGACCGCCGTGGTTTCGTTCACGTATACATACCTATTTATAATTTTTTTGGAAGGCACCTTAATTCTTTTTCAAAAATAAAAGTAGCCTAACTGAAAGTCACGGGCAAATTGGTCCAGCCGTTTTGGATATTAGTAGCAAGAAACAGACAAAAAAATTAAAACCATGTTTTAAACCAACATTCAGATGCATTTAGCAAAAATTTGTTATTTTGATTTAATTTAAGGCTCTAAAAATATTTCTTTAAAACAAATTGTTTCTATGCCTTACGAATTCTGGTATGTGTGTTCATAGAAAAATAAGTTAGTACATAGCACAAAAACACTAGAATATATCACTCTCTTCAAGCTATTTATCCAACAGTGTCACCACCATGTTGGACATGGGTGAGCTTTCCTTGTGTTTTTTCCATTTCACTCTATCAAAAATATTGTCTTCAGAAATCTGGTTCCAATGTCCAAATGAAAAATTAATGGACCTAATCAAGTCAGTTACATCTTGGCAACTTGAATGGTATGTGTTATAACTTGCTGCTTAGGTAGGTCAACTTGCTAGGTTTTACTGCTACAGATGAGGACTAGTCAAATGATGGTCTTATAGACAAGGATTTGAGTTTAACTGGCATTCTTTTGATGTACTTCTCTCCATGTTAGCCGTGCTGCAGTTTTATATGTATAGATATATAATGGATTGAAGAAAGATACTATCTGAATTTAGAGATTCATTAAAAGTTGAAATGATATATGGTAAGGATATAAAACAAGAGATTTGTTCTTCTTTCATTCTATAAACTTAATGTATAAGGAATTTTACCATATTACTTATTGACAGAGGCAGATATGTCTATGTCAATTAGTGATATGCTATTTAGATTGTCTATTACAATTTACATTTAGATGTCTTAGTCTCACACCCATGTTAGACCAACAGTTTATTATGGCAACTACTCTTGAAACGACAGTTGTAAACTTGCTAGGTTTAAAAAAGAGGTCAGCCAAAGGATCCAACTTGCATGGGCAACGTTAGACTTTCTTAAGATAATATAATATAAGATAAATAAGTATATTTCATTATTATACGTTCTTTTCCTCTTACATTCACATAATTTCAAAATTTTACTTAGTTGAATTTGTGCACCTATATACAAATCCATGTCATCTGTCCATCTAAAGGTTGTCTGTAAGAAATCGCAACTAGCGACAAGACCGCCATTTGTACCATTATTTGTTTTTAAATATTGTTAACTATTTTATGGTGTACAATAAAGCATATTGTATTGTATTGTATAATGTGGTATCTGCAACACAGGGTACTATATACATACCTATACTTATCAATACTAGATGACATATGTCTAGGTTGTTCCGTACATGCATATAAGTTTGCTGGTTTCAGTGGCAATAAATCAACATCATGGAGTATCAAACAAGGATATCCAGCTTTCATTGCAGCAACAGCCCCAATGTTTATGAGTTTAGCTCTATTGAAAGGCTGTGAGTCCACTTGTTCTATCACATAGATGCGGTAATGGATATGTTGACGATGGAAAAATGTGTGCATGTACACTAAGAAACCACGTAATTCCTCTGCTTTATCACTGAAACAGAATATAACACCACTGTGATAATAAAATTTTAGTTGAAATAGTCCATGTCAGGGTGTAGTACAGTAAAGTTAGAAACAGTCCATTTTATCACTCCTTTTTCCATGGTTCAGCACAATCCTTTCCAAATGATTCATTGGAGGGTCAGTAATTCATTTACTATTGGGATTGGATGATAAAAATGTTATAAATGGATAATCCAAAAACAAGGAAATAAGAGAATCAAGAAAAAAAATTAAAATATGTAGTAGATTGTCAGTTAATCTCCTCTGGGATCTGATATCTGCCCTGTCCAAAGCAGAACTCAAAGTAAGTGTTTCTAATTAAGGGTTCTATTGGTGCAGTAATTAATTCTTTAACAGCCACTTGTGCCAGCCCTGATTAATATGCTTAACATGTGTCTGTTCTATAACTTATTTTCCTCTCTCATCTAAATATAAAAGGTTAATACATGGTATCACTACGGACTTAGAAGCAAGTTGATTTTTTTTCAAAACTTACCGATATGGTACAATTATGGCAGTACTATATTTAGGCTTGCAGTCGGAGGGAGCGTATTCTCCACCTTCTTTTATTTTATGACCTTCGATCAAATCCCCATCAACTAAACTAATGGACAGAGTAGTTTCATCGTATATAACATCACCATAATCACAGTCAATTAAAGCCGTACTTGTGAAATTCTCAGCAATTTCTTCGTAAAGATTGCTCAGGATATTCCCTTTTTCAATGTATTCGTACGTCCGACGCGCATTCATATCTGGATGCAGTAGTATTATCAATGTTATGACAATAATGCCGCAAAATACAATTTTCTTTTTAAATGCATGACGCATTATTAACATCCGCGTGAATTATTTGTCTATTTGGTAAATTATACTATTCTATCTGTAATACGTAGTATGTCATGTATTATTTTCTGAACTAAACTGACTAAGAAATTAAGATAAAATAATACGCTTTATCGATTGACGCCGGATGCTTGTTCGGTTTTTTAATTGACAGATATGTATATGACAATGACAACCACGCCATCAGCTGTTTTTGGTGGATATTACATGTTACCGTTCAGGATTTGATTTTATGCAACATCAAAATATCATCATAGATAATAAAGTTCTTACACAAATACAATAAATAAATTAATAACCATAATTTAATAGAAGGAAAAAGTAGGTCAATAATAAAAGTAAACTAGTTTACTTTCATTACCATAACAATATACTTCAGGCAGTGGCGGCCTTAGGGGGTGGCAAGCAGGGCAACCGCCCGGGACCTCGCTCTTGCACGGGCCTCGCGCCCTCGCACGGGCCTCGCGCCCTCGCACAACCACCCACGGAGAAAAATCGCTTTGTTGGCTCAAGTCAAAACTGCTATCTGAAACTACGTGGGAATTCTGGGTGGAGTCGATAGGCCGTTAAATATCAACTAAGCGATATATGTGATGCTTTGAAAGATTTAGCGGAAAATAAAACAGACCGTCAATTGGTTAGTGAATACCGTTCCATAGAAAAGTGAAGGAAATTGACATAAAAGTTTTGTCAATTTCCTATGTAATTTATTTTTTTTTGCATTTTTCATTAAGCATCAGCATTAAGTATAGGTTCAATTCACCTAAATTCTTCAAAGGACAATAGGGCCTCGCAAAGATCTATGGCCCGGGGCCTCGCAAAGATCTATTGCCCGGGGCCTCGCAAAGATGTATCGCCCGGGGCCTCGCAATGCCTAAGGCCGCCCCTGACTTCAGGTAAATCATTGTCAGCTGGCCATGTGATTGTTTGCCAACGTAGTGTCAGAAATTAAAAATAACAGGAGCCGTATCTATAGAGGTACACGTGGGCGATTATTGCTCTTAGCATGGGCGTACCGAGGAGGTGTGGTAGCACGGTACATGCTAACTACCAATATTTCATTTGTATAAGATGGATCTTGCACATAGTGACTAAGCTACGTTATCCGTGATACACGTACACGGATAGTGTATGACACAGACAACTCACAGAAACCTACTACGTGAAAGTTTAAATCGAAGAATATCGATTTAAGCACACAAAACAGAAATATTGGGAATACCTACGACTACGTCAATATACTACTGTGTCAATATACTATATTGTTGTAAATGTGTGAAAAATTGTACACCATATCAAACATTATTCCAGATGGACATACGCTATAAAGATAATTGTTTTACCGAGGTGAAGTAAGAGCAGGCTGTTCGTTTTATATTAATAATAGCCAAAATAGCTACCCCGCCACTCCTTGCTGTTGTGCCTATAAATTGATATAAAAACTATCCTATCTCTCAAATTAAACCAAACTGCACACAGTGCGTAAATTTTAACTAAAATCGGTTCATTAGTTTAGAAGTTCATCGCAGACAAACGACGGAACACAAAAAATTTATATATAAAGATGATAAAGGTGCCACTTCCCTATTCGTCGTTCTACGATTAGGTACTTCGATATTTATTAGGAATAAAATTATTTTTACGTCTCTTTATTTTATTACAAATTACGGGTTCACTAATTAATTTCTGATATTCAATCAAGTTTTATTTAAATGAGGGTAGACAACGTTGCATTGAATTTCGCGATGTATAAGTAATACCTACATATTTTCACGAACATAAAATTCAGTCAATAAACAAAGGAGTTTTTATAGCTGGCATATTTCTTGTGATAAAAATGTCGTTTGAAAGTGAAGAAAAAGTAATGATTACTGTCATTGATACGTCTGAAGAACGAGAAACTTGCATTATTTCTCCAGAAATTATACGGAGAAGCTCTGTACCAGACTCGTTAAATACATCATGGGATCCTAGTTATCATAAAATTCATGATATTAAAGAAAAAGATTATAATACGACACCACCTTTTGTTAGCGTAATGATAACTGATGACTCTGACCACCCTTGTCATGAACTTGGGAATATAACAAACAGCTCAACTCAAACGGAACCCTATTTAAGCCTACCAGTTAACTCCAGCTATGTTGACGTGAGTCTTTCTTTTAACAAAGACTTCAATTCATACGACTCCGTATCTAATGACAATTCTGAGCAATCTTTAGGAAGCAAACGTAATAGACGTGAATCAAGTGACGCAGAATACAAGGAAGCAAGACCAAAGAAAAAGACGAAATGTACCGATTCGTGTTCATCGAGCACTTCTGATTTGACGGACTCTAAACATAAACTTGGGCCATCAATCTCTTCTTCGCTGTTATCCAGTAATTCTGAAGCATCTTTTAAATCCATTAATAGCAATCATTCATACAAAATTCGAAAGAGACGTCTGAAGTCTGAGTCAAATTTATTTAAAGATGCTGTTCAAAGATCTCGCCGACCGTCTAATTTCTCTGTACTTCATTCTGGGAACCTCTTACCAGGTAAGAAATTTATATCCATTCAATACTAAAGTAATAATTACTTGAGACACCTCATACACTAACCCGAACTAGGCAGAGCCTGTACTATGGTAACCAGACTGCTGATAAACATACTACATACTACAGATACATATGTTACTAAATAAATACATATTATAGATAAAATGGAGCACCACAATAGGCTCAGATTTAAACTGAAAAAGTAGGTCTTAGATTTAAGATATAAATATTTTAATATTTCCTTTTTAAAAATTAAATTGTTTAGATTCTGGGTCTAAACCAACTTTGTTGTCAAATTTTATTGTAAAAATTCATGGATCAACGTAGATGGTCTGATTATATCGAAAAGGTGATTTATTTTCCGTGATATGACATGTCATGTAGATGTAACACTCATTGAAATAAGTATCTATACTAAGATTATATGGCTGAAGAGTTTGTTTGTTTATTTGCTTGAACGCTCTAATCTCAGGAACTACTGGTTCGAATAAAAAAATCTTTTAGTCTTGGATAGCTCATTTATTGAGGAAGGCTAGATAACATCACGCTACGACCAATAGGAGCGGAGCAGTGATCATAAACGCAGGTGATACTGTGGGAACGGCTAGTGTGTAAATAAAGCTATTATTTAGGAGAATGCAGCCAAACACATTTTCTCTCAAGTCGGGACTGGCTAACTTGGGAGAGAATAGTTAGGACCTAATTAGTAGATACAGTACAGACCTCATACGTATGTTGTGACTAGGGCTGCCATCCGTCAGGGTTTCCCCGGATTTGCCGTAGTTTAGAGGGTGTCCGGGGAGCATCCGGGCGGGGTTTTCAAAAAGTGTCCGGGTAAAACCCGTACACTCTGTGCCAAGGGACAATTATGTTAGATGAATCGTTAACAAGCTAAACATTTGAATGAAATCGGCGTTCTGTTTTAATGTGTCCGGGAAAGAATCTCGATTTCACCCATGTGTCCGGATTTTTTTAAGTTTTTGTCCAGGGTCGGCAATTTAAATGATGGCAGGCCTAGTTGTGACATTTATTCTACTGTTGACATTAATGTGTTGTTGATTAAATGTAAACATGAGTAAGTTTTGCAGTAGTGACCTTAAGATAACGGAAGAATATCGTTGACCTAAAGATATAAACCTCGAGTTAGTTGACATAGTTGAACTTGTTTTATTGATAACTTTTTTTTAAACTTATGGATTCGGTCAGCTCCAAATAGATATAGTGGTGACATCATCGAACCGCCTGCACAATCGAGTTTTAAATCAACGACTCGAATGACCAGTCGTCGCTTTACATTTTTTAAAAATCAGCAGGCCTGTGCAAAGCTCTCTTACCTATGTATATTCTATAAGTTATCTAACGCAAGACGTTGTTTTGATATGAGTGTAACAGAGAATAGTGTCAAAGTTAAGTTGGAGATTGAGTGTGACTTAGATACAGGACAATTGAATGAAATGGAGTGGTTTTTGTTATCAGGTGAAACCCCACGGAAAGAAAAGAATCACAGGCGTGGTAGCAAATCGAAGCCATGGAGAATCGTGGACCTGTGCGCATGGATAGGAAGAAAGGTAGTTAGTATCATGACCTTTTTTGTCCCAAGAAATAATAATTGATTCTAGCAAAAACGTTCTACTTACTCATACATACGCATAGGTCACACAAGCGGTGGTGCGACTGTTTATAGGTATCGGTAACCGCTTTCCTTCAGGTCGACAGTGTTTGTTCACTAACCCAGTTCTATAAAAAAATGTTAAAATAAACAACGTCATATGTTATGCCTGACCGAATTAAAATCTGTTGCATAGTTTAAAAGATCTAAGCGTACAGATGGCGGTAGCGAATATGTTTTATACTATGTAAGCAAGTAGATTCAGGGAGCTGTTATATATAACATGTAGACGTCTGAGTATTTAATTGTGGCGCTGCGAGCCAGGATCACGAAATTAACTCTTAATCTTTGTTAGTCCTTATCGAGAAATACTATTCATATGCTAATTAATCATTATACTTATGTACATAAATACCCATAAAACGAATCAAAATAGTAATAATAGTTTATGACACGATTGGACATGATTTTTTTTTAAATTTAAAAATGATTGCGACGACCATTTATTCTCTCTCTACTCGAATCAAAATAGTAATAATAGTTTATGACACGATTGGACATGATTTTTTTTTAAATTTAAAAATGATTGCGACGACCATTTATTCTCTCTCTACTACTACAGTTCTGCGAAATGGTGAACAACTCATTTTGAACTTGTCGGATCAGAAATCAATAGGTTGGCTAGTTAATTATCTTCTAAGTCTTGCCCTGACCCTTTTTCAAAGGTGGATACGTTATCTGACAGTGCCTCTGACAAAAGCGGATTCTAACCAAAAAAATCATCCGAAGATCTATGTAGCGCGGCGACCGCAACGACTGATGTCGCGAGTTCGATTCCTGCTCAATACATAAACTTTCATGAATGAATATGTTAATTTACACATATCTATGTAGGTATAATATAAATCTATTTAAAAAAAATGTATTACTTAAATACATTTTTTTTTGTTTATCAGTGTTCTAGAAGGCATAGTATAAAGCTATGTTTTGTTTTGTTTTGTTTGAAAAAGACAACTCCCGCATTAGGAATTACTCCTGTGTCGCGGGGGACTTTACAAACATAGAAACAACGGACACTCAGAACACCCAGACTCTGGTGGGAATCGAACCCACGACCTATAAGCATATGCTTATAGGTCCACTAGACCAACAGGCCAGTCAATGTCTATGTTTACTTAGTGCCTAGGAAGCGATTTGTAAAATGATATTAATATTATCATTATTATTTTAATACCTATACGAAAACGATAAATATATATGTATGTATTTATAATAGTTAAAAACATCATGTTAGAGGTAGTGTTGGTAGAAGTCCCGCGGCTAGGTATACGGAATCAATTTTATAAGTGAAATTTATATCACACTAATATTATAAAGGCGAAAGTTTGTGAGTGTGTGTATGTTTGTTACTTCTTCACGCGCAAACGGCTAGACCGATTACGATAAAACTTGGTATGTACATAGATGAAGACCTGGATTAACATATAAGCTACTTTTATCCCGATATTCCAACGGGATCGGGACTTACGGGTGAAACCGCGGGTCGCTGCTAGTTCTGTCATAGTTGGGGACGGGCGCCAACCACGAATCATGACGAACCTTTATTATAATAGTGCTTCTTGATAGTTTGTAAGTATGGATGGATGAATGTTTGTTACTTTTCTGGATACTTTGGCTGGATCTGGATTAAATTATGGATTGGCACAGAGATAGATTATAGTCTTGAATAGCACATACGGTTCCCGGTTCCCGTGGGATAGATTTCACCAAAATTTCCACGCGAACAAAGTCGCGGGCAACGCTAGTAACATATACCATTACATAAATTAAGCACGGGGATGCGGCTAATTTTTGACATCACGTACCACTGTACGTACGTTACACGGAAACTTTTGTCAAAATTGGTAGACCTGGTTTACCAATTTTGACAAAAGGTTCCGTGTAATCACAAAAGCGATAACGTTGAACCTATCTCTAACAATGAACTGTCACAATATTATTGCACGGGAAGATCAACCTTGTTGTTTCATGACGTCAAATGATCTTTAACCGTAGGGTGGTAGACGATATATTTGGCCGATGGTACCTATTAAGTTTATAACTTCTACACCATTTAACTACACATGATGATTTATTTGCAAAATTATAATAATATACTAATTACTATATATAACAGGCCCCTCTCCTCTCCTCAACTACGTATTTGTTTATACTGCTCCCACCCCACCAACGCATTCGTTATAAAAGCAGGGTCAGTATACCTGCATCTCGTTCCCCAAACCAAAGTCCCGAGACGCAAGGACCTTTATACGGCAGGCGCCGGCACTAATTAAGGCTAGTTACCCGTATGCCTATCGGTCACTGTACATAACAGTCGAAATTTCTCGAAGGACAACTACAAGTAGATGACTGAAGTGATATAGAACTATTAGCACTGCGTGGTACACTTTTAAGCAACGCCTACCGCTATCCAGTTTGCGTGGCTTTACATCCGAGCAACATTTACATTAAATTATATTCCTTCATTTATTTTATTACTTTTAGCGTCTAACCTAACAAATAATTTAGATGTTTTTACTCCTTCAGGGCTACCAATCTATCACTAACCTGTATACAGACGTGCTGCGGGATCCATTGGTTCCCAAAGAAAACACAACTTCTGACGAATTAAGAGAACTTAGGAAGCATTTAGAAGAAGTGGACAGGAGACAAGCTCGTCTCGCTGCGGAAAATGAGAGTATGAAGGAAGGAATGAAGAAGATGATGAATCTCATTGAAAACCTCGAGGGTAAGCTCAGGTAAAACTTGGCAATTAAAACTTTTCTCAGATAGTTTAGGTGTCTACATAACCACAAGTCTGGAATATTAGGGAGTCATAAATAGGTACCTATATTTACCTTGCCTATGCCTTAATTTCTGTGTGAATTATGTATTAAAATGTATAGAATAGTTCGTTTTGCTACTACACTATACAAGTTTTGTGTCAGGCCTGTCTCACTCTAGTTGTCTGGCGAGAATCACGTGGTTGCTGTATATTACTTTTTTATTATGACCTACCAAATAGGCATACGGGCTTTTGATCGATCGTATGTGATTCCTTTATTGCTGTACACATGGTTTACATTTCATTATTGAGTTAGTTTTACTGCGAGCAACATTAATATTAACCTTTGGGACGGAAAGGCGTTTCTGCAAAGAATAATACTATAATCTGTTTCAAATGCAAAGCTGGGTTTTTGAGACAAACGTCCCAGCCAGATTTTTGGCTTCTTCCTATCCTAACTAATTATAATCCTATCTAAAACCTTCTCCTGACAATAACAAATCCAAAAAAAAAGAATTTGCGAAATCGGTCCAGCCGTTCACGCGTGATGTCGTGACCAAGGGAAATAGGGATTCATTTTTACATTTATAGATGATAGTGAGTTTGTTTGTTTGTAACGCTACTACTCATCGTCATGAAATTTTTCACACACGTTGTCAGAGGTACAGAATAGGATTTAGAATACCTTTCATCCAGAATTTTTTTCTCGAGAGATAGATAAAAAACCGTTTACGCCAGCGAAGCTGGGCAAAAGCTGGTCTAATGTAAAAGAAAGACGAACAAATATATAAAATTAACTCTTGATTTTAAAATTTGACAGGAACTACGTCAAGCACGAAACAACTGCAGTACCTCCGCCTCCACCTCCACCGCCGCCGCCACCGCCGCCGCCGCCGCCGCCACCACCTCCTCCCCCTCCGCCTTTATCAAGACTACCAGTTCGAGCGCACACGTTACCTAGGTGTGGATCCGCGCCTCCGAGGATAGCTGGGCCAAGATTGACCATCACGCCGCAAGACATTGCTAACGTCAAGCTAAGAAAAACTAAGGTAAGGAATCTTTTATTCCATTTAAAAGCTGCTGCCTTTATACAAACTGTTGTTTAATTTACTTTTTTTTATTTTAAAATTAAGCGTGCCATGAACTATGAAGTGTTACTAAAGTGTTTGGCAATTGGTCGAAGCTCGACCATAATCATAATTATTCGTCGAAGACAGAGAGAAAAAAACTCTGAAACGTTTTGTTGATAACACTAAAGCTCGTTAATAGCTCAAAGAAAATCGGTTTCCAAACAGAGGAGAAAAATACTGAAATCTTTTGTAGTAAATAGTAAAGATAGTAAATTAAACTAAAACTTATTCGAGTGATGAACAGACAAAGGAAATTGATAGAAAATAGTATTAATGTCATTTACTGAGATGAGTGAAATTTGAGTGTATTTTTAAGCGACGATGAATTCATCGTCGTATTTTGGTTATAATCTAAATAAGTACGATCTTACAACTTATTTTAGACTATTACCGTTAAAAATTAAGAATTAGTTGCAAAAGCTCAGGAAATCGACAAAAAAGGCCGAATTTAAAAGAAAATGTATTGTTCTAGACTTTCAATTCCTTTTAGTCATGTCATATCGACTATTTGATAGTTGAAATAGCGTGACTAAAAGGTAGGTAACATTATCGTGCTTTGAGATCATTAATGTACGTATAATTTTTTTTCATTATGGTCGTGCACAATGATTACCTACCTAAATCGACTACGACTTTGCGTTTTTAACCTTTAATTTTACATTTGCTGTGAAACAAAATATTTTTTATTGTTCTTGGTATTGATTCCCAGTCTGTGAAATGTTTTGATTGGTATAGGCACTAGTAAAATTGATCGGTTATTCCTAAGTAATTTTAAGCATTTGAAATCGTTTAAACTGTCAAAATTTCATTTCCATAACCAATCAATTGGTTGTCTGTTGGTCTAGTGGTTAGCGGCACTGACTGCTAAACCAGAGGTCGTGGGATCAATTCCCACCCATGACAAATAATTGTGTGATGAGCATGATCATTTGTTCTGTGTCTGGGTGTAATTTATCTATAATATGTAAGTATTTAGAAATATATAAGTATGTTTATCAGTAGTCTGGTTACCATAGTACATTCTCTACCTAGTTTGGGATCCGATCCGATAGGTAATTTCACTATCAAATAAGTTTGCTTATACGTCTTTCTTTGGTCGTTTACTTTGTTATTTATTCACACAGTTTGTTAGGAACTGAATTTGTTATACCGCTGTCTCCTTCGGCAAAACGGTGTCTTCTGAATGTCAAGTAGAAAATTGTTCATAACACATTCTAATTTGCCGGAAAGGCATTACCGTGTCGAATATTGTAGGTTAGTCTCACAGGTAAGAACCAGAGCGCTAAAGATTAAGCAGTGAGTTTTTAATCAACCGTTCTGAAAAGATAATTCAAAAGTCCGTAAACCCCGTCTTAATTGCCAATAAAGATTATGCCTTTAATTGCACCCTTAACGTCAATGACTATATAAACGATTGTATATTATTCTCTATTGTGCTAATATATACATAGCTTTCTTGGGACTCTACGAAATAACTTTTTAAATTTTCCTTGTTTCTGCAACATTTTTCATTGATGCTCCACTCCTATTGGTCGTGATGTTATATAAACTATAGCCATCCTCGATAAATGGGCCATCCAACACTAAAAGAATTTTCCAATTTGAACCAGTAGTTCCTGAGATTAGTGTGTTCAAACAAACTCTTCAGCTTTATAATATTAGTGTAGATTAAAAAGTGCGACTTTAGCCCATTTAGTAGTTATTCGCAGGACATTCGGTTATATTATATTACTGATCTTCATCCGTTGCAGAAATTCAAACGTTGTAAGTGTTTCGAGTGTGTATCGTAGTCAACCTAGCTGTTTTATAATCAAAAATGGACATTTCGATTACCACGTATATTTATTTTTGGATAAATAGTAAGAAAATGCGCTGATTAAGAATTAGTTCCTGGACTGGGCTAGTGAGGGAGATTGTAAGCCGACATTAGACCGGAATATATATATATATATATATATATACATAGATAATAATACATATATAATGTATTAATATGATGTTGTTAAATTACTTAATATATACATTATTGTGCCTTTTCCACAGCTCTTAATTATGGTATTTAATTGTATTCGTTTTTACTTTGTATACTTATCTCCCCTGATAAATTTCAAGGCATAAATATGAAACTGTCATGTCAACTTTTTCATTTGACAGGTGATGATGAAATATGCGCTTGTGAATAGTTGTAAAAACTTTAGCCCTGAAACTCATCTTCAACAACGAAAATTATTCGCCACTTAAATAATATTTAGTTTGAATAATATATGAGAAGTATGTTATTTTTTAGATGTTTTCGTTAGTGTGTAATGTTTATCCAAACAGTATTATATTTAGACACAATTTTATACTGACATTGTTGTCGTATGGCTAGAGCCATTGATGCAAACGTGTCCAAGGTTAGTAAGGTCCCGAGGCCACTAGTGACCACGCCTTAACAAAAGCCGTAAATCCTTCCGCCTTTTCAGCGCGAAGAACTGCCATATTATGATACAAACGTAGCAAAAATATTAGTGGGAGTAAGGAACTATGAAGATAAAAAACAGGTGAAGAAACAAGCATTTAACTAAATAAACGGGTGAAGATGATATGAAAAATATTATGTATACGTAAAAATTGCTACGATTCTTGTTATTTTATTCCGTAATAGAATACTGAACAATGTATAATAAATTGCACTATGCGGTGAATCCGATTACAAATGATTCAAATTACCTCCTGCTACAAAAACAATACAAAACAGAATAAAAATATGTAGGTATTCAGCGTACAGAGTTAAGGGTTTGAAACAAAATCACGAGACATAAAAAGCTATAATTATGAAAATTCTCGCTCCGTTAAAGAATTTGTAGCGATGAAATTGTACTTACAACTCAATGCAATAACTTAAGCATTGGTATTTTTATTGATCAAATCTATTAACTAAAGAAATATAGGCAAAAAATCTATTAACTCAAAAAGAAAATAAGCAAATAAGCTAACTAAATGTTTGTCTATCGGATTGCTGCACGAAACAACAAAAAAAAATATCTAATGCTTCTGTTCAAAAAATTAATTATATTATCAATTACCCGAACAAAGAGTAGTTTGTATTTATATAGATATTTACGCCAATTATGTTTTGAACACAATTCATAGCGTCACAAGTAAGAATTTCAATCACATTTCAACAAATTTCACCATCGAATTTTAGTTCTCAGTCCCACTGGTTCAAACACTCATTTAAGTTCAGTGTCAGACCTTGACCATTCAGATGAGGCGCTATTGTCAATGACCTGAATGATGAATTTGTCAGCTATTCTATCTGTTAAATGGTCAAGTACTGTCATTTTTCTTTTATTACATGTTTAATACATTTTTGCCACACTGCTAATGTAATTAATTGTAATCCCGCTTGTAGCAAGCAATATTTTACTAGCCTGTTGGTCTAGTGGTCAGTGATTCTGACTGCTGGGGGGTTCGGTTCCCACCCAGGACAGATAATTGTGTGCTGCAAGCATGATCATTTGTTATCTGTCTGGGTGTAATTTATCTATAATATGTATGTATTTAGAAATATATAAGTATGTTTATCAACAGCCGTGTTACCATAGTACTAGTTCTGCGTAGTTTGGGATTAGGCAGCCGTGTGTAAGATGTGTCAAGATATTATTATTAGTAATTAAACTTCTGCCATTTTAAAACTCTGTTTTTCCTGCAATGTGACCTTTTACCGGCCCCCATATCATCTCAATTGGATTCAATTCACAATAGAAGTTAAGTGTTATTATTTTTCACCTGAATATCTGTATCATACGCCATACATTTTTGTTTTTCTGGTTTCACTAAGTCAAGTAAATTTCTTTTGAGCATTGACGCTTGTAAAGAGGTACTTTTCTTAGTCAGCTACTTTTGTAAATCTGATTTCAACCGAATCAAATTCTTGTCCTTAAAAGTTACAGAATTTGACTCAAGGTAATCAAAAATTTTGTTGAACCATTGTTCAAACATGTTTGAATTCAATTGGTGGTGATAGTCTCCTTCTACTTTCTTACTTTCAAAAATTAACTCCCTTTCGTTAACAAATTCATCTTTATCTTTACTTCCTATAAAATAAACGATAATAACGGTCAGTTATTATTATTAATAGGCCTTCTTATTCTAATACCAATGAAATTATCTTAACATTTTCATAACTCTTACCTATATGTAATATAATGCAAGTAGCTATCCGCTTATACCTACTTCTTGCATACAATTTTGCGCTCTATATAATTTTAAAAGTGCTACACAAAAAACGTTAGTCGCTATGTAATACGTGGGGTACGCTGAAAGTTTTGCGTAACTCTTTAAAAAAGCAATTTACACGTAAAGTAATATATTTACTGCTTTTCGAAGTATTCTCCATTACATTTTAAAAACTTTTTCATTCAGTAAACCATTTTTGAAACCATGAGGACCATGGTCTGAGGGCATGTTTTTCACATGCTGGTTGAAAGCTATCACGGCCTCTTCCGGCCCCGTAAATGTCATACCTCTTATCAAATCTTTAATTTTTGGGAAAATAAAAAAATCCCTTGGTGTCAGGTCTGGTCTGCGGGATGTGTCACTAGCTCTACCTTTTCAGAAGCCAAAAATGACTTTGTCTTGATCGTGGTGTGCGCCGAAGCATTCTCATGGTGCAATAGGATGCGACTTCTCGCCCGTTTTCCGTCACTTTTTCAAAGACACTGGGCAAACAAATGGTGGTGTACCACTCAGCATTAACTGTCTTTTATTCTGTAAGTGGGATCGTGCAGACAGGACCCGTCCCGGAGAATAAAAACGCAATCATTTTTTGCCTACGTTTCTCGCCTGCCTCAATTTTGTTGGTTTGCGGTCACCTTCGAACACTCATACAGAAGACTGTTGATTTCTTTCCGGTATGTAACAATATATTTGTTTCATCTCCTATCACAATATCATATAGCTACAGCGTTTTAACGTCCGTGATTGTTACTTTAACAACATTTTTTTACACCAGTCAACACGTTTTTGTTCTGGGGTGATTTCATGAGGAATTCAGCGGCAACAAAGTTTTCTAACTTTTAAATGTTGATGTAAAATTTTTGAATTTAGCTCATACCAATCCCCAATTAATGTCCTCGAATCTCCTCATGGGTGATACGCCGGTTTTCTCCAATTAGTTGCCTGACAGTAGCCACATTTTCCTCAGTGAACGCAGCTGAGGCCGACCTTCACGAATTTCATCATGGAGATGAGACCATATTGAGAATCCTAAATATGGTTTGTTTACAAAGATTCTATATCCAATTTGGCTCAAGTATAGATATTAAGTTTTTATTAATTTAGAATTAATGTTATTTAATAAAAATGATTGCATGCCCAATTTAGGCAGGACATTCTGCACGTAGTAGTAATACAAAAAAATGTCCATTCTTTATGACATTGTTCTTGGCAAATAAAGATTAAGTTTTTTTTTCACTGTAAATCTTAGTCGTACTTATAATGTTTAATTAGAAAACAATTTTAAATACTCTACATTTTTTTATTATGATGTTATTCGAAGAATCACATGTAAAGTTGGGGATACTGCGGACTGCCGCGGGATTAGGTGATCATCACAAAGAGATGAATAGCGATAATAGGCAGGTTGACAAATTTTCAGGACTACCTTTATTTCATAGCGAAGGTATTGAAATTTTTCAATTTTTGTCTGTCTGTCTGTTTGTTTCGGCGAATCTCCGGAACGGGTGAACCGATTTCCACAGGACTTTCACAGGCAGATAGCTGGTGTTATAAGGAGTAACTTAGTCTACTTTTATTTTGGAAAAATAATTAGGGATCCGCTCAAAATATACAAATAAGTACCCGCGAGCAAGCCGCGCGGGAACTGCTAGTACTTAAGTATAATTACATGTACTAACAGCATGTACTCGTATGATACCAACTGACAGCTGTCAGCTTGTTTATCGGTTAATGACGTAATGGATGTCCCCACATTCAGTCCACTGATAATTATTCAGGACATTGTTTTTTTCTCAAAATACCACGTATTTCCATCGTACAGTGACGTTGGTAGAATTGTCGACATCGGCATAGTGTGCCATATATAAAAAATTGGGGATTGAATTGACGTAATGGATAAGATTTGTCATAAATAGTCTAGAGTCACGTGATAATAGTTACTATTTAATCCTTTTTTAATAAATGTAATTAAATTAATTAATACAAATTGTGGTTTTAAGTTTTTTACAATAATTGTGAAGTTTATTTATCAATTATATACAACGTAGTGTAAACATCTCTATTATAAGAAATGTCTACGAAATCAATTAATCTGAAATATACCCCTCCTGTTATTCTGTCTGCCTGTCCTTTATGTAGGTATACTGTATATTGACAGATTTCCCAATTCAAACACGATCAAACAGGAAATGATATAAGTTAAGCAGAAATCAATTCTAGTGGACTCTAAATTGGCGAAATCCCAGATTTATTTCGCTATTATATTTCAACATACGGATAGGTTTACACCTTTCTCCATGGCCGTACTCTCTGCGATTAAAACTGCGCTAAAACATAGATATAAATTTAACAGCGGTAAAAAATTATTGACAAGAAAAAAACTGGAAAAAGTTTGCGAACACGCAATAAATTAGAGAATGGAGGTCGAAGAATCCAACACACATTAAAACGATTACTGTGATCGACGATCGATAAATACGTGAGATAGTGAAAGTGACGTCTATCTTATTGAGACACACAGATAGACAACTGGAAGAAATTGAGAACTTAGATTTTAATTAATTATTTTAATCATTAAACTTTATTTTTTCATTATCCTTAAATGAAAGGTTTTGATTTGGAATTATAATATAAATATATATATAATATGATAAAACAAACTAAATATTTTTTATTTCGGTAATCAAAACTTAAGGTAAATCAAAACCTATGGGGAATCATGAAATTTGGTAAGAAGCAAGGCCTCACAGCACAAGTAAAGGAAAAAATCCGAAAGTCCTTAATTTGTTGTTATATCACATTAAAAAATAGTTTTTGTGATTACAAACTTATATTTTGCGGTTGGATTGTGAAGTTTGTCGTACATCGCAACCGCAAAGTTAAGTTTGTCTTTCGAAAAAGACGGGTCTTCGAGAATTGATTCCCGAGATGGACGTACTATTTTCATACAAGTTTGCTTGCTTACGGAACCCTCGGTGCGCGACTCAGACTCGCACTTGTCCAGTTTTTATTTTTGACACGATTTTAAATAATAAAATGTATTAATCTCATTCACTTGATCATGTGAATAAATAACCACTAAATTTTATTGCCACCACTGACTAGTAAAAGAGATAATAATACGTCTCTGATAATCAAAACCTTGGGCGAAATTGTCGTGTGTCACGTCGTCGCATGAAAACATATTATTGTATACACACGTGACAAAAATAACTTGTGATATGTGAATACAACACGTGCCTTACAATTAGAGGATATCAGAACTTCGTATTGGGCTGATTTCTAAAAGCAAATCATGCAGGCATTTCAAATGATTCTTAATACTGAGGTATAAAAAAAGAAATGTAACACTAAAACCACTCTCAGTAATTTTTTTACTCCTACATACATTGGTTATTTCTGGTTCTCGCTTGCTTTCCCAGTAAAAAAATCCTTATGCCTTAGTCTGCCATAATGTATCAAAGGAGCATGAAATTATTATTCTTTCTCAAGGCTTCTGGTGCTCAATTTGATTTATTATAGTTTCTTTTTGTTTTTGTTTGTTAGACTTTTAGATCTTTTTGTAGTTAGTTATTTAGGTTATATGCGGGAAGGCTCTCAAACCTACATCAGCCTCCAGTCTCTCACAAAGCAGTGGCGTAACAATAGGGTGGCAGAGCGGGCAAAATGCCACGGGCCCCCGGCTCGAGGGGGCCCCGGGCACCAAAGGCCCTGAACACATTAGGTATTAATTACACAATGGATTAAAAAAAAAATATTTATTTTGTTTTTAAACAGTATAACTTATCTAATTTAATAAATCTTATAATTAACGGTCAAGTGCGAGGCAGACTCGCACGCATTCGATGAATTAGCCACGGGCCTCAGATGGTATAGTTACGCCACTGTCACAAAGTGAAATCTTTTTTTTTTTTTCTTAGAAAAAGACAACTCCCGCATTAGGAATTACTCCTGTGTCGCGGGGTACTTTACAAACATAGAAACAACGGACACAAAGAACACCCAGACTCAGGTGGGAATCGAACCCACGACCTATAAGCATAGCGGTCAGGGGATACTAACCACTAGACCAACAGGCCAGTCTGTCTGTCTCCATCTATATGCATCTGTCTACTTTTGCAAATAATAGTTTAAGATAACTTTTGTGTTGAGGGAAATAAATTTATTTATTTACTTAATTAAATAAATTTTAGTCTGAAGTTGGTAAACAGAGACTACGTCGTGTACTGTTAGTGCGGTTCATGGCCCTTTATAGTGCCTGTGAGGTCATACAAGGACTCAACAAGTCATACAAGGTCTTCTCAAGTCATAAAAGGTCACTATTTCGGTTCGGTTCTATTTCTAATATCACAAAGTTCTTTAATATATCAAGGTTCCCTCAGGTTATTCTTTCGAGTGCAAGTCGTAAACAGTTTAACTCATTAGTATAAGTCATAACCGCATAACGAAGCGTTTTGTTTCAATATATAAAAAAGTGTGCCATGTAAATTAACTTGTTATTCAATGTTTTCATGTTAATCATGTTGGCACTTGTTACATACTAAGTTTAAGAACGTCCTTGGATAAATTCCATAAGTATTCGATTCGTTTTGGTTATCTTCATCTTCATAGCATTTAAAGTGTTAAGATACACATCTTTAAATATCACATAAGAATCAGCAATGTACCATCACTGTAAAAAATTATTTACAGTGAAGAGATATGTTTTACTTTATCTATATGTATAAGTATTTACAAGAATGTTAGCAGCTTCTATTTAACCAGTAATTATTGTTTTATTACCTTTGCCTCATAAACTACACATGCATGGATACACGGATATACACGATAGGCATCACAGATAATAAAAAATAACGCGAGATAATGTCATTTTACCGTCCGGGAAAAGACTAGTATTTACATATCACATGTATTTCTTCTTTTGAAATTCCTTCTTTCTTGAATTAATTACTTTGAATTTTTCAGATTTGCAACAACCCCGGTGAATCGAATAACTGTTATTCGATTCACCGAGAAGTAATACCGTTTTGTCGGTGTTTCAATTAAGTATTCTTCGGTGTTGGTATCAACAAAACAAACCAGACCCTTTAATCATAAAACAATTTTATTCGAGTTAGCGATTTCATTGACAATTAGCGCTCAATTCAATGTTCATTCATGCCTTTATATAATCTAATTACATATATATAAGTGTTAGTGCGCAGTTGTAGTAAGTGATAGTATAGGGATAGGAAGGATAGGGATCTCCAATTAATCGATTCACCCTTCAACCCCATAGGGTTCGTTTTTTAAATAATATGACCGTCGCGTTCCATTTCTACTTTTTTGTAGATGAGTACCCTACCTTTCTCCCGAGCCTTTACATCTTCAAGTTCAAGTGTACCTATTTACTTTTGCCAATGTACCTCTCAATCCATGTATTAACTCCAAGGGATCTTTAACAGAACAGGAGAAATTCAGCAACAAAATTTTGTCTGCCCAGCAGGGCCCTTTGTAGTTTGAATTCATTTGAAATTCGTTTGAAAAAGCACACCATTGTTATGTATTACCAATGTATCTTAGAGTTCTTCACTATTACCAAATTGATATACTTAGGGCACACTGAAAGTTCTGCGCTCAAAATTTCTCAACAAGTTAAACGATTGTTAACTAACAAAATTTTTTGTACTTAAACAACATTACTTAGATTTTTCGTATATTTTAACGTACACTACGTAAAATGTTGTTAGTTAACAATCGTTTAACTTGTTGAAAAATAAACTTTAAGTAAAATTTCCAACGAGAATAAATTATTTATAGTGTTCAAAATACACCACAATTTTTTCTAATTAAAAAAAAAAAAATCTCAAAACTCGCTTTTGACGCCGCGCGCGCAACCTGGGGAGAACAGACCCAACGCACAGACGCGCAACCAGAGGCAAAATGGGGAGACCCATTTTCAGCGTTAAATTAAAATTATAAATAATGGAGATAGTGTTCCGGAAGCCAGGAGGTTTTTATTGGAAATTTCCTTCTCTTTTAGAATCTTTTTTTGAAATTTCTTAAATATTAATAGTTTATGAAATATTGGCAAAAAATGAAATGCCATTTTTTTTCATCTTTAATTGTTTATAACTTTTGCAATTTTTTATGTGCTGATACACGCTTTTGGCACATTTTTCTAGGCGTCATTCCGAATCCAATGAGCTATCGCACATAATTTTAAGAGCAGTATCTCTATTTTGGACCATTTTCAACTTGTCAACTAGACTATAATATTTCGTGTTGTGAGAGCTATTATAAATTAGACCCTTGCAAATCAATTTCAAGGATATTAATGGAATGTGTTGATCTGTTCAGAATTTCGGCATTTAAATAAATAAAATAAAAACAAATATATTATTGTAGTTTTGGTATGGTTTAAAGTTTTAAACTAAATCCTTTCTTTAGTTCAGGTTTTGTAATAAGGCATTATAAATTATTATTGTTTATTATTTATCAGAAATGTACATATAGGTAGGTACACGATAAATAAAATAAATTGGGTGTTTCGGCTTCATGATTAAAATTTCCTGTAGATATATTTAGATACATATCGTAGAGAAAATATGAAAAAAAAAATTAGTTTATTTGCCAAAATATTACAAATAAAAAAAACAAATATATACTAAAATAGTGTAATAAAAATATTTAGTAGTGGAATTTACATAGTCTCTCCTCTCTAAACTTACACAATAATTTCTCCTTATTTTAAAGACGCTTGTTGAATTGTTGTAAGAATTTAGGTACAACAATAACCTGAGTTTTCACATAGCTAGAGTATACGTTCATTAGTTATGAATGACACATTGATCTGTTTTATATTATAATACTTAAACACTTATAATATTAATTAGCAGCATGTTTAATAGAAAACGTGACCAGAACAAAGTACCCATCAATTTTGCAGTGAACGTGTTAAAAACACGCTCATTTTTGTTTCCTTTATGTTTTGCTAAAGTCGCAACAAAACGTTGGCTCTACCACAGTATTTGAAGAATCTCTGTCCATTTCTTGCTCAGTAAGAGTAACAGTAGAAGTAAATTACATATCCGGAAACACCATTCGTCTCAAAAGTGACGGAATAATATTGTATTTATAAGAGCTAAGAAGAAAAGGCCTCGTAAAAGTGATCTTTACTTATTAACCGATGCGCTTATGTGTAACCAACAAGAATATAACCTTGATAGGTATATAAAAAACTCTATTTAAGATTTCTTAAATTTTACAAACTGTAACCTTACAATAAATGTTCTTTTACACACCACGACAACTTATAAAAGATGTACCTAATTTAACTGGACACGCCTACATACATAACAGTTCTGCGATGGTAATTATGGATACACAATTGTTTTTCTTAACTAGTAACTTTATGTATGTGTTAGATTGCTCAGCTGTAAGGAGCGAATTATGTTCACTGCGGTCGTAGACATTTTGTAAATCTGTATGTAGTCGTTGAATTTATTGTTAACAATTCAATAAAGTATCCAATCCTCACTTTATCAACAGTACTTGTCAATTACAAATATACTGTTCTCCTACCGGTTGCTTATGAATTTCCTAATAATTATTTATATTAATCAATTATTTCTTACTTTGAGATCGTGTCTTTTTCCCGAACTGCTCACCCTCTTCTATTGTGTTTGTTAGTTCACAACCTTTAGTTTCAGGTAAAAGAA
Source organism: Euplagia quadripunctaria (assembly GCA_963859945.1). NCBI lineage: Eukaryota > Metazoa > Arthropoda > Insecta > Lepidoptera > Erebidae > Euplagia > Euplagia quadripunctaria. The sequence continues at coordinate 13,497,998 of OY982573.1, read as the reverse complement.
ATGTTACAAAGGCAGCTATCAGAGGCACTGTAGCAAAAGCAACTGGTGGCATCCATAATGCAGTATCTCTCATTTCAATTACAAAAGGGGCTATCATCGAGCCAATTCGGGCCGACATTGATGAAATACCGATTGCAGCATTTCGTACAACTGTAGGGAATAATTCCGTACAATATAAATAAACAACTACAAAGACAATAAAACTGGCTACAACGCCAATACTCGCGCACACTACAGACCCGACACCCTCGGGTATGACAGCTAATATGAATAAACACAAAGCACAGATCAAATGAAATATAATAACAATAGATTTTCTTCCTAAAACTTTTACTATTCCGATTGCTAGAATAGTTCCTAGTAATGTGACACTGGCGCTGGATGCGACGTTGATAAAAACGTTGCCACTTAGTTGCCCTACGTACTGAGATACTCCATAGAAACAGTAGCTGCATGCCATCCAGTTGAACGCCATAGCCATAATATTTTTTCTTAAGTTTGGTGTACGGAATAGATCTAATAAATTGCCCTTCTTCAGTTGATGTTTTTCTATAGATGCTTGGTAGGCTTCGACGTCAGCTTTAATATTCTCTGTCGGACGTTTATTTCTGAAAAATATGAAAATAGTTAACATAATATGTTGCTGTACTATGATTACATGGGAACTTCGATCATATATACCGTGGTATATTTATATATTGTATATTAAGCTAAGTGTGGGAATATTAAAATAGACTGATGTTAATTATGTTTTATCATAATACATGTGATACAGAAATTACGTCATGAAATCAAACCGTCTATAGTACTGTAATAATATTTTTTTTTTTTTAAACATATGTATAACAATATTCGTGATTGGAGCTTCCCTTTAAGCAAATAATGCCTGTATTGGGAGATTCCGCTCTTCCATAACATGCTTGTTACATAGTTGGTACACGATTATGTTCAACTGTTACATGTAAGTCTTGATAGGTTTATACATTTCAGCTTTATACAAAGAGCACTTGAATACATTAATACTATATTTAAAAAAATATCTATTTGAGAACATAACTATATTGTTATAACGACAACACATTGGCGACACTGGATTGTTGCGTGAAACATTGTTGCTATCTGGTTTAGTAAACATTTGTGGTGTGCGCACAGATCGCGTTGGCGTCTTAAAGTTCAACTTATTAATAAGTTGACAATCTAGAGAACATTTCACAATTTTGTGTAGTGTATTCAAGTCACACATCCATCTTCTTTTCTCAAGCGTGATCATTTTAAACTCCTTGAGTCGATCGTTATACTCCTTTAATTTTCGTTTTAAGCCAAACTTATAACATAATGCTCTCAAAAACCACCATTTCCTGAAAGTTTAATAAAAAGGAACGCGGACATCGATGTCACGTGACTGTACTAAACAATACGATACTACTAGATAAATCTGGACATGAAAGGCATAAGGTCGGATCTGCAAATTCGCAGGTTTTCAGGAGAGCGAAAATAAAATTGACAAACATTTTTGACAATATTTATTAAATTACGTTATATTGTAACAGTTTTGTTTTAATTATCTGTGTTAAACCATCAGTGCCTTATACTTTTCAATAAATACACTTCAATAAACATTAAATTTAATGGTTATTATTGTTTTTCTGTTTTATTGCTTACATCCGACCTTATGGCTTAAATAATTATAGTTTATGCAAAACTCTGGGTACGTTATGTGTACATCCGACTTTGTGCTTGCAATTTTTTTGGCTACTTAATATGAAAATGTAGCATTATGATTTTAACTTTTAAACAACTAGCAACCCACCCCGGCTTCGCACGGGTACAAATTATACACCTAAACCTTCCTCATGAATCACTCTGTCTATTAGTGAAAATCGCATGAAAATCCGTTCAGTAGTTATTCAGTTTATCGCGAATAGACAGACAGACAGACGCGGCGGGGGACTTTGTTTTATAATATGTAGTGATGGTAAAGGACTGATGTGATATTCTTCGCAACTTCTAAATCAATTATTAGATTATCATCAGATAAAAGGTTGAAATTGCGAAAAAATTACAAAAAGAACTAATATTAAAAATTATTTAATAAACTTTAAAATTACAAATCATCATAACAAAAAAAAAGGTTTTATAATATTAAGAAAAAATAAAAATGTTAATTGTTATTTGGTTTATAGGGAACTAAATCTTCTTTATTGTCGGAATTACTACTCAAATATCCGTTTTCATTAACGTCAACGATGACTCTTTCCAGACAAGGCTTCTTTGTAGGTGGCAAGAAAAAAATTTTACTATCAGAGACATCACAATTTTTAAGATATTTTTTGATTTATTCTGTATACAAGATCTTCGTATATTATTAATTCAGAATAATTTTCTAAACATACTGCAGCTTCAGTTACATTAAGTGATGATATGTGCCATTTCACAGGTAATTCGTAGTTTTTCTGGAGTATTTTCTTTTTTCTGAAGAAAATATGCGTCTTTTTACTCGATTTACACTAGTTTGTGTGGGAGAGTTGCTAATTTCATTACAGTTTGAATAATTGTCTTCTTTGTTAAGGACATAATTTTTATCATTAACAGAATCGTCGCTGTCGCAGTCAAGATTTACTTGTGATTCATCTGAAAACATTAAAATTTTTGTATGAATTAACTTATGGTATGTAACAATATAACCACATAATAACATTGTTTTACTTGAATATACTTGAGTGTAAAAACATAATAGGTATAAAATTATTTTGATATGAGTGATCTACTTACCATAAACAGTTCTATCAGGGGTTCTTTTGGCGGCCAAAGTCAAATTGTACATGAGATCTTCCATCAATGCATCTAAAAGAGAAGAGTTTCATTTTGTTATAATGTGAATGTATGAAAAGTTCTCACAAATATACAATTTTTATACCTGTTCTATTTCATTTTTATGTACAAAAGTTGTTATGTAAAAATGTAATTAATAAAATATACGTAGTTAAAATGAATAAATAAAATAATAGTAATAACCTGGGACATTACACATCGCTATCTACATCCAAACTATAGCACTAGAACACGGATAAACATAACAAGATAATAATAATATAATAATAAAAAATAATGTGATTTAATTTTCTCACCTCATTACAGTTATCCTAGGCACACGGCACAACACAGCAAATAAACACAATTAATCATTGATTTTACATACAGAAATATATAATGTTTTTGTATAGGTAATACAATAGTTCCGTGCAATATCAAAAGTTTATGTTATGGTTGATACTTCAAAGCCAGCCGGCGGCCACCTGCGAATCTCACCACAGTGAACTATTACTATCTCACTTTAAGAGCGCAATGCATAAGTAAAAAAGCTAGACAAGAAATGCTTTGTCTCGCCTCCCGAAGCCTCCAGAACCACCCATGCAACGATTTCTAATGACGACGCAATTTGAAATAATCCGAACTATCTTTGGTACCGACCAAGACGCGGCCTAACAATGTAAAACAAGTTCAAGACATAAAGGTTTATCATGAAATACGTATAGAATTTTTTACATATTGCTGTTATTATTACAGCTAGAACGTCTCATGATTGCATTCGACTTTATATTATACATTAGTAAACAACGCCATTTAGTAGCATAAAGGTATATCTGATAATTCATGTGTAAATTCTGTTGCACTTTAGCAGCATAACGGTGTATCTCCTGATACACCGAATGTGAAAATACATGAAGAAATAAAACACATTAAATGCATAAGGGCATATGTTAAAATACGTCTGCTAAAGGTATGAGTAATTTATGGAATAAAGGTATTAATTGAAATAAAGTTACATGCCTTTCAAATGTTTCGAAAAGTCGTCAGATCCGACTTTATGCATGTATTTATCTCAGCAATGAAGACGAATAGAAATACAAGAGTCAGTTTACCAGAAAGAGAACAAAAAGTTTATTATTGTGATCTAAAAAAGTCATTTTGGGTGGATCTTCAGATCCGACCTCATGCTTTTCATGTCCAGAAATGTCTTCTTTTACTGATATGTGAAATAACTAATGTCAGAATTTAGAAATCCCCTTTACAATTTAAGCCGCAATCTGTGACTAGTTGTCTATAGTCTTATTCTTGCTGTTTGAGTTGCCCCACTTTAGTGCATGGTAATATTATAAAATATTGAAATTAGTAAAAACTTACACTTTAGCAACTCGCTCCAATAATTTGATGGCCTCATCTGTTCGCTTCATGGCTATAAGCCATCTTGGCGTTTCAGGTATCAAGAAGAAATATACTACTAAAATAGTAACTGGCACGGATATGGCTAGCTGGAAATCGGAATAATCTCTAAAAAAATAAGCAAATACCGGAAGCATCAAATGGCCTAGATTAAATGGTATTTGATAAACCACTGAAACGACATCTCGGTACTGCGTCCCGACGAATTCCATAACGATCACGAATCCAGTGACCATCGTACCTCCAACTGACATTCCGACCAAAAATCGTAAAAATGTAAATGTCCAGAATTCTGGCACGTAGGCTGCTGCGACACCAGCTGATATTTGTATAACGACAGCTACTAGAAGTGGATTCTTTCTCCCAAATCTAAAAACACAGTCACTATAGTTATGTTTTCATCCATTATTGAATTAATAAAAAATACAGTCAAAGCGTTACATCACCTGTCGGAAGCAATTCCAAAGACGACACTTCCTATTAGCGTACCTAACTGAAATAACGTCTGAGTAAAACTTTGAAGCCATTTTCTGTCACATATCAAATCCCATTCCATTATAATAGTTCTCGAGAATATTGACGTATCATATTTAGGTGCTGCACAAGGACATGTACTGTTTCCGGACTCGCCACAAATGTATGTGACTTTAGGTGCCAAAAACAAAATGGCCATTTGATGAAATGCAACTGGGAACTTTGTTAAAAAGATTAACAGACATAGCCAAAGGTGATATTTGCCAAAAGATCCTGTAACTTTTTGAATTAAGTCCCCTTTCACTTCTGTTACACGTTTTCCTGAAAATAAATAAAACGTATTCATGGATATATGCCTTTACTACTTCTGTAAGTCTAATAATATTGAATGGAAATAGTTTAGTTCTTAAGTTTAAAAATGTATTAAATTCTTACTATAGCTATAGTCACAGAATAAATAATGATTACCTAATATTGTGGAAATATAAGTGATGTCTTATGGGATACGGATGTGTAGAAACAAGTGCAACACTTTTGAAGCGTTGAGTTTTGGTTTTAGAAATAAGTAGAATAATATTAACAGCCCAGTTACCACACGCGAACAGTAATTAAAGTTTAAATATACTTTTATTAAATAACTAATCTGTTATTTAATATAAGTTTTAATACATATGTCATCATATTGTACGTCTGATTTTTTGCAAATCTAGTGCTTCGTGAATAAGGTATTTCGGTTGTTTTTTGTCATTGTAATTTTTTTTAGTATTGAAAATCTTTATTTGATGTAAACAGGGTTCCTACATAATCTTTGTTATATATCGGTTCCTTTTATCTAGTCTCTATCCTAATTGTAGCTCATTTAGCCAAAACAAATGATCATCATCATGTTGTCCATACTACATACATCATTAGTTTAATATATTCATTAAATAGAATCATTCATTTCATATACAACATGTTTTTTATTCAATATTAAAAACTGCGCAGGCTTTCGTAGCTTTAATAGTATTCAGCTACACGACACTTTAACGTATCGTATTATCAATATTTTTACCTTTTATTTTATCTCCAATGATTCCACTTTGTCAAAAGAAAACATATCTTGATAATATACGTTAAACTCTTGATGCATGCTTGGTTTAATGTTAAAGCCATTTAAATATAATAACAGATAAAGATTGAGATCAAGGCCGTATGGCCCACAGAGCCGACCACTAGCGTAGAAAAGATCTCAAGTAGCATCCACCGAGCGTAGGAAGTCCCACTACTAGATGGACCGTCAACTAGGTCAATTCTGCCTCATGAACCATGAGGAACAGGGAGTCTGTGAATGGAGCGTAGTAGGATGATGATAGTGATGTGGTTATGGCAGTCATTGTAAGTAAAAGCTCATTAATATCAGATTACTTAGATTTGGTTTATATAAAATGATTTTTAGACTTAAATTTATACCTGATTTAGAGATGAAAGTTGATTCTTTTGTCTAAATCTGTTTCGGTTTATTTAAATACGAATTAATTACAGATTCTATGCCTGCTTTTGTAAGGAGAGGAATGGTTTATCTGTAGGGTAGGAAAGTTATTATAATTTGGCTCGTTTTTAGTTGTATGGACACTTAGTTCTGTGGACACGCGGGGAATTGTTCTAAAATGCGTCCCGCATGTCCCGCATGCCTATTTTACAACTCTACTGCACTACACATACACCCAAAGCGCATAGTTCACTTCGATGATGTGGTAAAGTATTGGGTGGAGATGAAGGTGTTTCAAAATGTTTAAACCGGAATATCATATAAAAAAAACTGTTTGGCCATTGTCCAGTACCTGCTTTGCCCACCAGGGCAGAATGCGCCTACCAAAAGAGCATTTTCATTAATGAATTCAATATGGACGTCTGAGAAAATCTCATTGGAAGTCAAAACCCTAGCTGATCCTAGATTAAGCGACGAAGGCGCTCACTCTAAGCGCCAGGACGGTGGCAAGGGGTGCCCAAAAAGCCAAGTGTGATAAATAAAACTGATTGCGCGGGGATGCGTGGCTAGGCCTTTAATTAGTTAATACAATATCTTTATATGGAAAAGTTTTTATTATTTAGTGACTGATTGAACACCAGCTAATAATTGATTGATTGATTGATTGATTATAGAGTGGCAGAAGCTATCTTAATGCTAAAGAAGCAGGAATGTAATAATTAGAGCTACATGCTTAATTTTATTTAAATTCAATAAGTCTTGCAGTTTGCAATAAAAGTTGAGTTTTGAAAATTTGTAACTTATTATTTACTAGCAGGAAATTCAAATTTTTCCCACGGGAACTGATTTTCTGCTCAATTTTCTTAATTTTTCGTTTCGTAAGAATCTTCGGAAACATAAGAAAAAGATGAATGAAATCGGTTAAGTCGTTCTCAAGTTATGGCGTGACCAAGGGAAATAGGGATTCATTTTTATATAGGACATAGATTTAACACAAAACTGAAATACAATTTCGGTAAAGTGCAAGCGTCTACCCAAGGGCGCTGAACAACAATCTCGATCTACTCTAATCAAGGGCTAGGTTCGGCGCTGAAGCAGCTAAACCCCTATTAGGAGTACTTAAGTGCTATCCAAAATTCTCAGTCTGTTCAATCTACCTGTCAGAATTTCTGAGTATTTAACTCATCAAGGACGAAAGGACCGATCAAAATTTTTACATAGTATGTATCTAAACTACGCAGTTGTAATGCAACTATTTGATAGAACTATTTATTAATAATGGAGACAAATATAGCCCTCGATACCCGATTAACTACGCTAAAAAGTCGACGATACGAAAAAAATATTTAGATAGTTTTCCAGCTATAGGAGTTTTAGTCACCCTATTATCTACATTTTAGTAGAATGTGATCTACCTATGTGATTACGGAGTTGCTCGACCAATCGCGGATGAGTGGCATCCGCGGTTCCGCTCGTCCCAGCAGTATCTATCGTATGCCAAAACTAAGCGGATTACACATAATAGTACCGAATGTCTAACCGCTTTACCGCATGCCACTGAAAATGTGTGTTCTGAAATTACATATATATCTACATATACCTACTTATCTGTATGTCTATTGTCTATACATATGTTTAAAGTATGCGGCTTGGATTTCTTTCTCCATTATTATATCAATATCGACACACACGCGGTACCAGTCGAAATATCAATTTCATAAAACTAGAACAAAGTGCATTACTCGTACTTAGTTCGATTATCTATTGGACATTTTATTATCGCTCTACATTGCCTAGAATGTACAATAGGTCATACTTTGGACAAGCTGGGTTGAGATTGTCGATAGCATAATAATTAATAGCATTTTACTGACTCTGGAGTAAACAACCTCGAGACTCGCCCGAGTGTATCTCGATCCAAGCGAATCGACCTTTGCCGTCAATGCACGAAGGTACTTGTCTCAATACTGATACCACCACCGTTCTAGATGCTTCAGTCGTATAGTTTTGTATCGCTCGCGGCCTGAACATAAGATTGAGCGAAACTAAAAATTCGCACATAAGTTGCCTCGGCCTTGCCACACGCGGGAAACTGGACCGAAGCTGCTTCTCGCGGAAAACGTTCCGAAAATGACGGAGAACGTGGTTGATACATAAACTTATCATTGAATGCAGTCGCTGCTCATCAATTAGAACTGTCCAACATTTCGAAATGCATAAGAGATTATATGCGATCTTCTTGGCATCACTCTGAGCCTAACTAGCCTCCTGAATTGCTAGTGTTAGTGTAACTATTTCACTTCTCTTACGACGAACAACCTAGATATACATTACATATCTATCTATAGAGCGATATGTCAATTAGACAAGAGTGGCACATCGCAGATGGTATCATCACTTATCAGGTTGGATAGTGATAAAAGGCAGGCTTAATAAAAATTTGAATAAAAAAAACATTTGCGTTTTCTATTTAGTTAATCACTACCAGGCTGGCTGTGTCTCTAAACTAGTATTACCTACCTACTAATAGAAATATTGGCGGCGACTGCATTGCGGAACCAGCCACGATCATAAAATGGTCTTTACTATCCTAAACCGTTTACCATGAGTGTTCTTGCCTCTCTCTCTAACTGCGATATTTTAGTAAGCGTCAGTGTCAGAAAATATACGAAAAAGTCGACAATATTCTTAGACGTTGACTGTAAATATTCATACTAGGGGTACTGACGTCTAGCCAGTGCTACTTCAAACAGCAAACCAGAAAAATATAATAAAGCAAACAAATAATAATACCGCTCTAACATACTTCCTTGTAGTTGGTACGATTCGTGTCTTGATACGATACGCTACCGAAGCGAAACATTCGTAAGTAGAATAGAATAGAATATAGATTAATCTTTATTGTACACCAACGACATATTATTGCTTAAAATAAAAACACAAAGTGGATAATTGTGTACAACGGGCGGCCTTATCGCTAAGTATCTCAATTTGTTTAAATATTTCTTCCTAGCTGCGCCAAGGGATTTCACCCGCGTAAGTCCCGGTGCCGTGGGAATATCGAGATAAAAGTAGTCTACGTGTTAATTCAGGTCTCCAGCTATCTACATAATAAGTTTCATCGCAATCGGTTCAGTGGTTTTTGCGTGAAAGAGTAACAAACATCCATACATCCATATATCCTCACAAACTTTCATTTACCCTTTGAACAGCGCAAGTGTTAAGTTATACCTTTATACACCATGCTGTCTGTACTGATTTGATAATGTAGGTACTAATCAACACTTACACGAATATAAGTGTAAATAAGGTCACAGGTGTAACAAATATTTGAGTAGCAAGGTCGGTGCAAAATAAAACGATTGGAGGAAAAGTAATGTTCCGTTTCGTTTGAGCAAAGTGATACGAATCAAAGTTTGCTCACTGACTACACAGTTGTGGATTTATTACCTTTTATTGTAACTTTTGTAGTAAACGTTTATACAGTTTAATATTAAGATTTCTTCATTTCATCTATCATCATTGTTACTTATTTATTTCACTTCTATCACCCGCTTCGCTTGTCTTACACAGACTTAGTGTTTGTATGACAGACACTTAGTGCTTATACAACAGAACTTAGTGCTTGTGCTGCATAGATTTATTTTTACTAGTCACGGGTTCGGTTCCCGTGAGGTGCACGTTAGCGTGAGGAAACTATCCGCTACAAGTCGAACTTCTGTCGCCCATCGCTCCCACCTCTGCACAAACCCGATGGTTCTCTGGCCCACACCGCTATGGAGATAGCTGATCAATTTGCTAATCTCTTCGCAGAATATTCTCGTTTAGACAGCAAAAGTAAATGCTCACCTCAGTTACTTCCGTTCGGTCCCAAAATGGGAGCCGTTCAAATCCGCCAAAAGGAGGTACGTAAATGTATGCTGCATCTAGACGTGAATAAGGCCAGCGGACTAGATGTACCGAGATGTGATTTCTAAGAGTACCTGGGTCTACATTATTTCACTACAAAGTGAAGTTTTATTAATGCTAACCTTCCTCATAATACCGTAATGGCTTGACTGTCGAGCCAAATTAGTATTTTTTTTATGGTATAGGGGGCAAACGGGCAGCCAGGTTCATAAATAATAATAATGTATTTTAACCTTAGGAAACTACCACCCTATATCAGACTTTTGTAAAGTTTATTAGGCCAACGATTTCCGGGATGCAGAAATTTACAGACAGAGATGGCACAATAATCAGCTAACTTTGTAAGAGGCTGGTGCCTGAAGTATGTTTAAAAAACCTGTAATTACAGGTCACCAGGGCCCTCCCGCAGCAATTAATCTAAATAAGGCTATTCTGCATGATGTTGATATGAAGGAAATTGAGACAATAATAGATTAACAACAAAAAAAAAAAGAAGTGTTAAAAATGTAGTTGAAAACCGGAGCCCATTTGTATGTGTTGTAGTGTGAGTGTTAGAGTGTGTATATTTAGCGATTGGAGTTTGAGGGTTCATGAGAACTCATGTGATTTGGGGGTGCGAACCTTATAAACTAACTGTAGGTGATCAAAAGGTTCTCAATAGCCTCATAGTCCAAGGTTTTAAGGTACTTCGTAATCGACCTTTTACATGTTGATTTTAGTTGAGGATAGATGTTTAGAATTTTGTTAAATTTGTTGTATAGGTAATGACCCATAACAGAAAAATCGCTGTGTGTGGGATGAGTTGAAAGGTTTGAGTTGGCAGACTGTTCTCTTTCGACGCTTATCTTTGAGTAAGTCCTGATCATATTGCAACAAAGAGTGTTTTTTCAGCACCGTATACAGAACAAAAGTTTGTCGAACCGTCAGAACATCCCACTTTTTGTAAAGATCGACTGTGGGGAAACGGAAGGAAAGACCAGCGCCTACTTTGAGTATTGCTCGTTGTGCTCGCTCAACTTTAATAAGATGGCACTTAGCTGCACCTCCCCATGATGTAATACAATAATCGATGAGCGATTGACAAAGGGCGTAATAAACCATCTTGATAACTCGTTGATCTGCTGTGTGTCGTAGAGCTTTAAATATGTAGATTAGTTTTCGTAATCTAGTCACAAGGATGTTTATGTGAGGGTTAAATGTCAAAAATTTGTCTATGGTAATACCGAGATATTTGACATTTTCACTCCTTTGAAGAGTGGGGCATTGGTTAAGGGAAAGGCCAGGGATACATGTAGTAGCAGAAATAGTGAACGCAACATATTGAGTCTTTGACACGGTTAGAGTCAAGACATTCGATTGCAACCATTGACACACCGTATCAAAACTCTTCTGTGCAGTGTCAAAAACTTCCTCCCAAGAATCACAACTAAAACAAAGAGCAGTATCGTCTGCGAAAGCGATTATTTTTCCTTGATGGAGTTGGAGCTTGCAAAGATTGTTCACATAGACCAAGAATAATATTGGCCCAAGAATACTCCCTTGCGGTATACCGAATGTGACAGGAAGCTCATCACTTAACTTATTGTCGATTTTCACTCTTTGTCTTCTGTCTGTCAAGTAGTTCTCCAACAGTTTTAAGGGAATTCCTCTTACACCAATTCCTTCCAACTTTTGTATTAATTACGGGATAGAGACTGTGTCGAAGGCTATTGCTAGATCAAGAAACACCGCTAAGCATTTTTTCCTATCGTCAATACCAGTTATGACAGTATGTAAAAGCTCGTGTACCGCTTCATTAGTAGACATAAAACGGCGAAAGCCAAGTTGAGCAGCTGAAATGAGATTGTCTCCAAGTATATTATCAACTGTTGATTTATTAGACGTTCCAAGATCTTAGACAGTGTCGGTAAAATTGAGATGGGACGGTAATTCCCGACAGAGTCTCTATCCCCTCCCTTATGGATGGGTTTAATTACAGCAGTCTTAAATGCCCTAGGAAAGACACCAGTTGACACAGCCAAATTACGAATATGGACAATTGGAGATGCAAGATAGTGTACGTATTTTTTGATAATTTTTCCAGATATCTGGTCAATTCCTACAGCACACTTGTCCCTAAGGTTTTTGACAAGAAGGAAGACTTCCTCCTCGTCAGTGGGTAAGATGACAAATGAATTGAGGGGTGCCGATATAGAATCCTCAGAGGTCATTGGTCCTCGTTGATTAGCTGAGATGATGCGTTGAGCAAGGTTTTTTCCAACCTCAGCAAAGAAACCATTAACTTTATTTACGCTCTCTTGCCAATTATTGAATGTAATGAGAGTGGTCTCTCGCTTTATTTGAGCCGCTTATAGTTTTGATAACCTCTCACAGTTGTTTTTTGTTACCTCTTGCACTTTCAATCTCACCTCTCTCATAGTTTTGTTTTGTTTTTTTTATAAGGTGGCAGCAAAAATTCCGATAGCGTTTGTAAGTAATCTTCAAAGTCTCATTATCTGGATCACGTTTCAACTTTTTATAAAGATTATCTCTATTTTATTCATCATTTGTTCTACTAACTTTAAAAACGTCAGGCAATTCAGAGGTATGTAATACCTTTTCGTGATCGCGTTAATTCCCGTATAAGTACATAATTACATCATTTGTTCTGTCTGGGTGTAATTTACCTATAATATGTATGTATTTTTTTCTGTTCATTTTTTTAATTTTTTATACAATCCATTAAAATTAATTACAATGTATGTATTTAGAAATATATAAGTATGTTTATCAGCAGTCTGGTTAACATAGTACAGGCTCTACCTAGTTTGGGATCAGACGGCCGTGTGTGGATGTGTCCAGTTATTATTATTCTCTTTATTAACTTTTACAAAACATATAAATTACATTTTTAAATACATTATTATATATAAAAAAAAATATATTTAAAAATATAAAAAATAGTGTCCCACCGGTATCGGGCACAGGGACCAAGCTACCGGTGGTTAGGGTTCCAGAGACAGAAACCTCCTCACTATGCGTGCCGTGTCGAGAAGGACTGCCTTCTGCATTAGGCTCTTGATCCAGCTGCCTAACGTGAGCCTCTGAAGGTGTTGGTCGAGGCTCTTAGCAATTAACCCATGGGCCGAAATGACTATCGGCACAATGATTGCTGAATCCACATCCCACATGTCGACAATCTCGTGGGATAAGTCCAAATATTTTATTTGTTTATCTTTTTCGGCTTTTAAGAGATTGTCGTCATGGGGAATGGTGATGTCAATAATCATTGCTCGGCGCTCTAATCGGTCTATCACCACTATATCAGGCTTATTGGCAACAATAGTCCTGTCAGTGATGACAGATCGATCCCAGTACAATGTTGCACGACCATTTTCGAGAACTGGGTCGGGCGCATACCTTTAGTATTATTATTATTATTCTCTTTATTCATCTTCTACCATATAATTTAAATTTTTAAATATGTACATAAAAATATATATTTAAAAATATAAAAAATAGTACACCACCGACATCGGGTACAGGGACCAAGATACCGGTGGTTAGGGCTCCAAAGACAGGAACCTCCTCACTATACGGGCCGTGTCGAGAAGAACTGCCTTCTGCATCAGTCCCTTGATCCAACCGTCTAACGCGAGCCTCTTAAGGTGTTGATCGAGGCTCTTGGCTATTAATCCATGAGCCGATATGACAATCGGAACAATGGTCGCCGATTCGACATTCCACATATCGACAATCTCGTGAGACAAATCCAAATATTTGATTTGTTTATCTTTTTCGACTTTCACGAGATTCTCGTCATGAAGAACAGCGATATCGATGATCATTGCACGGCGCTCTAATCGGTCTATCACCACTATATCAGGTTTATTTTATTATTATTATATACTTCGCTTAGCGTACTCGTCAATAAATTACTAGTTGGGTCGTTTATGCTTACTCTACCACAAGACCAAGACTTTACAGTTTGTTTGCGATGACGGTCATTGACTCTACTCATCATTATATCTTGCCACAGTTTTTGGCAGAAGTCGCTGTCAGTGAATATACATAATATAATCAGTTTGTTGTTTGGCGCCGACTCAAAAAAGGTTTATATAAAAAAATGATAGTTTATGTAAATAAGCTCAAGACTTATGAGATTTACTTATTTTTTGCTTTTTAGTTATTGTCGTCGGTTTAATTTTTTGTTAAAAAGATTTTTATTTGATGTTTTTTTTTCATCATCAGCTCGGCTACATGATGTGATGATTTCTGAACGCAAATACCTGATAAAGTAATGAAAAGTAAACAGAAACACTATTCGTTCCTACAATTTTCGAGGGTTTCTCTCAATTTTATCAGGATCCCATCATCAGATCCTGACTTCCTTGATATGGGACCACCCTTGAGGTATACCCTATCTAACAAAAAAAGAATAATCAAAATCGGTTCATAAATAACGGAGAGAGGGCTGAACATACATAAAAATATATATATATATATACGGTCGAATTGAGAACCTCCTTTTTTTCGTCGGTTAAAAATACGTGTTCTTGTTGACATTTTAACGTTGCGTTGCGTTTGATTCTGACGGGCGTTGAATGCCCATTTTGCTAATGCGCGTTAGCAAAATGGGCATTCAACGCCCGTCATCTGAACATTGGCCTAAGGGCCGTGTTCACCAACATTGACTGTGTTCAGATGGCGGACGTTGGCCTCGCGTCGAACGCACTTTAGGGTTTGTACTGTGTGAATAACAGAGAGTGTTTCTCGGGCATTGTCGCCACAGAACACTGTTGTCGCAGTTCAGTTCGAGATCTGTACTCGTTGAAAATGGGCGTAAAAAACAGAAAATTAAAACAGATTTTTATTTCTCTATCAATTCGGGTTCGTTTCTTGTATTTTAGACAAAAATAAACTGCGTGAAATGTATGAAACGAAGTGTCACCAAGCTCATGCTATGTGAAAAATGGTATCATAGAGACGGAGCGTCAACGCCGTAGACGTGGGTGCTGTGTCGAGCGCGCGTCGCTCGTCAGTTCAAAACGCGCGTTAGCATGTGAACGACTTGAACAATATGTGTTTTCTTGTTGACGCGGGTTGACAACGGCGTTAGCAAAACGCGCGTTCAACACCCGTCATCTGAATATGACCTTAATCTCAGTTCAGCACTTGTATAATTTACAATTTGAAAGTGCACTACACGGCTAAGACCGGTTTGAGTAACAACATCGAAGACAAAGTTGCGGGCCCGCTGTGTGTAATATGCATGGTCCTTTTATTAAAAACACAAACTATGCATGCGCATATTGTACTTCACGCACAAGTTATTTTAAATTTTTTTAAAAATATGTCGTGTAAAGTGCATAAACTACTGATCCAGTATATCTCTACACACGGTAAAATATAGGCGAAAACGTATAATCATTGTTACCTAAAAAGTACCTACCTAAAGTACCGTAATATGTAAAGACCTTTTCGAGATAGGAATAAAGCATTTTGAACCCGGCAATCCGAAGGTGTGTTGCGAATTGTGAATGACGATAGCCTGTGGCTGTATGCGCCATTGTGTAGTAAACTAGCACGAAATACTGACAATAACTATACGGAAGAAGAAAACATATGCTGACCTTTTAAAACGATTTTATTTCTAACATCAGTAGTTAACTTATTCATTATGATTGGATTACATAGGTACAATATTATTATTGCATACTAGCTGTACCCACCGCGGCTTCCCTCGCGTATATACACAATAAAAGTAGCCTAAGGTACTCCCTATAACATCAGTTGTGAAAGCCCCGTGGAAATCGGTCCAGCTGTTCCTGAGATTAGCCGGAACAACCAGACAAACAGACAAAATGTTTTAAAATTGTTGTTTTGGTAAAAGAACCATGTAAACACGTATTTAGTTGAAAGTTGTTATTATTATATTAGGAACACATTCCAATTTTATTTATTTGTATAATATATTATGTGTTTTATTACCTATTTTATTAGTTAGTGGCGTTTTGTGAGTGTGGTTTGCTTATATGTCATCGTAATATACACAATTAAATAGGTATAGGTTCATACCCGGGTACATAGACTTTAGAACAATTGATTTGAGTACCAATACGTAAAACAATGATAAGTTATTACATTACATTATTGTGTTGTGGTCACTAAATGTCTTAATTATCAGTAAAACTATAAAAATAATTGTAATTTCCTCGCCTATGATATTTTCTAATTAGAGGAGTGCACACAATCAATCATTCTAAACTCTCCTATTCTATTGTTTTAATCAACTGAAGCTGAACTGTTCGCATTCTCGTAAGCGCAGCATGTTTGCACAATTTTTGGTCTTACTTTTCATGTTTTTTTTTTAATTTTTCCGTTTTATTGCATACTAAACAACATTTTTTATATCGACAAAGTTTGTGAGGCTGTTACTTGACATTGAGTAGACGACTGAATTGCATTTAATTGATCTTTAGAAACCGTCACAAACTGCACTTATTTTATAAACGCTCCACGATATTGCATTGCATGCACACAGTCATTACCTTTATAATGGATGAAAACTGAACTAAAATACTTTGCAATAAAATATGAATAGAAGTTACCATACTTTAACACCTGTTAAACCTACAAACATATTGACAACTACTTATTCAAGAATTCGCAATGTTCAGTGTCAATGCTAACTTGCCAGTGCTTTAAATATCGGGGTCAACACACGGCCAACTGAGTACACTCACTTTCACTTTAAATGAATTATCTTACCGTTTTGTTCTTGCAGTTCCATTATTTTCGTATGTTTGTACTTTATTCACTTAGTTGTTATTAGATATCGTCATTCACGAGATGTTTAATGACAATGGGCTAAACTCAGCCTATGCAGTGCTCCGTACGAGTTTCGGTTTCAAACTGACTTGATAGTTGCTGTTGCTCGATGTTGCGCCCGCGTCTCTGCGTAACCATTCTCTTGACGTTATCAGTGTTATTTATCTATCGGAAGTTAGTTAATTTGAATGGAAGTTAGTGACGTTATCTCTCATTTAACAGGAGTCAGTTCACAGCTTTGCCTATTTATAATTGGCAGGTATTTTTTTGGCTGATTTGGATACTGATATACCTACTTTATTAACATTCCCGGGCCAAGCACGATTCCGTCGAATCATAGTAATTATTTTTACATAGTTTTAGGTGTTTTAAATGTTTATAAAGTTTTAATATTGCGTATCGCTTAAAATAGGATAGAAAACTAGACCTAGCCAATTAGTAAAAATACGTTTATTTTCTTCTGATGCAAATATCAGAAACTCTACTCCTTTATTTATGTAGGATTGTACCTATATCAGCAATTTTTTCCAAGTACCTATGCGCCAACTAGCAAAATGCTCTTATCTATAGCAGCTTATAATGCTTTAGATATTAAATTTATCGTATAATGGCTTTAGTCAATGCCGTCTTACTTGTAAGCGCCCTTTACAATGGCTTTACAAGACCACACCGGGAAATGTACCTTACTTAGACTTATACTCGCCTAAATACTCAAGCATTAATAGCTGTAACTTAGACTAGCGCGGCTCTATTAAAATACGTTATATTCTTGCAAGACTATTGGTTTTGAAAACGCTTAGATAAATGTAAACTTTGCTTAAAATCTTGTAAGCTAAGAACGGTTGACTATTATAAGAGCATTAATATAAAAAAAGACATGGACTTAAAAAGTGGAAGCAACTTATGGCCCGCGAGCCAGCAACAGATTTTCATGACCAATACCCTCTCGGGCGAAAAACTCGTAAAATGCTTCAGAGTTGTATCATGTGGCCTCGTAAACGTCAGCTGCGGTTCCGTCGGGAGGTTGAGGAGCAGCAGCCTCCCGTGTACGTAGAAAAAAATATTATTTTCAGTTTACATTTCCTCCCGATTGAGAATTGTATCAAATTAAAGCTAATCCAATATCTTAAAGAAAAAGAAAAGTCAGCTGACTATAGAGTGGTGGATTATACGTCAGCTGGTCACATGAATGTGAAAGAAAGATGTACTTACACGTTCAGTGATTTCTTCTCAATTGAAAATTTATAAGATGACAGTTTATATGCTATTGCGAATAAATAAAAATGTCAGCTGGCTGTATCCCGGTGGAAAGATTGTCAGCTGATACCCTGAAAGGTGTAACGCAGGAGCCAGACGGGAGTATCTATTGCCTATTTAGACGCACCAGCTGACGAGTTTTCCCTCGGCATACTACCAGCTACAAGATTATATTAGTAGCGGCTTACGAATTTTCATCCAGGAAGATATGACGTATCTAAATTTATTCGACATTATGCTACAAACACTAACTGAAATATATAATTTTATTGTAATTTTTCGATACAAACAATATTCTTCAAAGCATTTTACGAATTATCGCCCGAGAGGAAATGACTGACGAAATTTGTACCTGGCTCATGAACTATTAAACGAAGTCGAGCGTTAAGAAGAAAAGTTCTTTCAAAATACAAAGAATTACTGAAAAATTGCAGTTTATCTCTCAAGACCCAAAAAACGCAATATTGACAATGAAGCTTGTGTTTGTACATTTTTGCAACGAAAAAGCTGAAATGAAAAAATAAGAAGTGTCCGCGCAATTCCTTGGGCAAGAGAAACCTACAAACCATAGCAGCGATTTTAAATCTAGTGGTTCCGTAGATTTATTGATTTCTGCTGGTGATGATTCTGATTCAGATTATGTCTCAAACGTAGTAATGACTGGTACTGGAGAAATTAATTACGAATTTTGAGACAATATCAGAACTTGGGATTTAAAGTGCAAAATTCCTCATGGAGATTTGCGTGAGTTCTTTCTAATAATCAATAAAAGAATACCAATTACTCTACCTACGGATCCTAGGACTCTTCTGAAAATTAATGTTTGAAGTATATGTTTACACATGTCGTATTGTCGTCTCTCTCTATTACTTACTAGTTACTATATTTCTCTCACTCAGAGTATGCGTACACGTCGGTGTGTTTGGCATAGGTACTTGGCCGCAATGCATAGACACTTTCGAGATTTTTTTTTTTTTAATATGAATTCAAGGTCATAACATTATGCAATTATTCGTAGCTCTTCTGAGAAGATTTTTTAAATAATAATAATATTCGTATAGGTACGGACCATTTCTTACCCGACAGATTTGAATTTTAAAATAAATCATGTATGTACTTTGAAAAGTAGTAGTTTTTATTTTCATTTGAGGAACCCCAATTTATACAATGGCGTCAATTTAGACAAGTAAACATCCCACAAGTCTTAGTGCAGTGCAAAGATTCTATAATGTATCACTTGTAATAGTCTCAGTCAAGACAATGCCAACATTTTATTTCTTATAAAAATAATTAAAAGACCATTATATTGCTGGGCATTGAAAATTTACGGAAAACCCACATAAATATTGACAGAAAACTTACCTTCGTATTAATATTTCACTTCCAGTACATTTTATATACGTATCATATCGTACCTACCATAATATATCATCACTTTAGATTTTAGGATCATTTTGTCCTTACTCATTCAATGTTACGAAAATATAATTTCAAAAATCTAATCTTATCTTACCGTGCAAAATGAATAATCGTGTTTCCGTTTCTTTCCGTTTCGTTTTTTTTTTGTGTAAAACAAATGTATTTTAACCGCACCAGTAGTTGGGAGTTAAGTAGGATAAAAAAATCTTGTAACTCTCTGTACGCTCCAAGTAGCAAAAAGTGGTCTTATAAAAGTCACCAATTGGCTTTTGCCCTTTTGCTAAGAGCTATATATAGCATTGTACGTTAGTCTTGTAGTCCGTCTTGTAGTGTGTTACAAGTCCCGATGTGGGCACAAATCTCAAGACTTCTACTCTTACTTTGATCCTATAAGAGATCCTAAAATTTGCCAATATGAGATAAAAATTATGCCATAACTAATGTAACTGACGTTGCGAAACCGCCTCTGCATAAAGAAGTAGGTAGGTACACTACCTAGCCTGTAATTAAGTTGAACATAACAATATATATAAATATAACTCTTCAAACATCTTGAATTTTCATTTTCTATTTGGATTTTTTGTCCTGGACATAAGCCGAAATGATTCAAATCATTTCGGTTTATGTTCACTTTGATGTATTGAGAGGTTTAATTCTGGTTTTTGTCCGCACTAAAATATTTATTTTGCATATTGATTAGAGGAAATCGAAAGTAGAAATTAATATAACATAAATGTTTACTTTCGATTATTTTTAATGAGGTTCAATTACCATCTCGCCTTTTTGAATGGGCAGTATTCGTTCATACTATTAATCGTATTAAATTAATCAAATAATAATATTTTCCTAATATGGTTCAATGAGTTACGGTACTTTAGCCGAGTAGGAATTACCCAGTATCCTTATAGCCTACTTATTTGATAATTGTCCCTGCTGGTGTAGGTATGTACTTCAGTGACATTTCGTCATAGGCATTTTGACGCACGTACATTATTTAAATTGATTGTCAATAAATTAAATTGTTGTTTGTAAGAGGACTGAAATAATAACACTCCGATCTTGGGGGTTTATTGCTTTATTACTAATAACTTTTAACAAATCTAATACTTGGTATTTAAACGAGGAAATTATTGTAGCTAAGGAATGAAATGAATTCTTGATCTTTTCGTTCTAACTAAACTAACTTTGAAATTTTTTTAAGTTAGTTTTTAACTCTCAATAACTGGGTGAATAGTTCCAAAATAAAAAATACGTACGATTTAAAATCTTGAATTTTACACGTTCCATCTGCTTTTATGAGAAACCGAAGTAAAAATACTTGGGAATTCAAACGGTCATAACTTGGAAAGGGATCGGTTTTTTTTTCAATTTTTTTTATTGTAACTGCATGCTAGAGTCATACCCTTTCAGTCTTTTAAGTAAGTGTTCCTTTTTCAAATACATCCTATATATATATGTATAAGAATATAGAACTACTATTAACATTTTCTTACAAAGTAACGCCAAGACGAGTAAATATTGCAATTGCAAGCACTGTAAAAAGTTATCAGATCTTATGGAGAGCCAAGCTCCTAACTCTACACGCCCTAACCTAACACTCTCTAACTGTCATCATGGCGTACAGCGTTCTGCGTCAATCCTAGTCTTAAGTTCTCTACAAACCCTACACCTTAGTAATAATGTGTGGCCTGGCCGTTTCGTAAGAGTGACGTAGACACTCCTATGAGCTTATGAACAGAAAATAATTCACTAACTAGGTGTAATTTTGTGCCAATAGATCCTTGAGTAACGAAACGGCCAAGCCACACCTTTTGACTATTGTAAAGACATACTAAAGCGTAAGTTAAAAGCATAAGAGAGTCGTAGACACTTCTACGGGCTTATGAATCCAAAGTAATTCTCTAGGTGTAAATTTTGTGCCAATAGATCCTTGAGTAACGAATTTACTTTTGCTTGGCGGCCGGGTTACTCTACCCGGCACCCTCAGGCCAGTCATGGAGGCCGTAGATCGTTAGCCTCCTCGCATACGCACGGAAACCTAGGCTCTCCCGCTCCTTACCATAGATGCGCATGGGAGTGCAGTATACTCAGGACAGATGCCAAAGTGATGGCACGCAGGCGTTGGCTCAGGCCTATCCGATACAGGTAATACCCGGAGCAGCCGTGTCCAGACTGTCCAGTAAGACAGACTGCTGTGACCTTCGAGTATATTTGATCGAAGGCCGTGACGCCTCTCTAGCCAATCCTCCATGGCGGGCCTAATAAATTTGTTCTCTAAATGTGCACAGAACAAATACATTTGTGTGTATATGATAGTGTCTGATTCGTTATATCATTTTGTAATACTATCAAGAGATATGACTGTTTTTAGCTGCAGTTAATTGTTTATTTCCATTGATACGGTGATGGGATCGTGTAGAAAAAGGCCAATATTACACACGTATCCAGGCAAAGGCCTGGTCTAGCGCCTATATCGAATAATATACAAATAGCATGAAATATCGACTCGGGTAGACTTCGATTGTTTGCTGTTGTATATATATATCCTGGTTTCAGAGTGAAAAATGCGACCACCAATGCGAGGCCTGAAATTCTTTTAGCAATTCTTCGAAATTACATTCAAATATATATATATACATACAATTATTACATATTTTTTGTTATTAACTCTAACCTTAAGGGCCATGGCCTCAGCAACGGTCCAGTGATCCAGGTCTCCAACAGGTACTGACAGTAACCGCAGCCTTCCCGCCTCGTGTATGTGTATCGTTCTACCATGGCCACTCGAGCTAGACCGAAAAAACTAGTGGCAATGCTTGTTTGTTCAATGTACCTGAGAAATTCAGCAAGAAAATTTTGTCTGTCCAGCAGAGCCCTTTGTAATTTGAATTCATACGTGCAAAAAAGCACACCATTGTTATGTATTACCTATGAACCTATGAATATACCTACAAGTCTTTATTATAAACGTTTTTATAATAATTAGCTAGACCCGTAGATCTTTTGAACTTTCGCAGTTAGACTATCTAGGTATATCATTAGAAAATCAACGTAATCTATTATTTTATAAAATAACTAGCAACCCGCTCCGGCTTCGCACGGGTACAAATTATATACCAAAACCTTCCTCATGAATCGCTCTATCTATTAGTGAAAACCGCATGAAAATCCGTTCTGTAGTTTTTCAGTTTATCGCGAACAGATAGACAGACAGACGCGGCGGGGGACTTTGTTTTATAATATGTAGTGATTGTCAAAATTCAACAGTTCTCTATACACAATTACATGAAAAGTAGTGTCGCAGTAAGAAACACAGTGCAACCACAAAGGTATGGTCAGCTCAAAATTCATTATTTTTAAAGAATTTTGTTCTAAAACACTAACTGCACTGATTTTCCCTATTATAGTTTATTTATAGCAAACCACAACATTTATTAACAAACTATTTATTGCAGTGTTCAATTCGCTAGTGACAATCATGCAATAGCAATAGTTTATCGTACCTACAGCTACCCAGGTTGCGGGAAATATTTGTTTTGTTGATCTTACCTTACCAAGCGCCTCCTACCTACTATTATCATTATTTTGTATTTATAATAAAATGTAGAAAAACCGCGAAAAGTTTGGTAATAGTGAAGGACTCTAGGGTACATTGGTAATATGTACCTACATAAAGACAAAATTTTCTTACTGAATTTCTCCTGTTCTGGTAAAGATCTCTTGGAGTTATAAATACATGAATCGAGAGGTACATTGGCACAAGTTACGATCGATTATTTGGCGCTGACTCAAAATAAGTTTATGTAAAATTTGATATTTTATGTAAGTAAGCTACATGATGTGATGATTTCTAAACGCAAATACCTGATAAAGTAATGAAAAGTAAACAGAAACACTATTCGTTCCTACAATTTTCGAGGGTTTTTCTCAATTTTATCAGGATGCCATCATCAGATCCTGACTTCCTTGACATGGAACCACCCTTGAGGCATACCCTATCTAACAAAAAAAAGAATAATTAAAATCGGTTTATAAATAACGGAGAGAGGGTTGAAAATACATTTAAAAAAAATATAGATACGGTCGAATTGAGAACCTCCCTCTTTTTCGTCGGTTAAAAAAGGCATTGAAGCGCATGCCGGGTACAGCTAGTAAAACAATAAAATGTTGTAGTTTATTTTAAAGTACCAGGCTGCAATTTGTTATTGGAAGTATGGGTAAAAGTAGTGCTTACTCATACTTCCAAAGTCCATACATTTTTTGTTCCCAGGACAATCCCGTGCGCTCGAAACCTGCGGTGAAAGACAGTCAGCAACCTCTTGTAACTCAACAAATGTTACAGTCTACACGTGCTAAGTTAGGTCGTGCACGACCAGTAGCTTCATCGACACCTAAGCAACAACTCAGCGAACTGGAGAAGTAAGTGTGTAACTTGTTGAGGTCTTACTTTTACTTTTGGTAGCTTCCTCTTTGTAAAACAAAGACCGAAGGAAGACTATATTATAGGGTGGTTTACTTGCATATGGATAAAATAAATTAAAAGTCCTCATGAAATAAAGTGTTAAATATGGCGTTGATAAGTTTTAGTGGTCCTGACTGCTGAGCCAGAGGCTGTGGGTTCGATTCCCACCCAGGACAAAAAATTGTGTGATGAGCACGATCATTTTTTTCTATGTCTGGGTGTAATTTATCATTGCACGACGGACTTAATGCCGCATGGCATTATCTACCCGTAAACCTTTGGGTGATTCAGTGAGAGACATGGCAGGTGTATCAGAACGAAATTTCTTAAAGAAAGTTATAATTTACATACAAATACAATTTCTTATACTACATTATCATACAAATATACAAACATACGCAAACATACATAAATACTTACAAATAAATATATAGATACAAAATATACCTCTGGTTATGAGGTCATGAGGATATTTCTGCCAACTATTTCCTGTAAAATTCAAGGAACTTAGCTTTAAACGTTTACAGTTAACCGTATAAAGTTTTGCTGCAGCGGGATCTCTGCGAAGGTTAAAGAAATTTCTTTCGACTGCTACTAAGATTACACTTTGCAAACGCTCCTTTTTCCGATTATCGACTATGCTGACATGAGCTATTTAAAGCTCACCGAAGCAGAACTTGATAAACTTGAGCAACTTCAACATTTTTGTATGCGATTCATATTTGGCTTCCATCTTTTCCTTCCTTTGTCCCGTCTGAAAACAACTACATTCCCAAGGAGGGTTGGCGTCAGGTAGATAAACAACCTTACTTTGGCGGTTTATTTATAACTTTTAACTGAACTTACTACTAAGTTTGAACTTGAAACTGAATAAACAAAAGGTTTCAACGTAGTACCGAAAACTATCGGTCCCACTAACCTGTAAACCAGCTCAGGTACGCCTTCAGTCCACCTGTCTTAAGTTTAGCCGTGTAGCACTTACACCAACTAGATATCGAACACAATGTCCGAAATCTTATATTTTACCAAATTTGAACATTTCGCATGTAAATCAGAACTAGAATAGATAGAATCATGAAATTTGGTAAGAAGCAAGGGTCAAAACTAGGCCTGCCATCACTTAAATTGCCGACGCCGGACAAGCTCTTCGAAAATCCCGGACACATGTGTGAAATCGAGATTCTTTCCCGGACACCTTAAAAAAAACGCCGATTCCATTTTTTTAATCAATTAAACAGCTTGCTCATCTAATAATTATAAGTTGCCCCTGCCACAGAGTGTCCGGGTTTTACCCGGACACTTTTTGAAAACCCCGCCCGGACGCTCCCCGGACGCCCTCTAAACTAGGACAAATCCGGGGAAACCCGGACGGATGGCAGCCCTAGTCAAAGCACAAATAAAGGAAAAAATCCGAAAGTCGTTAATTTATATCTGACTTTCTGTGTGTCCTCCAAGACCCTTTTCCTTAGGAACCCGAGAAGGCATCAAGTTGAAATTAACATCAAATAGGTACTTATGTCAGCGGTCCCTTGAAACTGTAAAAAAAATCAAGCTTCTAAGTCAACGCAATCAAAAGATACGGCAATTAAGCCTTTTTTATCTTGTGGAAATCCCCTCGGGTCATCACTCCACCGGAGCTGCCAGTGAAGTGGTATGTCGGAATTGAACCGACTAAAACCACACGGTGTTCCGTCATAAATGAGTCTATTGCAAGGGACTCGGGTATACCCTAGGAAGGAAGTCCCCGAGAACCCCGGCAGACCTTGGCCGCCTCTTAAACAAAAGGCAGGCACACCCTTGAGTGCAGAGGGCCTTGCCCCCCCTTCCAGTGCAGAGAGGCGCGCGCGGAACACGGCGCGCCACCGTCTCAGGCCTGCTTCTGCTAAAGTAACGGGCAGCCTCACCCGTTACCCCCAGGCCAACGCTCATGGAGGCCGGAGATCATTCTGTGCTCTCCGGCGCCTGGTGCCTCTCCTTCGGGACGGGAGAGTACTAGCCCTCTCCCGTTCCCTTTCCGCCGCCTCTTTAGTGGACATCACTTCCTCACAAAAAGAGGCAGCGGATTCCCACGCACTCTCACTTTGGACCATGGCCAGAACCAAGGTCTCCAGTGAGAGGCTTCCCACTCCAATAGCCGCCGCGAGATCACGGCGTTGTTGCGTCCACGCTGAGCACTCCACTAAAGTGTGGAGTGCAGTATCCTCGCGACGGTCTTCGCAGTGATGGCACGCAGACGTTGGCTCCCGGCCTATGCGACACAGGTACTTGCGGAAACAGCTGTGGCCGGTCATAACCTGCGTCAGTCGGTAGGAGAGACTGCCGTGCTGTCTCTCGAGCCAATCCTCCATGATGGGTCTTACCGCCACGATTGTGGCGTGCCCAGCGCTCAGTACGGCAATTAAGCCTTAGATTTCAACAAATTTGAACATTTCGCAGGTAAATCAAAGCCTATAGGGTACTTCCCATTAACCTAGAATCATGAAATTTGGTAAGAAGCAAGGTCTGACAGAACGTTGCGTCACACCGCGTTTACCACAGCATTACGCTACTGCTAGTTTATGTAAAAAATATAATATAATAATTATGTATATAAATTACAAATGAATTATAAATTTATGATTATGAATAATTAAATATACTATGTGCAATATTGTTAAGCTCTCAGCATTACAAAGCTTGGAAAAGACACACATCTGAATTTAGATACTTTGACTTTGGATACCTCAATTGATTGAAAAAATCTAAATTAAAATCATCAAAAAACCTAGTAATATAATATTTTTACATAAACTAGCAGTAGCCGGTAGCGTAATGCTGTGGTAAACGCGGTGTGACGCAACGTTCAAAATTTGTAGTACATTTACAGCCGAACAATTCCCTTTTTTTTACACTGAAATAAAATTATGGTGTTAAATTATAATATATGTGAATGACAATATTGTGCCGCTGAATACTCAAGATAAACTAGCAAGATTATTCTTTTGTCCGATTCTTTGTTTACCAATGTTACGCGTGTGTCTTTGTAAGGATGTTATTGGTCTTTTCTAGACGTTGGTGCCTTTTTGAAAACTATACAAAAGACATAATTAAAATTAAAAATGTTTCACTTATGGAAAAGTTCACAGGAATCCTCCACAGTTCATCAGCACCACCGGGGTTGTCAGGGTTTTCAGTGAGGATGTGGGTCGCAATCCAGCCAACTAAAACCACACGGTGTGCCCCACTGCACCAATAAAGACACAATGTACAATTTGATTTCATGGGCAGAATTGGCAAACTACTACCAATGACCACGATTGCTAATTGATCTTCACTAAAATTATCATCATTATCATTAGACATTATGTAAGTACTTACATACACTCACACCTGTATCCCCGAAGAGGTAGGCAGAGGCGTATTAAACATAATAAACATCCACATTTTGCCAACTATAATAATAAGTAATACTGGGTAAGTCTATTGCTGTCAACCACGGCACTTTGGGATTTTTTTTGTGTATATTGGAAGGGAGATAAGAAGGGAGGGAAATGGAAGGATGGATGGATGAGGAGTGTAAGCAATAGCTCGAGCAGGTCAGGGTCGCAAGACTCGAACTGACTGTTGCCGGGAAGTCCGAGCCCGAGTCAGTATTTTTGTTGTTTCTGACATTATTACACAAGAGGACGTCCTGGAATATCTCTAAATGTTCCTAAATTAAGTGGGAGAGATGGATTGTTAATGCAGTGTACACTTGTGTTTTGTACGACACCACCACGCTTTTACACCATCACACAGTCTCACCAGTCTACGCTGCTAGCGCATAGAAGGAGAACTGTCAAGGCTTTCTTTCCATGGTCACAGAATTGCAGAGTGATTTCATCTTTCTAGATTCATTCGTCGCCATCTTCTGTAAAAGCGGTGAAGAAGACGGTGACAAGTAACATGGAGCTTAGTTCACTTACAGTTCACGATGAGGATAATATACATAGTTAGTAAGACATGCGATTTTTGTCTTGCTTGTACAAAATCCGTGTTAGTGATCCCTTCGATTCAGTTGTTTATTCTCTCAGATCACTGCAAATCCATACGTCATTCCCCATCGATTCTAAAAGTCGGCAACCCTAGTGCTACTTATTATACATATCACACTTCACACGTGAAGTTCACAGGCATTATTTTCTATATCTTTTTAGGCAGGTATCTTCTAGCTATTTATCTCAAATTTTGCTTTCAGATGTCTCTTACAAGAAACAACAGTAACATCTTTGTACAGGCGACGTGTAGCTCGTAACACGTTCCGCAGTGCAGAGGAGCTGCGATCACGGCCATATCCTGCAGGACGATGTTCCCGATCACCAATTTCTCCTAGATCACCCCGTGCCAGCTCTCTGCCCCGAACACAGCCAATGTCGCCCCTAAAATTTCCTAACGGAGCTGTGCCAACTAATAATAATTTAGTGACTAAATGAAAAATATGGAATAGATTTATTTCACAAAGAATAATATAATATGTGGATATTAGGGTATAGACCACAAATGTGTCGCGTACTTTAATAATAATAATGTAATACTCGTAAGTATTAATATCTGGATCTTAAGTACTTAAGTACACACGTATTTAATGGACAGCTCTAAAATAATGGGATTTGTTATGTGACCTAAAGAGCTTATTCTATTTGAGAATAGTGTACCTACGTATGTTATTTAGGCAGGACGAACAGAACAGCTAGATATTTGTTACTGATTTTCGGTTTTTAGTCTTTGTAGTTTTTAGTGATAGTTTAGAGTTTGTGCTTTACCCATAGGAATCGCAGGCGCATTCCGCATCGATTTAGACAAACAACTTTTTTACATCTAATAAGTTATTTAATATATAACATTCAATACATCTAAGCATGTTTTAGTGGTTTTACATGTTTATAATACATTTTTCATTGATAGGTTTAGCTAATTTGCGTACATTTAGAAGGACACTGTTATATCTAATCAAGAAGGTATTGCATTATATTTATAGGGATCGTAATTTATTTGAAATGCATTAAAAGTCCTAAATTATTACAAGTTTCTACAACAAGACTCAGATATTTATTTTTTAATGTATGTATGTACAAGATTGTATGAATCATATTGGTATTAAATCTGATATTGGGATAAATATTTTGAATAATTTTATTTTGTGTTTAATTTGTTACTTATCATACCTGAACATTTGCTAAATTCTTTTCCGAAAGAGACAACAGCCAAACCAAAAGTTGTTGAGTCAATGAGAATTCGTGTGCAGTTCGATCAATGCAAAATGTAAAGGTGGTAGAACAAGAGCTCATAACGAATTTTGAGAAGGTATTTTAGGGCGTTTGATATTTTGAGCAGTAAAACTTGAATGTCATTCAAGTATGGAATGGAAAGTCTGGCTGACCGGATCGGCACTCAATCCTACCGCGCATGATGGATGATGGAAATAAAAATGTAGGCATATTAATGAAAATTAGATTTATTTCTCGTGGATACACTTTTTGAAAATCCTCGCTTTTATTCCTGTTAGATACACTTTTTAAAATCCTGAACAGTTGTTCATTTTTGATGCACTTTTCTGTATAGTCGTGCACAAATTAATTATCGTTAAGATGAATTTGTAAAAATGTCTGCGAGGAAAATGTATTTACGGGGACTTTTTTACCAATTATTACATAAATAGTTATTGCTGTCAGTCAAATGAATAATGCTGGGTGTTCGGGAAGTGCTACTGCTCCAGAGCTTGATTTTGTGCTTACTAAAAAAGGAAAGCAAGCTATCATACGAGCGGGGCATCGTTATATATTAAAAAAAGAACAAAACCAGTACTAGCCTGTGGCGTTGCGAAAACAAGGGGTGCAACGCAACGATCACTTTAAGTGGTGATCAAAAGACAATAATGAGAGAGAAGCCGCATTGCTGTGAACCAGATTTTCAGAAGATGGAGATAGAATTAGCTCTTTATAAATGTAAGCAACAAGTCTGCCAGAACTTGACCCCATTCCTTATATATGAAGTTATATGAAGAATGCATGTTGAAATTCAAAGGAAATGAAGATTTTTTGGACGTTGTTCCAGATTTCCGAAAAGTTAAGACCGAATAATGCTAGGCTCAAATTTTTTAATTGCGAAACAAACAGTTTTTAATACATTGCCAAAATTCAACTGTAAATTAAACGCTCAAACTTTACCGCCTCTGCAAGTAATAACGCTAACTCTATCATATATGTTTATATGCATTTGAATGTTTTATTAATACAAACCCAAAAAATAATATAAAAACTGTTTTCTGTTCTGCTTTATCTAAGTACTGTACAAAAGTGTACCATAGAGGAACAAAGCCGGCAAAGTGTATAAGTCTTTTATGGAATGGTTTATTTTAAATCTTTTTTTTTAAGAATTATACACAAACACTTTTGTATATTGCTGTACCAGACAAAAGTGTATCTAACAGGAATAAAAGTGAGGATTTTCAAAAAGTGTATCTACGAGTAATATAAAATATAATAAATGTATGTACTGTTCCAGGGCCCACGGACTATTAGTGCCAGACGACCCCGAACACGTACTACTTTACTTACTATTTCAGACAAAGTAAAATGTATAGCACATTTATTTTTATGTTAAATTATATATCTACTTTATGTTTATTGAAGTTTAAAAGTGAAAGCTTTAAAAAGTCGGAACCATAAAATTAATCTATCTTTGAAATATTTAATAATGTGCGAATTGTTATATAAATGTAAAAAATAAATAAAATTTGGGAATTTTTAGGGTTTTCGACAGTACCTGTTGGAGTTTGTAGCACCGAACTCTCAGACTGTCACAGTCATATAGAGGTATTATAGCACTCTATGGTCACAGTGATTGATTTGTTCCGACCGATTTCGGCCATGGCGACCACTTCGACCCCTAGTCGGAGAGAAGGCGCTGGTGCGCTCGAAGATGGCTTATGTAGCCTATCTTCGCAGTGAAACACCGTGCACAGTGAAGGCACGTGAGTACGCCGTTCTCGTAATTATATGTTACGGCAGCAGGTGGGCGAGCCTTTAACCGGTCGCGATTGGTATCAAGGTTAGCTCTACGCAGAACCTCGAACTCGCGTACCTGGCTGTTCACCATCGTGCGCCATTCTGGCCGCTGTGCTGCCAAACGTTCCCAACGAGATGGTTCTATGTTACATCTCTTCATATGTCGCTTTTGGACATCCTTGTACCGGAGGAGGGGACCGCCATGATTCCGCTTGCCCTCCTCTAGTTCAGAGTAGAAGATGCGCTTCGCCACTCTTTCCTCTGCCATACGAGATACGTGACCACACCACCGAAGCTGTCGACGCATTAAATAGGCCTCAATGCCATCAACATTGGCTCGTCGCAGAACTTCAGTGTTTCGCACTCTATCGGACAATCTGATCTTCATGATGGAACGGAGGCATGTAAGGTGGAAGCGATCCAGAGTGCGAATGTGTGTGTTGACACTGATCTTCAGGCCGAACTTACGGCATGCTTGGTGGAGTGCGGACATCAGCTGTTGCAGGCCGTCTGGGGATTCTGCTAGGAAGCACAAGTCATCTGCATACATGATCTCAGTGATGAGTGCGTGTGAGACTTTAGTGCGAGCCTTAAGTCTAGCCAAATTGAAAAGACTGCCGTCTGTGCGGAAGCGGATGCGGACTCCTTGAGATACAGTGTGTGAGACTTCTCCAACTACCACCGCAAAGTATAAGGCAAACAGAGTAGGCGATAAGACACATCCTTGTTTCACCCCACAGGTGACGGGGAAGAAGTCTGTCTGTTCACCGTTTACAGCAACGCAGCATTGCATGTCGTCATGCAGTAGTCTGAGGAGTCTCACAAACCTTTCCGTGCACCCGAGCTTGCTTAGCACCAACCATAGAGCTTCGCGAGGCACGCTATCGAAGGCTTTCTCCAGGTCAACAAAACAAAGGTACAGCTGACAGCCCTGTTCTCTGCTCTTTTCTTGCAGTTGCCGCACAGAGAACATAGCTTTGAATGTGCCTCGGTCCGGTCGGAAGCCAAACTGGGTTTCAGGCAGAACCTTTTCAGACAATTTCATTAGGCGATTTAAGAGAACTCTAGCAAAGACCTTTCCGGGAGCTGTAAGGAGCGAAATACCGCGGTAAGAGTTGCAGTCGGATCGGTCACCCTTGTTCTTGTAGAGAGCACTTATGCGCGATACTTTAAAGCTATCCGGAACGCGCTCCTCCTCCCACATGCCAACAAATAGTTCCCACACCAACGTGTGCAACTCCTCTCCGCCGTATTTTATCAGCTCTCCCGGAATGAAGTCAATGCCAGCCGCCCGTTTGTTTTGTTGCTGTCTGATGGCAGTAACAACCTCGTCACGCAATAGAGGCTCGTCCAGCTCAAGAGCAAGGGGGAGCTGAGGCATTAAACCGATATGCAGATCAGCTGACCGATCAACATTTAGCAGAGTATTGAAGTGCTCCGCTCAGCGCTTTAGTACATCCTCCTTGCTCGTCAACAGGTGACTACCGCCTAAAGACCTTAAAGGCACCGTTGCGTGGTAGGATGTACCAATCAGCTTACGTACCTCACTGTAGAACTCTCCCAGCTGGTTTGTGTCAGTGAGCCATTGCATGTGACTAGCTTTGTTCTGCCACCACTTATCTTTCACGTGACGAGACAGCTTGCGCAAATCCAGGTCACTAGCTTTAACAACCACAATGCTTCCCCTTTGCCTTTTGTGCTGTCGCAGGAGATCTCGGTGTTTGTCGAACGCTGTCCGCAGGACTCCATCATTTCCATCAAACCAGTCTTCGTTAAGACGGAATTTTTCACCAAGTGCAGTTGAAGTGGTATTCATGATATGAGATGACAAAGTCCCCCAGGCAGCATTGACATCACCTACCTCATTAGCTGGCAGCAGCTTTTCAGATAGGGCTTCAGCATATTTCTCCCTGACCGCGAGATCTTTTAGCTTATCAACGTTCAAAGACGCAAGCTTTTTTATAGGAGATCTACGCGGGCGACGGAGGTGGATTCGCAGCTTAGTGACAATAAGTCGATGGTCAGACCAGCAGTGAGCACAACGCATAACGCGGGTGACCTGTACTTGGCTGAAATCTTTTTGCCTCACAATTGCATAGTCAATCAAATGCCAATGCTTGGATCTTGGGTGCATCCATGTTGTCTTGTACTTGGCGGCGAGTCTAAACATAGTGTTCGTAATTGCCAGACCGTATTGAGCACAAAGACCGAGCAGCAACTGACCATTGCTGTTCATGTTGCCAAGTCCATGTCTACCCAGAACTCCAGGCCAAGCCTCATAGTCTCGACCAACCCTGGCATTGAAATCGCCCAGCAATAAAACCTGGTCACAGTATTGTATTAATCTAATTAGTATTCTGTGGTCAAGTCATAGAGTATGTTTATATGTCAAGTGACCCGTCACGTCACAGTCACAGTGACAGTCAATAAATATTTACCTGCCCAAACACATTATAATTGGTGTTGGTGTAAATGAAATAGTTAAAATATTTATATATTTTTATTTTGGTGTCGTTTAAAATTTTACCACTAATAACTTGTCCGAAACTTCACTGTAGGTCTATAGTTTTACTTAGTGATCAATTTTATTTGCGCATATAACATAAAAACGTAATGATTTGAAGTATTGTTTATTGGTGTAATAGTATTAGTTATTTCAAAAGGCATTTACTAGCCGAAGAGATGGATTTCAGTGCTCAAAACCCTGCTACTTCGAATGCACTAAATCTTGCCTCTCGAAACAATGACGTAAATAATGTAGCGCGGTTATTGCAGACTTTAAATCCAAACTGTGTAGATAACCGGGGATGGACATGTCTCCATGAAGCCGCTTACTATGATAGCTATGAAAGCATGATGTTGATACTTAAGGCACCCCGAATCAGAGTACGGGCTGAAACTCACGAAGGTCATACAGCACTCTATCTCGCCTGCAAAAATAATTGCTCACTTAAAACAATAAAGGCTTTACTTGACTCAGCGAAGAATATAGCGAATTACGGTAGCACTGAAGGAGTAACACCATTACATATTGCTAGTGCACAGGGAAATGTTGCATTAATGGAGTTATTGTTACAATATGGAGCAATAATTAATGTGCAGGACTTTGATGGTGACACACCTTTACATGAAGCTGCATTAGCAGGCCAGCATGAAGCTTTGATCACCTTGCTTTATGCAGGCGCTGATCCAGAAATAAAAAATTCACCAAATGGTTTCACACCATTTCACTTAGCATGCTGTAAGGGCTACTATCCCAATATTGAGAGTTTATATCCTTTTGTTTACGATATTAATCAAGAAACAAGTTCAG
This sequence comes from Euplagia quadripunctaria, assembly GCA_963859945.1. Classification (NCBI taxonomy): domain Eukaryota; kingdom Metazoa; phylum Arthropoda; class Insecta; order Lepidoptera; family Erebidae; genus Euplagia; species Euplagia quadripunctaria. The sequence continues at coordinate 13,463,634 of OY982573.1, read as the reverse complement.
GAGATACTGCCTTACACTATGCAGTTCATGGGTCAACTGGTAGTAATGTAGTAAACTTTTTATTAGATCACGGAGCTGATCCTAATATAAAAAATTGTTATGGAGATATGCCTATTGATGTAGTCAGTTCTAATGCAGAAGTTTTTAAAAAACTTTTATCAGTTACCGATAGAGAAAAGCTAAATAAAAATATTATAAATGATGCTTGTTTACCACACAGATTTCAATTTGATATTTTAGAAACTTTATTATGCAGCGATCTTGGACCAGAGTTTTTTAATGTTATTACCCGATTTAACACAGATATTAACCGAGGCTGTCTTAATAATACAGTATATACCACTAATGCACCATTAAATCATTATTTGTATATATCTGCATACATATACCAGAAATCACCTGAGAAGTTTAGAGAATTTTTTTATTTATTTTTAATGCAAGGTGCCAATGTCAATACTTTACATGCATCAGAGTGTCCACCACTTGTGTATGCACAATATGTTTATCATACTGATCATCAAATGATTTCATGTTTTAAAGAGGTGAATATTTTAGCTTTTAGTGATTAAACAAGTCATCAGTTTATGTCCAATGATGTGTATGGACTACAAGGCAGTCTATCAACAGTAGAAATCCAATTCAATATAACTGAAGCATAACTATTAAACATTATGTAGGAGGTATGGCTTAGCAGAAGTCTGGCCAACTGGAAAAGTACCTCCATCATATAATATAGGTTAACCATTGAGTAGGTAGGGGTCACCTAAGGTCCATGAAGGGGATAGGGATGCACAAGCGATGTCACGGGTACTGTGAGGGTTTATAGATACCACTAATTGCTTACTGTCAAGGGGTCTGTAGGGACAATCAATAGATAGATGTTAGATAAACATTGATGTTAAATCCTCAAAATCATTGATACATAGATGATATAATTAGTATCAATATTTTTTTATTAATTTTGGTATACTCTAAGATGTCAGGCCATAAAATCTATGAAATGAACACAAACTTAGTTTATACTACATTTTCCTGACTGAATTTTGATTTTATTCAGATATATGTAATGACCACTATTTACTTATTATTAAAAAAATATTTAAGTCCTTTAGCTGATTTAGAACAAGTTTCATCACTTTTCTGGCCAATCATAGCAAATAAGTTGAAGAAAGTAGTCGTCAAATGTTTGTGCTGAGTAGTAACTTTGACAGCTTCGGACCGACTTTATATGTATCCACAAACAAACAGATTACAAAGGAAACCTTGTATCTAAATTACTTTGTTTTGCAGACTACCAAAAAATACTCTAGGATTGTTAGTTTTTTTATGGTTCCATTCTTCAAAAAGGAACCCTTATACACACTTTGTTGTCCGTCTGTCTGTTTCTCAAGACCATTTTTTTCAAGAACCTGTGGATGCATTAAGTTGAAATTAACATCGAATACTATGTCCACGGTCCCTTGAAGCTGTAAAAAAAATCAAGCTTCTAAGTCAACACAATTAAAAGACACGGCTATTTAAGCCTTAGATTTAACTAAATTTAAACATTTTGCAGGTAAATCAAAACCTATAGGGTACTTGCCATTGACCTAGAATTATGTTGGTAAGAAGCAAGGTCCACAGCACAAGTAAAAGAAAAACTCCAAAAGTTGTTAATTTGTCATTATATAATATAAAAAAGAAAATGTCTTTCGGAAAAAACGGACAAAAATCTTTGAGAATCAATTCCTGATTGATTTTGTTTGCTTACGGAATCCTCGGTTCATGAGTCAGACTCGCACTTGTCCGGTTTTTTACTATGCATGATTAATAAAAGAATATTTGCTGCCGAACATCTTCGATATATTCAAATATCGATGTTTTCCTTTCGATATTATAACATTAATATTCTAATTCGATTTTACACATCGATGTTGTTCTAATATCGATCATCCCAAGGTATGTTTGCTTGTTTGCCAACTTGGTTGTAAAGAAATTAAATGTTGCTCATAAAGAAAACTTTTACAATTAAAATTTTAGAAATCAGTTACCAAGTTATATTAAAATTTATTTGTATTTTAGGTGCTTGAAATACTCATAGAAAATGGTTGTGATGTAGATTTTTGCAGCTCTGGAAAAATCTTGTACAATGATGTTAGCATTTCTGATGCATTCCGCACAGCATTGGATATTTACCCTTTGTCTGTTCCGGTTATGATGCCTTACAGTGTGTATAATGAACCTGAGAATTTTTTGAAGTTTGCAATAGACAATAATAAAATGTATGTGCTGCCAACACAAGTGAGTCAATTTCTTCTTTATTTGTGAAGTAATGCCTTATACCATCCTATAACAAGATGCAGATTAATTATAGTAGCCATCTAAAATAAAGTATTGTTTAAACCATAGTTCGTAGTAGTACATAGTTCTTTTGTTTGTTCACATTTTGTAAAAAGGCACTGATTATTGGCATGTTCATTGATCGTTAGTGATATTTACTTGAGTCATAAATAGAGTAAAAGTAATGAATGATTTTATTATTGAAGTGAAAACTTCTTTGGGCATGTTGGTCAGTTTTGGTATGGGGAAAAAGCACTTAACTCACGTGACCGTCACGCTCAGGTACATATATACGGGGTTCACACTGAAAGTTTTTATAAAATAAAAAACGGCAGTAAGTAGAAGCCTGTTAATATTTTTATTGCTTTTCGAAGTAGTCTCCGTTCCTTTCTAAGCACCGTCGCATGCGATGGAACCATTGACTGAAGCAGTGAGCCCACTCTTCTATAGGGATCTCTTCCACGCCTTTTTCAAACGCAGCCACGGCATCTTCAGGGTTCATAAAACGAATTCCTCTAAGTTTATCTTCTATTTTTGAGAATAAATTAAAGTCTCATGGAGGATGACTGGTAGACAATGACTGACATACCAATCTGCAGTAACAGTCCTTTTATCTTCTAGAATGATTGTTGCGAAATGACCCCGTCCGTCCAAAGAATGAGGCAATCATCTTTTTCCCTTGACTTCTGCCCTTCTTTACTGTTCTCGGCAAATCTTCGAATGGAAACATCCATTGCGCAGATTGTCTTTTGGTTTCGGGTTGGTATATCCAGCTTTCATCACCTGTGACGATGTCATATACAGCATTCGAGTCACCTCCGTCCGTTCAAGCATTGAGCTTCACCGATCCAAACCACGGCATTTTTAATCTTCCGTCAAATTATGAGGTATCCATCTAGTACAAAGCTTTCTGAGGCCTAATGCCTTTTTGCACTTGACTCATACCAATGCCTAAAGCTGCCCGAATCTGTTGATGTATCACCCTTTTATCAGCTTCTATCATTAGCCACACAGTACTCACGTTATCTTCAGTAGTCGCCGTACAAGGACGTCCTTCTCGAAGAATCATCAATGAGTTTGCTTCGACCACGTTAAACTCATAAACCAGTTGTAAACGGTGGCACGAGATGGGGTTTCGTAATGAAATGCCAATCGAATCGAAGTCTATCGTAACATTGTTGTTGAGTAAGACCGCAACGAAAGTCGTAATAGATCATTGAGCGAAAATTGTCTCTAGTCAAATCCATTTCGATGCACGACAGACACTTTTGGCTTATTCTAAAAACTTTCAGTGACCCACGTACAGTACAGATGTGTTTTTATATACTTCATTTTTTGAAGCATTTTTTATTATTTAAAACTGAATTTATCTATCCTATGTTTTCAGGTACAACATGAACTAATGATAATGATAGATAAGAATTTCTACAATATTAGTCCTGAATCACTTGAACATAATGGACCTACATTAAGTTTAAAACATCTTTGTAGATATAGAATTCGTAGCCATTTCAGAAATATGACATACAAAAGAGGTAGAAATGGTTCCATCATAGAATTTTCCACCAAAACATTTTTAAAAGCAATTAATTCTTTACCTGTCCCGCCTGTTATTAGAAGATATTTAAGATATATTGAGTGATAAATGAGTGGATATTTTAGGTTGATATTAAAATTTTATGATTTGAAAATCTAAATATTTGCATCATCATCTATACGAAGACACCATGCTTGAAAGTGGCACATCTTAAAGACAGCTGATATTACTATAAAAGAATCTTGTTTGTAAAACCACATTTTTAAGGAAAAATAAATAACAAGTTATTAATAAAAATGTCTTTGTACTTACATAAATATATACATTTTATACATATATTTTACATGTTGAATATATTAATATTTATACATTGTCTCTGGTTAGGTTAGGTTCAAAATATTATTTATTTTTAAAGTTAGCTCCATCAGCCATGTGCTTTTCAATTTCAGCAACGCTGCAAAAGAAAAAATGACAAAATAACAGTAATTACCCATTTTTTAAACATTGACAAATGATGTAGTAAGGTCATAGAGTTTAAAAAAAGAATGAATACATCGGATGAAGATGACAGGGATCCCTCCCTGTCATCTTCATCCGATGTATTCAAGGTCTAACTCTAACCTACTTAAAAATGTACATTTAGGAAGATAGTCGGCATGAATGAACTCCAATGTCCCTGCCCAAGAAAGCAACCAACCCGCCTGTCGCTTTGTGTTAAACAGTAGATTGCAAACCCATTCCATAATGCCACCACAATTAATACAATATGCTAATAAACTGTAATAGCAGATACCCGAAAGCAGCATTGGTCTAGTACAGAGGTCGGCAACCTGTGGCTCTTTTGATGTAAAGTTGTGGCTCTCCAGTTCCATATGTAAAAAAAATTACATTTTGATTCACTTGTTTATCTAAAAAAAAGGTCATCCAATTCCTTTTACGGTGAACAACATTTTAATTACAATTTTTATCCGCAACAACCCTCAATTATTTTTTATGACTAAAAAAAAACGCGCCTCTTGTATTTACAATTTAATTGGCTCTGTAAAAAATTGTAAAATTTTGTAAATTAAGTTTTGACTCTTCCGTCTCAAAAGGTTGCCGACCCCTGGTCTAGTACTCTAGTCCGCACAAAATCAGTTTGTTGCTTATCTGCCGGTCTTAAGATTAGTACCTATGCCTTCAACTGTGCGCACAAGGCGTTTGCCAGATTACGGTCGTCTGTTGAGTGCAGCCGATATTGTCCATGGCACGATGTTCGATCTTTGGTCTATTGATCGGTGGTTAGGAACCTAATGCAAGAAGTCGATTTGTTTTATTTTTTCATTAATATCTCGTTAAGAACAATAGTGCAGAATAAGGAGAGCATTAATGCCCTTAGTTAATATTAGTGGATCTACCTATGAGCACACGGCAATCCCCAGTTACACTCAACTGCTCGAAATGCATCTCAGAAATTGGGGTGGAGTGAACTATATGTAGTTTAATCACAAGTCATAAGTTGTATGGATTTGCGACCGGGTGGGACGGGATGGAATTATTGTAATTACAGTTAAAAACAAAAATAAATCCTATAGTTACTTACGTTCTGGGCACGAAAGTTAGGTTCTCGACGCCGGTCTCAGTAATAAGTACATCATCTTCGATACGTACACCACCGAAGTTTTTGAATTTTTGCATTTTCTCCCAGTTGAAGAATCCTGATTGCTCTGGATTGTTTTTAGCGCTGATTAAAAGCTGCGAAAAAAATGTTTTTAGTTATTGTGTCCTGTCGTGTCTGAAGTGACGTGACGAAGCCTACCTACCTACCTACTATTACATTTGGCTTGGCACCGACTTCAAGCCCATCAATAAGTAGCACATAGAAATAATAGTATTACTTATTATTATAATAGTAAAGGTATTAGGTTTGCATAAGAGATGTATTAAATTAAATCTTTATTAAGTTATTTTATACTTTTTAGTTTTTGAAGTCGGTTTTTTTAAACGTAGTTTTTTCTTTTTTTACTTTTTAGTGTCCGTTATAGGTTGTTCTGTAAACAACAGTAGGATTTTCTAGATTAGGTACATCAGGTTGACT
>OY982573.1:13235367-13457501 GCA_963859945.1 Euplagia quadripunctaria | reverse complement strand
CGTGCGATCAGGAACTTCATTGCGACAAATTAACGAACTAACAAAAATCTAATGACGATAGAGGATCCTGAAAATGTGTGGGATGTTGTCTCTGCCAACTCTAGAGGAGAAAAGGTTTAATTTTACTTAAAATAAAATAATAAAATTATATTACAATAATCATACCACATATCGCCATTTTTAATCGTCTTATTGTTTGGCGCGCCGGCGTGACCGTAGTGCAACGTGGCTCCGTTGTCCCCCGAGCCGCAGATACAAGTGTACGAAACGTGCCGACACCCTCCGACACGGTAACAGTGATCTAAGAACACTGACTCACATTGATACTCTTTTAGACCAGGTTTGGCGTAGAGCATCACCTGTTGAAGAACTTAACCTTAGTCCTTCTACCTTTAAATGGAATCCTGGGCGTTTATTTTTAAGAAACAGGAATACTAGAATGTTCTACAGGAGTTAACTACAGACCCAGAACTTACATGTTACTGTATCAGCCCCTGGCCAACCTTGTTTTTATTTTAAGTGCAATACAAGTTTTAGAGAATATCCCTGTGTTAAGGGGAACTATATAAACAAACAATTAGTTTTTTTTTTTTTAAAGACAACTCCCGCATTAGGAATTACTCCTGTGTCGCGGGGGACTTTACAAACATAGAAACAACGGACACAAAGAACACCCAGACTAAGGTGGGAATCGAACCCACGACCTATAAGCATAGCGGTCAGGGTCACTAACCACTAGACCAACAGGCCAGTCATTTCAAAGTCAATTTAAAGAAGGTACACCATAAGTAATAGCTAATATGTTTCTTATTTTCCATCTCTTATGTTTTTCTTTTCTTCTTTTTTATTTTTCCCTTTATTTTCAGTTTCCCTATTGTCATATCCTTTTTTGTGTATTTACTTTTATTAACATAATAAAATTAATTAATTAATGATGTAATAATAAAATTTACTGAAAAATGTTAAAACCACCTGGTTTTTTTAAAAGAGTGTGGTCGTGAGTTTGTTTGCCCGATTTCTTCTCACAAGGCTCAACCATTTGGAAACGGGCGGTTATAGATCGACACAGGCAGATATGATATTATGTTACCTATCCATTTTGTTTATAATTTTACATTTGACAAAACAAACTATTGTTGCGGTGACTCTGTGTGTGTTGATCTATAATTTTAAATCATAATAATATTTTTTTTAATTGACAATTTCGAATAAATTGATGATCAATTTTATGAAATAAAGATATTGAATTTGAATTTAAGTCTGTAAATAACATAAATAATTGATTAGGACAATCAATTATTTTTGTATCCCTCGGGTATAGTACTTTTCTTCTGTCCTTTTACTGCACCTGTGGCTGACAACGTGTATCCAAAATTTTATGATAACCGGTTGAGTAGTTAAGGTGTGAAAACGTTACAAACAAACTCAATTTCGCATGTGTAATACTAGATATAGTAAGGATTTAAGGAACCATAGTGGTAGCTGCACGCGGTTGGGGATCTAATTACATATCTTAAATATTAAAATCAATATCGAGCATTAAGATAATAAGAGAATTAATTGCATTGAAAAAATAACCTGGTTATGTGCATCTGAAGATACTTTACACACGTATCGCATGACTGCAATTTCCTCCGGAGTTTTGATAACGCGCCTGTAATAAATACGTATATTCATAAGTTAACATACCATTAAACGTATGCAAAAGTAAAAGATTTATCGCCTCCAGAAATAGAAAATCAAAGACTAGTTTTTTTATACCATTCTAATAGCTGACGCACTCACGACCAATAGTGCCCGGATATGTGGGATAAAAATAATGTTATCTATTTTGGCAGGTGAACTTTTTGTTCAATAATATATTCCATTCACTTAAACTTATTTTCTGTGCCTATATGAAAAACATCAGCAACAATACCACGTTAGTTACGAGACATTGATCATCAATACATGATATCTTTATTAACAGCCTAGCCAGCTGCAGTTACTGTCAGCATTATAAAAAAACTTATGCTGATTGAAATTTTGTGAGGATATACCTGCTCAGAGAAGATTTCGGTAAGTGAGAAAGGGCGAGACGTCATAAAAAAAAAAGTGTTTCGTATTTCCATACTTGTCTCGGGACTTGTCGCTAGAGACAAGTATCCTATAAACAATATAAGATAATAAATTTATAAGTTTTAAAATTATAATGGGGATTACAGCGATATTGATGTTACAAATAGTAACAATTAATGATAAGGGTATTAAAAATATTGTATTACTTAAGTAATATGCAGAGAGATCATTTATATCTACATTATCAGATAATTTTAATTGATATACTTACAGTTCGGCGATAATAGGGAATAATGTTTCATTATCAACTTTGAATCTGAAAAAATAAAACAAAATTGGAAATAACTAATGTTCAACAAGTACTTAATATAAATTGGGCCCTGACTAGATAACGCATCTTACGCGAATTAGATACGCAATTGTAATTCTAATACTAATAAAAATAGTGTATTGATCCAATTTTTTAAAGTTCATTATAACACGTTAAGACAAAAATAAAAATACGAAAATCGCGCTACTACTAAGCAAAGCAAGCGGTGTGTAAGCAGACGTAATACGTAATCTGGAAAAACATTCAAATGTAAATTGACTTTGTCATATTATACTGAGCCATCTTATCAGTATAATAAATAATTACTTTATGCACAGTGCCTAAGCACTGTAATGAGAAAATTCATGACATGTGCACAGGATTGAATTATTGAAAACAATGAGCAGTTACCGTAACTGCTCATTGTTTTCAATAATTCAATCCTGTAAAGAATCGTATGGCAATTATTGATCTTAATATTTTCAATTATAGTTTCACTTTCTATTGCATTTACAGCATGGCTGTTAATAGAAATTATAAGGTTGTTAAAAATTTCAAATTAAAAAGTGAGCCCCGGTGGTTCCGGGGGTGGGCTGGTGGGCTGGCAGAGTTACATAAATCTATCAACTTTAAATGAGCAATTACTTTATACACATATAAATATGCTTATTTCGTGTAACTAATAAAGGGCTCAACGATTTGTATCAAATTTTGTATTTAGATAAGAGATAGGAATAAAAAAAAACGCGAATTTGCAAAAAAACTACTGCATTATAATGAGTGCTTGTCTTTAATACTTACTCATTGATTCCTTCAAATACAGCCTCCTTAGCAGTCAGACCACTGTCAGTATTGGGGCCACTCTATAGAAACACCAAGTGAATGTAGTAGTTAACTTATGAAGCAAAACCCATAAAATTATACGACATAAAATTAGATGGTTTGTTATTAACAATTAGACAACCGATAAATAGTATAAATCGCTATATAAGGTTGTATTAAAACTAGTGTTCAAATGCAATTTTGCAACAGATTTTGATTAATTAGCCAAACACAAATCATTTGCATTTGGCTTCCCAGAAACGGCTCTTTCTTACCTCTGGTTAACAAACTGAAGGTGTATAGATAATAATTTATTAACATATTATGGGTAAATCTCTGTAAGCCAGTGCAAGCACGTCAACGGCTGCACAAACCAAATTGTCCAAAAGTGTTATATGTACTGTCATAATTTAAAATGTATCAGAAAGCAAGTATTAGAACATTACATTATAACATACAGTTTTTTATCAAGAAGTTCCCAAGCCAGCAAAAAAAACAGTCTGTCCTATTTCCAGAATTAACATTTTGAGATTGTATTTTAAGATATTTATTTATCATATAGAATTTTGTGCGTAATATTTAACAACGCCATTAAATGAACGAGAAATCAAAAACCCATTACATAAAATAAAATATCAGTAGCACTAGCGAGCGACCTCCAATACGTTACGGGGCTGCTACGACAAACAGTCCCTTGGTAATTATTTTAGTTATCTTTTATTAGTAAAATTGGATATATTCTATATAGTTTTAAATTTCTAATCGCAGCACACCAGACAGACATATCTCTGGACAGATGTTTAAAAAATATAGGCATTGGATACCAAAAGATAGTTTTTTGTTTGAAACTGAAGTAGTACATTACATTATAATGTACTAGCAACCTGCCCCGGCTTCGCACGGGTAGCACAAAATTTTAAAAAAATTATACACCTAAACCTTCCTCATGAATCACTGTCTATTAGTGAAAACCACATGAAAATCCGTTCAGTAGTTATTCAGTTTATCGCGAACAGACGGACAGACAGACAGACGTGGCCGGGAGACTTTGTTTTATAATATTTAGTGATGTAGTGATTATGCAGGTATGATGTGTTTACAACAGTTCCCTGCATCCATATTCCAGAAAAAAGGCATCTCGAAAAGGTCTTGTAGGTTTTTTTAAAAGGAAGAATATTAATATGTTTGGATAACAATGTTTAGGACGTAAATGTCTTTACAGAGAATCACCCATATTCTTATACTTTATGGAGTGTAATATTTTATGGAGTGTAAACAGAGTTTGCTATTGTTTAGCGGTTGCATCATAAAAAGGTATCAGACTGACAGAGTTACTTACCCATTAATTATAATATTAGTTAAGATTTATATGTATAGAAATGCAACTCACCAGGGTCAGCAACTTGTCCGGATTTAACTTTCTGAGAACATCTTGAAGCTGAAATGATAGAAAAAAAATAAACACCAAGGGTATAATATCATTCATGTTGTGTTAGTCATCTGCATCATTAGACATAAATGACAAACAGTTAAGCTTTTAATGTTTTTTAATAGATAAACAGAATAAGATAATTAATAAACATCTCTAAAGCCTTAATAAAGGGCTATGATAACAAAGTATCACTCCTGGCACTCAAAAGATCCAAAACCTGTGCAGTAACAGAGATCCTCACTGGATACTGCAAACTGAATAAAACATAAGTTCAACCTAAAGTTGGGTGAGAACACAATATGCAGATTATGTTAGAGGCAGAAGAAACTGCAATGCATATTCTTTGCTTTTGTGGCCCACTAATGTGGTACCGAAGTATTAACCAAGGGTTGCATATCATGCAACCGTAGGAAATACAAAGAATCACTGCTGATAAGATCTGGAGGATCGATTGGATCGAATGGATCGAAGCCATAAGTCTGAGCAGTGAACTATAAAGCAAGAGTGCGCTAAAAAAGACCAGAAATGGTTGAGGTTAAAACAATAATAATAATTTCCTTAAATGTTTAATGGCACCAGACATAGTAAATTCAGATTTAGTTAATATTTGTAAATATTAAGAATATATTATTTTACCTCATCTACATAATACACTTCATCAATGCTATATATTTTCTTGAAGTCATTGCAGCTTAAGAGCTTGCCCATCCAAACCTCATACTCCTCAGGAAGGCGCGGTACAAATAGAATGGCCTTGTTGGTAGTAACTTCCAGGGCAAAGTAGCAGCCTGGCTCACGAACACCACACACCCAGGTGAAATAGGCTTCCTATACAATATACACAAGAAAAGATAAAAAAATTGTTGCAATCTAGAATCTAGAAAAACACAAAAGACAATTTAGCAGTTGATTAGTTTGCTCATGTAGTGATTGTTATTGAAGAATTACAATAATGTACATATAGCGAGTAGGTACTAATTATGTCATAAATACCTGTCGAAACATATATTGAACATCAGTATCATAATGGTTTACGTCCTCACCACCCTGCAAAACTACAACTTGACCACTTTTTAATTTATTAGCAAGGCGAGTTCTATTCTTAGCAAACAGGGAGAGTGGCACTTCGTAAGTTCCAGGACCCATGGACCACGTAGATGCCATCTTCGACGACAAACCGATACTGAACTTTGTAGTCAACTGGCACAATGCAATCCTTTGATATGATAAGCGTAATTTATGTCCTTGGTATAGATTACGTTTAAATATATTATATGCCTGCTTGTTATAATGAAACTTAATGGTCCTTAATCGGTTACTGATTACATTTAATATACATCGTGTTCTTAACATTTACAAAAAATTTAAACTTTACCAATGTAAATAAAAATATTTACATTTCATTCTTCTTTCAGTCAGGGTTAGGGATATTCACTTAACATCGATATATTCGATATATCAATTTCTTCGATGTTTGCCATACGATATATCGGATCGGATCGGTGACTGTTTTGACAAATATTTATTCTATTCGATATAGCGATATATTTATTCATAGAAACGTCGAATCTTTGTTTTTTTCCTCGAATCTATTAAAAAAATTAATTCTGAATAATAATTACAATAAAAACAGAAGTAAATTTTTAGCACTAGGTACTTGATGACTTTAATTTTAAATAAATCATTCATAAATGGCTCATATTTCATAATTGACTGGCCTGTTGGCCTAGTGGTTAGTGACCCTGACTGCTATGCCATAGGTCGTGGGTTCGATTTCCACCAGAGTCTGGGTATTCTTTGTGTACGTTGTTTGTATGTCTATAAAGTCCCCCGCGACACAGGATTAATTCCTAATGCGGGGGTTGTTGTGTTGTGGAAAAATAAAATCTTAAGTCATTAACAAAAAGGTAAAAGATTAAGTAAACTTTTGTTTTTGCAAAATTTGTCTAAAGAGCATTCGTCTTAAAGCGCTAGAGTGAAAGTAAGTTTATGAAGGTAGATTTAGACTAGAAGTAAACTTCTGTCTTATTTTTCTTTTGCCGTTTTGAAGTGTTCCAGTGTGTAATAAAATATTTCTCTTAATTTTTCGTTGCTGGCCACTTACAAACAACTCCTCTGTCACCTCGCCACTATCATAGTAGTACAATTTCTATTCTAGTAACACTAATAAAAAACAACTATTAGTATAATAGCTATACTGAGATTCCCTCAATTATTCTCTATATATCTTAAAGTATTCGAAATTGAATAAATATCAATGTTTTCTAGCAATATATCGATATACATCGATGCTGGTTTCCGATGTTTAACATCAAATATAAATTTCTATGTATTTTTGAAGTGGTCACCCCTAGTCAGAGTTGCTATAGCTGCCATTTAAGTTATGATTGTTTGTGAATCTATGGCCATATCAATTCAGAATAGTAAGGCCGGTCTGATGCGTCCTTACTATTCACCGCTAGATGGCGGTATTACAATATATTTAGCTGTTTATTAATCAGCATCAGCTGATATCATAAACATTAACGTAATAAAATTGTTAAAAGTTATTGTATTAATTGTTTATTTATCAAAACAATGCTTTCCTCTGTGTTGAAAGCCAGCATTACTGATACAAATTTGGTATTAAGCACCTGTATGTAATAAATGAAGTAGGGATAGGGCAGTATGGCCAGTCTTTAAATAGTATTTATTTTCATGCTTTTCATTAATCCATACTGCACGGATGTAAGTAGGTACCTATCTCACTTCTTCCTAGTGTCAATATCAACATTCCGACGACTGCGTAAAGTAATCAAGGAGATCACTCTGTTATGCCTTCCAAAAAATTTTAGTAAAAATAAAAGATGTTTTTAAAATCATCAAATATTTAATCGACGAAAAATAGATCTAACACTGAAAGTTGCGTAGATTGCTATTTTTTTTTTATATTTTGTACAGCTAAATTCAAGAATGTAATTCAAAAAAAATATTTCCTGAAATTCATTCCGTTTATTTCTTACTTAAATATTACCTAAATCACAAGATCGACGATAAATTAAACTACCTAAAAATCACAAAATGCACTAAAACATGCACACATGTAATATTATGATTTTTATACCGTATTTGGTACAATTATTGTACATAGTAACTACAAAGATGAAATAAAGTATTAGCTAAATAGGAATTTTATATTACTAAATCCTACAACTTGTCTAGGTTACGTGTTATCCGTCGAAGTAAGAAGGTAGATGTCTACTTTCTGAAATCGCATTGTGCGACATTTAAAATGGACTGTTTCTAAATTGCTGCATGCGAGGAAGTAACAAGTACCTAACTGTACTTGTTATAATGTTAATGTACTGTTATCTCTACAATCACTTTTTGAAAGTTTTTAAACACTAACAACGACCCAATTGATTGTGTTTAGACTGGCAGGAATATTACTAGTGGGTAAACTTTGCAATTGAATATTGATTTAGTGGTATTAAATGGGCAATAATTCTAGAAAACTAATAATGCATTTCACAATGTAGAAGCTTAAGCTTTTTATGAATGACAGAGGATGAACATTTACTATAAAATATTTATATAAACAATAGTTAAAGCTCTTGCATTATACTTCATATTAGTTAATTCAAAGAGATGGAAATGTCTTCGCGCGATTTTTAGTCACCTCACAAAGTTTTAATAATTATAGAAATAAGTACTTTAGAATGCATAATTATACTAAAGGCTAGTTACGTCATTCAGTACTTTGATCATGATCAGTTAAGGTCACTATAAACGAAGAATAAATATTATGATTGTAGAGTACTCGCGGCCATTTTGGTTTGTTCTCGTGACTCGTATCGTGCGGGACACGTCATTGGTGGCTATCTCTTTCTCGTACACTCTCCGCATATAGCACCATTGTAACCCGACACGTTTCTTACACACAAGCGATTTCACAACACGTTCCGACACTTTCACAACTAAAATGTTTTGTTTATAAATTATGAATCTACAGAAATTTCATGACACGGTTGTTTCTTTTCCTGTAATCTCCGAACAGCTTCGGCGACAAGGGCACGTTGTTCCAGCAACCTTTCAACTAGATCGACAGGTTCTTGTTTTCTAATGTAGTAAGGTGCAGCACGAGCTCGAGCCTGCAGGTGGAGCTTTTGTTTCAGGCCAAGGGTGAGTTCCTCAATTGCTGGTAATCTGCTGGATGCTAGCGGACGGCCATCTTCTTCAGAGGAATGACGATTGTCATATCTTGACCTCTCTTTCAACATATTGAAGTAATACAACGATTAGAAGCTGAAGATTGATTTAGCAAGGGACTAGAAATCTCACCGGTATTGTGGGCGGCGAGCTACAACGTTTGCGAATGCCGAATGAATGAGCGAGTGAGCCAGCTCGACCCCAACGTATGAAAGACAGGTCTCAGCGGGGGAACAAGTGTGGGGGGAGTAATGACGTAGAAAGATGCGCAGTCGTGCCGGGCTGTATACAAACAATACCATGGACGTAAATAAACACAAGACAGACTCGATATGCCTGATCTCTGTTCTGTACAGTCAACGGTGTTATCTATATGTTAGTTCGTTTGGCTGATCGGCCAACGAGCTTGCCGAATAATGCAAAGATTTCAATAATATAAATACAAAATACAGGTAGGCCAACCGCTCGATAATACTAGGTGTGTGGAGAAACAGATGCATAACACACATTATGTTTGAGTAGCTATCGGGTGAGTAATATAAACATCATGAGTAATTTTATTACCCACAGATAACGTTTTTCTCAAAAGGAAATGACAATATTATGTGTCTTAATCACACAAATGGTGTTTTGTTAAATTCCTTATTGACTAAGGATATTAGCAAAACAAGTTAGTCGTATTTTTGTGTAATGTTATGTAGCCTAATATGTATGGTGTGATAATGTAGGTACACATTGTACCTAATGTTAGTTTTGGTAAATACCATAAGATAAGCCACTTACACAGCCGTAATGTAAAATATGTATGCGACTTTAATTTGTATGGACACATGTCTCGTACGTTTCGTTGAAACCATACTAAAAACGGGCAATGCCCTCTGTTTTTTCCAGACGGTGATCACGTTGACTGCTTTGTTATTGTTATTACTTCTTTAGGTACGTTATACATTTATTATTATCACCTTCATCATGACATGTGATTGTTATATGTATTTGTATCAAATTTACCTATGTAGAACCAATTGTAGAACTGTCTATTCTCATATTATAAGAAACGGAATCGTACCCATCTAAGCGTTTTAAAATAGACAGGTAAGTATATCACAAGGCTTATACGTTTATAAATTTTGTATTTAATTCATAGATAATAATTAAAAAAGTAACCTATTACATCTACTTCACAATGTCATTGACTCCTAAATAGTGCGACCGTTACTTTGTGCAAGCACAGTTTTTTTACCAGTGATTATTTTCGTTACTGAACACAATTTATTTTTAAAGGTTTTGTAGATATTACACATATAACATAACATTTAGTTTATCTTAAATTTATCTCACAGCAAAAGTACCTATAGTTATAAAGTAATCTGTCACTCTCATCTTATATCTATTAATAGTTAGATATTTTGATAACGGTGTGGCACGCTTCTTGCTACGAGCCCATGTTTCTTTTCATTGAATGGAAATATCTTGTTAAAAGGTATCTGTATAATTAAAATTAGTGATTTTGAAAGCAAATAATGTAGTGTATTACAGACTGAAATATATTACTCTGCGTCAATAATATATTATACAACGACTTCCTTTACTTTGACCTTCGAATAAAGATAAAACAGGCCACAGTTCTGCGTTTAATTTTATATTTTAATCACGTGTTACGTGAAATCGAGTAGGAGTATAATATTTTGTTACCTACAATATTATAGGTTTAACTCAAAACAATGTTACGTAAGTTTCTCGAAACCTAAGAAGGTAGGTATGTACGTTATTTTTCATCCACTTGTATAACTATAACTACTCAGAAATAAAATTAAATACCAGGTCTCATTCTTAACTAATCTTAAGAACCCGAATAGGTACCTACACAGTGTAATTGCGTTTATTTTCTAGACTATTGAAGACGAAAACATCTTATTAAATAATCATTTTACGTATATTAATGTTAATGTGAAGGATATGACTCGCTTTCCTACCACTTGTTACTAAATATGAAACAGTTTCGTCATCCTAAGTTGGATAATCACGCATGATACCCCGATTTCGTGTGAATTAATGAGTTGAACAGCTATAATTACTAATTTATCTTTTATATATAGATAACTATGAGGAACAAGTAGGTACGTTGAGAGTTTGTGACATACTAACCTACCCCAGCTTAGCAAGTGTAAAAGGAATATTATCTCTAAAACCAGGAAATTTATACTAATTAATTACTTATTGTAAGACATACGTCCTATCCTGTTATAAGTAATGAAAGTAGGTCCCTATATTTTTTTTATCGATGTTCATTTATAATAATATTTAAATGTAGATGTAGGTATACCTATTTAATAAATGTAAATCAAATTGATGAATTTAAATTGAAGTCTGGCTTAATTACTAACTAAAATTGACAAAAATATATCTGGGTAAATACCTTAAACAAAATATAACTTCTAAAGTAAAAAAAACCCTACTCTACTTTAATTTCAATCCCACTAATATTATAAATGTGAAAGTTTGGATGGATGGATGGATGTTTGTTACTCTTTCACGCAAAAACCACTGAGCCGATTGCAATGAAACTTGGTATGTAGATAGGTAGAGACCTGGGTTAACAAATAGGCTACTTTTAATCCCGATTTTCCCACGGGATAGGGACTTACGCGGGTGAAACTGCGGGTCGCTGCTAGTGGTACATATTTAAATATACCTATAAACATATATGTATACATATATATAACATCTTTGTACTTAATAAACTTTATAATGAATTCTTACAAATACCTATCTAGGAGTTTTATGCGTTAAAGTCTCGATTTCAAAGTTACCTAAGTAAGTACCTATGTGATTGTAAACTAGGTAACAGGTATAATATAACATAAAACATTCAAGTAGGTAGTAGGTAGTAGATATCTTGTAATGTTGAATTGTAGGTGAGCTTAATATTACCTAACCTTAAGACTTTCGCTTTGGCCGATTAATTATTAATTGAATACGTCACGTATTCAAATTATGTCATAGAAAGATTACTACTAAGAATTCTAGTAAGTTGACACTGCAAGCAAACTAGCACACTGATTTAAATTATATACAGGTAAATAAAACACTGCGTAATATTTTGTTTTAAACAATAATAATACATTCATAATACTCTGATGCTATATATTATGCCTATTCAACACTGCCCCCCGCTTTCCTCCTACGAGCTGTAGCGTGACGTGTTTACAGTCAACAATAACAACAACAACCTCCTCAACAAATAAGCTAAGTATTGATTGATTCTATTTTTTTTTTTTTCAGTACAGACTACAATTATTTAGTCGCTACTAACATTTCATAGTGCGTGTAATAAATAGGTGCAAGGGTAATGTGATATTTAATTAATGCATAATATATAATTATCTAGTGATTTCATATTCTTTTGATTTATACATATTATGACGTATGATATGACTGTAATGACTGTATCCTAACTGTATCAGTCAAGCCAGTAAAATGTAACCAATCATAACACATAAATACATGAGTCATAGACAAAGTTGATTATCTTGTTTACTTTTAGTGTTGCGGCATAAAGTGGTATCTAGTGGTGAGTAGCAGAATTGAATAACGTATTAGTATTAAAAGCACTCGTTAGATGGCGTAAGTAGTTAAGGAAGTATTCGTTTTAAATTTTTGTTTAAAAGGCCTCAGTTGTTTTAAATATTTCCGTAAGCAGCCGGAAATAGTAGAAAGAAAAAAACTGCAATAGAAAGGAAAACAAAAGAGTCAGGCAATTATCCAGAAATATTTGTGAATATTTTAATAAGCGAAAAACAAAAAACTTGTTGAAAAACCTTACATACTTGGAATACTAAGTTACTTAAAAGTCCGTTGCATTACTGTGTGGCTATTTATACAATAAGCCTTATTCATCAATTTTTGAGTTGCAGGTGTCCATGGGTGGCGCGGTAGTAACTTACCATCAGGTGACCCATCTGTTCGTTTGCCCCCTATTTCATACAAAAATAATTACAGTTGTACCAAACTTGAAAAAAATTCTATGTTATCTATATCTACCTATTAACACACATAATAATAAAGCTGAAGTTTTTTTTTTGGTAAAACGATCGCGTGGTGGTTGAATTTCGATCGTGGTTTAGTTCAGTTTCGAATATTATTTGACCTGTCATTGTATAGACTTTTGTACCATGACAGGCCAAAATATATACTGGACACTTATGTAATCGTTTTTGCAATTTTTTAAACTTTGTAAAGTGTAAAGCAAATATTATTCAAAAATTTTAGCTTTCTGCACTTCTTATTTATTTATTTAATACTGCCTGCATTTTAAATTACATGAGGCGGACTTAATGCCAAGTGGCATTATCTACCAGTCAACATTTGGGTGGTGCAGAGAAGGACGTGGCAGGTGCATATATATATATAGAGGTGACAAATTAAAAGCTCAATCATATACCTTACACATAAATAAGTAGGTACATATATACAAACACATAATATACATATATATCATGTGCCCATAATACGTAACTATACTACTACTATATAGACACATGCAAAAAAATACGATAATATAATAAATAATTCAAAATATACCTATCGACATGATATTATGAAGATATTTGTTTTCTATAAAACTCGCGGACTTTAGTTTTAAAAGTGTGACGGCTAGTGGACATCCTAATTTCAGGAGGGAGCGCATTCCAAAGCAAAATCTAGCGAAGACCTCTGTCATGGTTAGAATATAGTAGTTGAAACTGTGAAGTGAGATAACTGGGGGCAGTAGGGGTATTAAGAAGAGTGTAGAGATTAGTTAAAGCCCGCAGGCTACGCGCTGACGTATGGGTAGCCATGACAGTTGGGATTGATATGCAGACACATGGTCGTACTTGCGAAGATTGAAAATGAATTGAATGCAACTATTGAGAAGTCGGTCAAGTTTGTTGATCAGATCTGCTTTCACAGGTCGAGATAGCATACATCACCATAATCAATGATCGGGAATACCAATGTCTGTACAAGCATTAACTTTGTGCTGGCTGGGAGAAAATTCTTTTTGTAACTATTTGCTAGACTCATGCCCTTTCAGTGATTTATTACTAAGTAGTTACTACGTAAGCAAGTGTTCCATTATCAGCCACAACCAGTATAAAATGTGGATAACGCTATTTAATATAAATTTGTAACTGTCTAATAAGTGATACTTTGCAGACCATAGATAATTGTTTGTAGAGAGTACAAG
Source organism: Euplagia quadripunctaria (assembly GCA_963859945.1). Classification (NCBI taxonomy): domain Eukaryota; kingdom Metazoa; phylum Arthropoda; class Insecta; order Lepidoptera; family Erebidae; genus Euplagia; species Euplagia quadripunctaria. The sequence continues at coordinate 13,443,464 of OY982573.1, read as the reverse complement.
TGTTTGATTATAAAACAGCAAACATCACAAAGCATCCTGACACGGTAAATCATAAAAGTAAAAAATAAAAAAACTATTAGCATTATTATTATTTTTGTGTATTTTTTTTTTCTCAGCTCTGACTGATTTGACCACATTTAGGGATGGGAACCAAAAAAATGTGGCGTGTGGTGTTTTTTTTATATTGTGTTGTGGTGAGGATTAGAGATGGATAATGGGAAAAACCCATTCATCCCATTTGGGTTAAAACCGGGTGATTGTGGATTTAACCCGATTATTACCCATAAATGGGTATTTCAAAATATTTAATAGTGGAGGGTGAACATGTGTTTACATTAGTAGTACAAGGTAGTGAAAAATAAAAATCAACAAATTAGATACTACGCAGTTTATGTATCATCAATTCATCATCATTATCGGAAATACAGTCACAAAAGCAAAATTTTTAAAGCCAGTCGTAGTGGGTTTTCGTAGGTGGTTCAGGGCTGATACTACGTAGTGATGTGATTTCTATATGGCTTCGGGATTCTATGTGTATTGGTGGTGAATCAGGCACGCAATCCTCGATGTTATTACGTACCTCATCAACATACTTGTGTAATAAATTCCAATTGAAATTCAATTATTTTTTTGCTGTGAATATTATTGTGGGTGTAAAAAGTGCAAGGTACTGTGAAAATTCGGACAAGAAGTTTGCTCAGTGCAGTAGACCTACATAGCCCCTTTCACCATGTTATTGGACTTACATCCTTAATACTTCCCACAGAAATGTTCAGCTCCAAAAACTATCTATAGCTGAATAAGACATTTAAACCTATAGTTTGTCAATCTTCATGGATGTACTCCATGGAGTCGCTATTCTGTTTCTTTTTCTTTTTTATGGTACAGGGGGCAAACGATCAGACGGGTCACCTAATGGTAAATGACTACCGCCGCCCATGGACACCTGCAACTCAAGAGTCACAAGTGCGTTGCCGACCGTTGTTTAAGAGGGGGAGGGGACGAAAAGTAATGCAAGCATTGCTTCACTGCCGGTTTTCTGTGAGGCCGTGGTATCACGCCGGTCACTCGGGCCCATACGTGCCGAAGCATGGCTCTCCCACGGTTTTGTCCAGTTTAGTTCCTTGAACTGTGGAGTTTATCAAATATCCTGCAAAGTTTATCGGTTACAAGAATATTTTGATTCTCTCGTCAACATTTATAAAAATTTCATCTTTTTAATCATTTTCTGTTATTGTTTTATCTAATAAACAGTAATTTCGATTACATATTTTTTAATTTCATTAAACACACTTTGTGAATATTCGTTTCATTACCTTCGAATTGATACATTGCGCCAGAAATAGAAATAATAAATGTGCATAGTTGAAAATGTCAGAAAAATCAGCACTATTATTGCTGATTTTTCTTCTACCGGTATAAGTGTTGTTTTTTCATGTATAGCCAAGGTCTGCAAGACAGGTCTCTAAGACCTTTGTGTTATTGATACTTTTAAAGCTATTGTAATAAGTAAACCATCAAGTAGATATTGCATGGTAACTTTAAAGGTTCTAGCATTTTTTCTTTAACTTCACATTTTCCTTGTTACTTGGTTGCAAAAATATGTCATTAACTGTAGATCCTGGTAAACTTTGTAATGTACCGGTCCTTAACTGTTTTTTGCTGCTTTTGGGGGAATTAGGGCATTTCGTTAAATGTCTAGCCATTTTTTGCAAGTGTTGACAAATTGTCGAACAAGTTAAAATTTTTTACATAAACTCCAATGGAACAACCAATGGAAATACCACAAGGCTGATAGTGGAGTGAACATCTCATTCGTGTTTTCTTTTTTTAATTATAAGGAACACTTTTTCCAATAAATATTCATAGTCCTCTTATTTCCTACTACAGAAGTTTTTATAAGATTTGGATTTTCTTTACGCTACTCATTAATTAACCTATGGTAAATTCCTAATTTCAGTCTTTTTAATTCACTGGTAAACCCAAATTATTCTTTTGCGTTCTCGGTGTTTTTATTATAATACTAACTGTGCCCCGCGGTTGCACCCGCGTATTACTTAAAAGAAATCACTGATTTAGTTTTTTTTCACAATATTTTAGTAACATTTTCTTGGCATGGAGGCTTTCACAGTTCGTCTCTTCATAGCAATGTTTGTTTCTCATCGGGCAGCCAGGGTAATGGGTCAGCTGCCGGTTACTCTAGCAGAAGCAGGCATGAGACGGTGGCGCGACTTTAAACCAATATTAACTAAAAAAAATAACTAAAAAAATATTAGTTTGTATTATGAATAATTTCAAATGTTTCTTTGCACCTACCTGCTATACAGTTCTACATCACCCCAAGGTTGAATGGTAGAGAATGCCCTAGGCATAAAGTCCGCCTTTGTCCCAATGTGCATAAAGTTTTAAATAAATAAACCGAAAGGGGAGCAGAGCTCTCCGCACCTCCGTACGCAATGGCTGCCTACTGTATAAGAGGCTGCTAAGGTCAGCCAGGGTTCTTATGGACTTCCTCCCTAGGGTATACCCGAGTCCCTTGCAATAGAATCACTTGTGCCGGAACACCGTGTGGTTTTATTCGGTTCGATTCCGACATACCACTGCACCGCCAGGCTCGGTGAGCTTTTAGCCGTGGGGGTTTTCACACGATAAAAAAAGGGTGATGCATACACGGCTCGCTTCCGCCATTGCTAGTACGAGTATGTTGTGGTGAGCCCAGGATTGAATTATTTTTAATTTTCCATTATCTCTTAAGCCATGCGTCCAAATAACATGCTATAAAGGGCAGAGTTTATATTCATAAAATTGTCTTGACGATGAAGTAGGTAAGTCCCTTTTGTTAGTAAGCATTAGTAATGCTCAATGCCTAATAATAACGCTCATAAAATACTTTTTAATTTGCATTTTTTTTGTCGACAAATAACTTATTATGGTTTATGTATAAGAGATAGCCATATGGTCCAATATTTTTCTAGAACATTGGATTTACGTATCAGTAACCATTACGACAGCGTCCGTGCTCTTGTTCCGACTTACTAAACAAAAATCAAAATTTAAAACTAACTGGAGGTGTAACTTGATGCTAGATAGCCTATAGACTAGTTACGAAAAAATATTTTTATATATGAATATGATAGCCTCATGAATGTAGCTATCATATTCATATACAAAAATATTTTTTCAAATCCGACTGACAGTTCCAGAGCTTAGCGCGTTTAATCAAACAACCAAACAAACAAAAAATGTTTCAACTTTTTTATATTAGATATATATTTATTATATTAGATAAGATAAGATAAGCAACAAAAACGGCCGCACGACGCGTATTAGAGCACTATTTGACCGATTACAATTTGTACTTAATTATTTTACAGTCCAGACGCAAATGCCGTATTTATATACAGACATTATCCAGACACAAAAAACTGTTAAAGTGTAAACTAAGCCATCGTAGTCTAAATTAAACTTTAAACTAAAAAATCTACAAAATTTAGTTTTCACCCACCCAAACCACCCATTGGGTGTATTGAAATGGGTGATAACTGGGTGAATCACCCACCTCTAGTGAGGACCCATGTCGTTTCATCAATCTGTAAGAATTTTCTGACTGTTCTACATGACTGTTTAAGATGGCAGGTTTTTGTATGGTTATGTACGGTTTCTTTAAGGTCAAGTAATTTTAGGCTATGGAGAAGATGATTTGGGATAACACCAATTGCTGAGATGACTATAGCTACTATATGCACTTTTTCTTGTTTTCAGATTCTAGTACCTTCATCTTTGAGGTATTCGTATTTGCAATTTTTTTCTTGGTTGTGTGTATTAGGAACTGCAATGTCTATCAGGTATGCAATTTTATTTATTTTATCTTATGAGCATAAGTGTGTCATTTTCTAGGACAGTTTGTGGTGTGTAAAATAAATCGTAACTAATTCATATCATAAATGCGAATGTTTGTTTGCTAACGTGTGACGCCAAAGATAAAATATTTTTTTTAAGTAATCAAAACGTCTGTAAGCAAAACGAATCGTTTCTTGATTATAGGAACGCGGCATAAGTCAATTAATCGATGTAACATTATTTCAAAGTAAATCCGATGTTCTTTTTTCGTTTTAAGGCAGCAACGTGGCATTATTTTCGATATCCAGGACAGGTAATGATCGGCCAGATAGCCGGCGGCTATCCGGGCTTAAGGTTGGCTGGTTATACCTTATCCGGCCTATTAGCTATCCGTTTCATCTCTACTAAAAATCAGAACATTGAAAACACTAATTGTCAATATATACGAGTAGGCAAAAGTTTAGAAGTTATAAAGGAGTAAAAAAAAACTTTAAATAAAACCGTTTAAAAACCACCACCTTATCTAGGGGCATAGGTGGGCACAGTTAATCCAAAAGTTAACTTCGTTAATCGTTAATTCGTTAATTAAAAAGTTAACTTCGATAATCGGTAGAGTGTTAAGTTCTCGAAAATTTAACGCAAGTTAAAGTTAACCATTTAAAACTTATACTGCTTTTGAGCTGAGATAAACAGGCAAATAAAACAAAAACAAGTAGAAAGAAGAATTAAACACACAATTTTGCATTAGGTAATTTAGGTGCATGTGGCATGTTCCCCTTCATAAAAATTTACATATTAAAATTGACATCCGACAGTGATGATCGTTTAGCTCGTAAAATATCTTTGCCCGTAGAAAAAAAGCGTTCTACTGCCGCACTAGATGGGATAGTAGTGTCATATTTAATAAAAAGATTTATTAACACTGGTTCACCTAGAAAGGCAGCATCCGTAAAAAATTCTTTTAACTTCGTGTCTAGCCAAGTTCTTATCAAATTCTGAGCTTTGTTTTTCAGAGATTTGTGGCCTCTAGAACTATTTTCAGCATGTCAACAAACGACATAACGGACTAAAGTTAATGGAAGTTAACAAGAGCGTTAACATTTTTTTAGGTTAACTTAAAAGTTAATCCGTTCAGCAGATTGTTAATTTCGTTAATTTACAATTACCGGATTAACGAGTTAATGCCCACCTTTGTCTAGGGGCAGGTTGGTTTGCCAATCTTTGGATTCACTTCAATGCCGTGGAGTACCTCTGACAGAGATCATCGTCCTACACCTAATAGTAATCCTGCCCGTCAATAGAGGGAGATCTATGAGGTAAATTTGTGAAGAAAATGTTGAATTTTGTTCACAAATTTACCTCACAAACTTTCCTGTCCTGTCGGTCTTCCAAATCTAAATAGAAAGAAAGAAAGAAGAAGAAGAAAGGAAAACCATTTATTTTGCACAAACATTGGACGCACACAAGTAATATATATTAAATAAAGAACATGTTTACAATAAAAAAAAAAGCAAATGACAAAAAAAAGACAAATAGAAAAATAGAAAAAACGTAGTGAGCCTTATGGTCGGATAAATAATAAAAGTATCGCAACAAGCTCTAAAAAAAAAATACTGTTATTATTTTTTTCCGAATTCTTTTTCATTGATTCAAATTCAATGTAAACAGAAAATTCTAGAGTGGTATCGAGTGCTTAAGCGAAGTAATCTGACGTTCGTTAGATTAAATTGTACCTATATGGGTTAAGGAAACCTGTAGGAATATTAAGATTAAAGAAAGTGTTAAGTGTTCTATGTTATACCTGTGTTGTAAGTATTGGATGCTTTATGTTCTTTAATAGTGATGTTTGTAATAAGCACGAAACCATGAAGTCGGTTATAACCCGAGGTACAACTGTTACCAAGGTGTTACCTCATCGATGTATAGTGATGTGAGCCTGTGACAGAATTTTATCGACAATCCACGCGGAAATATAACTTTAAAAATCAATTTTCAACACCGCGAAAAAATCTGTAAAATTGTTATGGTTAAATTTTTATATTTCTAAATATTGCAATATAATCGCGTAACCTAATATTTAATAACAAAATGACTGTACCATTGAAATTTTTTCATACTTTATCGTAATTATCATATTTATCATAATTTATTTATTCTAATCAAACAGCTATCAGTTCTGACTAGTAATAGTAGGTAAATATCGAACTAATTAGAATACACAAGTTGTGTATTCTAATTAGTTGTTTTCACACTTTCTTGTACTTATCTAAACTACTATAATAAAGCTGAAGATTTTTTGTTTGTTTGTTTAAACACGCTAATTTCTGGAACGACCAGTCAGATTCGAAATCAGATCAGATCAGATCTCTCCCCTATTCCCGTCCTTCCCCTCTCCCCTCTTCGCACTCTTCCCCCTCTTCTCCTACTCCCACCTTAAAGGGCGGCAACGCACTTGTGACTCTCGAGTTACAGGTGCCCATGGGCGGCTTTAGTCATTTACCATCAGGAGACCCGTCTGTTCATTTGCCCCCTATACCAGAAAAAAAAGATACAAATACATAACAATAAATCAAAATACCTATACTAAAATTTTGTATCTTCTATAATTGCTGAAATTATTGTATGTATTTAAAAAGGAACACTTAGTTAAATCAGTGAAAGGGCATGACCCTCGCATACATTTACAATAACAATTTAAAAAATTATATATCCGTTTACAAGTTATGACCCTTTGAATTTCCATATATTTTGTTTTTCATAAAAGTATGTGGAATGTGTAAAGTTAAAGATTTTAAATCATATCTACATATTTTTTCATTTTGCAAAATTTTTATTCCGTTACTAAGAAAATCCATAAAAATTAACTTCGAAATTTTTTCAATTTAGTTGTTATAGATTTTCTCAAAACCTGAGTGTGTAGTTGCAGAATGAAAAAATATGTACGGTTTAAAATCTTTATCTTCCACCTGCCTTTATGAGAAACAGAGGTAAAAATAGCTGGAAATTCAAACGGTATGACTGTTTGAAGTTCCAGCTATTTTTGTATTTTTGTAAACGGATGGTTTCTTTTTTCAAACATTCTTATTGTATTGCATGCAAGTGATTTAAGTAAGTGTTCCTTTTTCAAATACACCCTGTTTAACTATATCGGCTCTTACGTTGGATTTGTCGATCATATTACAAGCCCTACGGATAGTGAGACTTTTTCTTCTAGATTCTGGCGCATTACAACCACATTTCAGCACATTGACTCAAGGAACCTGATACTTGTTACTTGCAACTGATGTCGCGAAATTATGTTGTAGGTTACGCATATATTTAATTGAGACCCAAATAACCACAGTACAAGTGTAATCTTATCATATCTTTTGTTATGATAACTGAAATGCGTGCGTCAAATATGGATTAGATATTCACTGATAGCACTTAACGATTTGGTCATTGTAGTTTTGGTATCTGTTTTTACTTAAAAAAAAACGTTTAGTAGGCACATCACTAATAGTAATGTCTTGTTGCGCACTAAATGTCGAAAGAAAGTGAACGCAATATGCGCCGACCGCTCGGTGGTGGCAAGTCGGCACTCGGCAGTATGCGCTGATGCCTTCGCCTTGAAACCCGCACCGCAACGAAAGCGGTTAACGCTCGAAAATTAAAAGCAACGAAATACTTGAATTCTACATTAAGATAACGAATTTGTTATGAATGAAAGTCGGTATTTAAGTAATAATTAAAGTTTAAGTGAAACTTTTTGAACAAGCCTGTGTGGTTAATAGAAAAAATGGATTTGTTAAGTGAAGCAAGTAGTGGGACGCGAAGTCTAACCCCTCGTCACATAAGTGCAGACAAGGTGTTTCCAGATACCAGCAATGCTATTAACTCGACGCTTTTATGCCATAAATACAGTAATAATCCAGAATTTGCATCTTACTACTCAGGTAATGTTGTCATTAATATTTATTGAAAAAAAATTGTGAAACTGTGCCGCAAAATTGTTCTGCCATAGATAAACAGTTGGCAATGATTAATGAATGACTAATATTTTGGTCATTGCTACAGAAAGTTTTCGTAGCATAGTATGTAAATGAATTAGAAAAAATATGTACTTTGACAATTTATAAATATTATATTAGTTTATTTATAAAATTTAAAGGACGCGGGCATGCGTAATTTGAGTAGTTATATTATAATCTGTATCCTAAACCTTTTGATATGACTAACGAACGTTAAACGCGGTTACTAAATCCCAAAGCTGGACTCAACGGGCCATGTGTTTATTTATCCTTTAAAAACCACTACTATGAATTCTTCTTTGACTTTGAAATTATGTGCAAGTCAATGTTAGACTTATAGGTTAATTCAAGTTCAAGTTAAAGTCTGCTGCAGGCCCGGCGACCAAAAGGGAAGGAGGGTTGCTCCTATTAGCGGGCCTGTGTTATTCTTGAATTCTTGCAATTGTTTATTGGGGCCTATTTATACCATTACAGTGGAAATTGTGTGCTTGTGATAAACAAGACTGCCGGTAATCACTTTATTGGTGCTATAAATGATTTACGATACGTGTACGACACACGTAATCGACCTCTCAAAATCGTGTGCAATCTTTGGACACAACACAACAACAAACGCCTTCAAACTTACGGTCGGACTTGGCACGACAGACCATGTCCACTGGTAGCAACGTTATAGGCGAGTTTAATTAGAAAAAACGCGTATGTAATTACGCACAGGTTTTAACATAGTAAAACTTGTTCGTTACTATATCAGGAACATGGTCCTGAATTTCATCCCATTTTTGACGTTCGGAACATTATCAAATTAACGTTTTAATGCGAAAAAATCGCCACAAATTGAGTTTTTTGTAATTTTCTCCTACAATATTATAATTGCGCATATCGAACTTCTTTTATCGTATAGATAGTAAGACTAGTTTGATTAAATTTGGTCCATTATTCGTTTAAATAATGACGAATTACGGACGAAAATCGTAATAGTTTAATTTATTTTTAATTTCAAAAATAAAGCTTCAATGAACGTGAAACTTTAGGAGAATACGTCTTTTATGCTTCTGAATACACAAAAATTAAAAAAAAAACTATTCATTTGTTAACAAGAAATTCTATTTATTTATTAAAATTTGCTTAAATTTTTATTGCTATTTGAGCCAGTTCCCGTCGTCCAAATCTATGCATTTTGCACGCATTTTTTCAAGGCCTATATTTTATGATTCTGGAGTGGATATGCATTATTATTATTTAACACCCCGAAAATGGCGTCCGAAAAATGTGCAGTTTTCGGAGATGTGGTTTTTTGAAATATCTCGAAAACTAATGATCGTATCGTTATCTAATTTTCACAGATTTGTTGCTGGTAATTTTATATAAATTAAAAAAAAATGTGTCTAACATAAGTAGAAGAAATAAATCGCTATTTGTTTATTAAAAACAATTAGCGTTCCAAATTTTACATATAACTAGTTGAATACTTACATTTTGTTAATCTATTCTCAGTGATGCGAACGTCCTATGGGTTAATCCAGGTCTTCAGCTATCTAGGAGGGTTCTGGATGTCTTAATAAAGCAGTTCCCGGATCCCTCCTACTTAAGGCGCAGTACGGCACACCGTGTGGTTTTAGTCGGTTCGATTCCGACACACCGCCCCGCCGAAAACCCCGGCGGGGTGACGGCCCGAGGGGGTTTCCACACGCAAAAAAAAAAAAGGTCTCCAGCTATCTACATACCAAGTTTCATCGCAATCGGTTCAGTGGTTTTTGCGTGAAAGAGTAACAAACATCCATCTATCCATCCATTCAAACTTACACATTTATAATATTAGTGGGATATACCAGAGATCGAAATAACTTAGTTCATCCAAAATTTAGATTAACAAAAGTGCAAAAGTCTTTTATGGGGTACTGTGTTAAATTCTATAATAAAATACCTCCTAATATTCTTCAACAATAAATGGTTTTGATTTTGATTTTAATTTGAGCCACCGATCCTCTTACGGTTTAGGCCGAATGAAGATCTATACCAGACCGTGTCCACCACTTTGATATTATATTATCTCTGTCACTGCTAATATTAGAAGGATAGGCGGATCGACCTAGAATGTGAGGCGGGTGAATATCCTGCATGGGTCCTATTATTGTCCTACCTCGTATTTCTGTTAAACAAAAACTAATACAGTCGTTTATAGGATTGTTTCGAAATCTTTATTAAATTTACTAAAAGGTATCAAGCTCTAAATATTGAAAATTTGTCGGAAGCAAATTTAATTTTTTAGCCTAGCTACTAACAGTTCACTAGTTAAGCAGTAAGTTTGTTTGTGTAGAATTTTTATGTACTTGTATAATGTACACAACCATATATTTTGACCGCCAAAGTAGGACAACGCATGTCGCTAAGATGGAGTATAATGTATGGTTTTAATAAATTTGTACATTCGCGTTCTAATGCAACATTTCCACACTTCTAGATCTAGGGCCGTTGAGACATAAGCTGAAGGCCACATCAGTATGTGGCATGCATACTGAAAGGGGGCGTACATGGGAAGTGTATGCTGTACATGAGATCATGCGTGAAATATGGCTCATAATATTATCAGTTTTTACCAAACGCTTGCCTTAGGATTATATCAGTTTTATCAGTGTTGATCACCCAGTTCAACTTTCGATGTTATAGCCCAATGGCGTAGCTAAATAAAGTAACGGGGGGAACCGCGGCAATTTTTTTACGCCGCTCTTACTAAAGAAAAAGGCAGTAAATATGTACTGTGGGATTGCAGAATTAGTAATAATATAAACAGACCTAATAAGTACAAGATACTCAATTTCCTAATTTGCTTATTTTATTACCAAGAGAATGTTCTGTTTAAATGTATTTTTATTTCAAAATTTATAGTAGAAGAGACGTGGAAGACCTTCACCCATCTGATAATCAGATGAGACATATTTTTTATCAAATATCTTTTATTTACAAACATGCCTATGATAGCTTGCCTATCGAAAAGTGTTCATGGCTATTTTTAATTAAATAATTTTTATCAATTTTTTTTATAACCTTCATTCTTTTGACATCCGAAAAAAAATAATTTCAACTGAGAGCTTTCAACGTAGAGAATATGCCTTGGTAGACTTGCCTACTTATTTTTGTTCATGGCTACCTGACAAGCAGGTATGAACAGGTAAATCAATATAGCTAACTACACCGATCTGATAACCGATACAAATTGACATAATAAGAAATATAATTTAATTACAAAATATATCATATAGATAGGCTTGCCTGCGAAAAACCGTTCATAGAATATTATTGCCACACTTCAAAGTTTTAGAATCGGAGAAATTTTATTTGTGCGAAAGAGAAAGTAGAGCGTCCGAGGTCTGTGTGATAGAGCAGGATACAACGTAGCAGCTGCACGCGACATGTCCATACAATGTAATCGAGTGCGCATGCGTAATAATTAAATAAAACAATTAATAATAATAATAAATTTAATTTTTAACGAAAGTAAAAAGTTATGACCATTTTTTTTATCTTATGAGAACCCCCACGTGTCGTCACCTCACCTTAGGTAACGGTAAAGTGGTATGTCGGAATCGAACCGACTAAAACCACACGGTGTTCCGTCACAAGTGGGTCTATTGCAGGGGACTCGGGTATACCCGCACTCTGTTACATTCAACGCACATGTCGCTTGCAGCAGCTACGTTGTGTCCTGTTCTATCACACATACCTCGGACGCTCTACTTTCTCTTTCGCACATATTCAATTACTCCGATTCTAAAACTTCGAAGCGTGGCAATAATATTCCATGAACGGTTTTTCGTAGGCAAGCCTATATGATATATTTTGTAATTAAATTATCTTTCTTATGATATCAATTTGTATCGGTTATCAGATCGGTGTAGTTACCTGCATTGATTTACCTGTTCATACCTGCTTGCCAGGTAGCCATGAACAAAAATAAGTAGGCAAGCCTACCAAGGCATATCCTCTATGTTGAAAACTCTCAGTTGAAATTATTTTTTTTTGATTGTCAAAAGAGTGAAGGTTATAAAAAAAATTGATTAAAATTAATTTAATTAAAAATAGCCATGAACACTTTTCGATAGGTGAGCTATCATAGACATGTTTATAAATAAAATATATTTGAAAAAAAATATGTCTCATCTGATTATCAGATGGGTGAAGTCGATCTTCCACGTCTCTTAGACTATTATGAGCCTATATGAGGTCTTTGGCCGTTATCATAATATCTATCAAGTGTAATATGAATGCAGTACAAATGTTCGGTAAACTACTTGCCGATTATGTGATGATCAACATATACATATTTTGCTATATCCAAAATGTTACTAATTTTCTGCTCTTTTATCTCTTTTTTGACAATATTTTTAAAATTGATAATCTCATTATAGTTATATCTTCAGATATATGAGCATCATATTTTTCTTTTAATCTTCTTGCAGACGTCATCAATTCCTGTTCAGCTTTTATTCAAAATAGCATATGGAGTTAGAAAAATGAAATATGAATTAACGGTATTCATACCACTGAATCTTTCTTGCAACTGAATAATCATTATATCCAATGATTTATAATAAATATTAATTTTAAACTTTTCTTCTGAGCTGGAAAACGTAAAGTCAATGGCTAATTCTTCGTGAAATTTTATGATTCTTCGCTCGGGCTTTGAGCGGGTGTGCGCCCCCCTCGCGCCCTTGACAAGCGTGCGCCCTCCCGCGCCGCGGGAATTGCGGGGTTGCTATTTACGCCACTGTTATAGCCTCGACCCTATAGTCTAGATTATAAGATCATTTAGTAAAGAGAGTTACATATTCAATCAATCAATCAGCCTGTCATAGTCCACTGCTGGACATAGGCCCCTCCCAATGTGCGCCATAGCATCCGGTCCTCCGCCTTCGGCATCCATTACTTAATAGGTGGAATGAAATGTAAAGCCGTATTTATGACATCGCTTAACCTTTGTACCGAATAAATGTTTTAGTTTTTTATATTTTTTTATTTATTTTCAATGTATAAATATTTTATTTCTGACAATATTTTTTTTGCTAATAAAAAAATTAAAAGATCATATTCGCATCACAATTTTGTTGTCGTGTCGTCTAGTTGATTGTTACTAGTTTGCTAGCTTTAGAATGGTTACGAATCCTATTAGACTATTTTAATGATCGTTTTGATTGTTAAGCGTTAACTGACAAAAGATTCGTGACTCGATTCCTTGTAGTTTTACATAGAATTATAATCGTTTCCAATTAACTCCAACTTTAATCAATTCATTGACGATCACCTTTATAAACTTAACTTCCTAGTTCGATGTAACATCAAGATATGGATAAACTGGTTTAAAAAATCATAACGATTTTCACGGTTTCAGTTGACTTTAACTAGACTCAATTTTTTTTTTATGTTATAGGGGGCAAACGAGCAGACGGGTCACCTGATGGTAAATGACTACCGCCGCCCATGGGCACCTGTAACTCAAGAGTCACAAGTGCGTTGCCACCCTTTAAGATGGGAATGGGGGAAGAGGGGGAGAGGGGGAAGAGCGGGAAGACGGGAGAGGGGAAGGACGGGAAAAGGGGAGAGGGAAGGGTTAGGGCCTCCGGTAACCTCACTCACGCGGCGAAAAGCAATGCAAGCATTGTTTCACTACCGGTTTTCTGTGAGGCCGTGGTATCGAGCGGAGTCGAGCCGGCCCATACGTGCCAAAGCATGGCTCTCCCACGTAAGACTACTTAAGTACTCTCCTACCTAAGTATACTTAAGTCGTAATTATCAGTATCATAGTTTATTTAGGTGTATCTTATAAATTTTGTATCTACAGATTTCAATGGTGTCATCACATCTTTTCTAATTACTTAATTAAATTTGGAAGAAATGTTTTTACTTTTTTTGTTTAACCTCATGAAACATGACACTGTTAAAAAATACACTCCCGCGCCATAACTATGTACTCATTGCTTTACGAGTAAACGAAGCGAATCACCGATAACCGGTAAAACTAGAGTTCAAATGTCATGCAGGATAGTTAGTAAAATTGCTGCTGTCACAGTTGCCGCCACATATATATAAGCTCGAAAAGCTTGCATAAAATAATATTAATAAAAAAAATGATAACTGTTAAATTTGCACACAGCACACAGCCACACACTGTGATAATTATCATAGCATAGCATGTGTATGATTTAGTTAAGAATTCAAATATCAACTATGGGTTAAGTTGGCCTTTGTACATGCTATTTTCCCACTTGCATATGATATATTATTTTTGTGTACAATAAAGAATATGAATTATACAAATATATAATAAAGAGTATAAATATTTATATACTTATAAATTTATTTCGTGTACATCGGAAACGATTTGGATCGCTTTTTGTATTTAGACTAGCAACCCGCCCCGGCTTCGCACGGGTAGCAGAGACATCTTCAACAATCAGCATCATATTTCAATCAATTTACACAAAATGTTAACAAATTATACACCTAAACCTTCCTCGTGAATCACTCTGACTATTAGTGAAAACCGCATGAAAATCCGTTCAGTAGTTTTTCAGTTTATCGCGAACAGACAGACAGACGCAGCTGGGAACTTTGTTTTATAATATGTAGTGATAAGGTTTGACTTTTAAGTTTATCTGTATTGGTGTTTTTTCTGAATAAACTTACTAAAGTTGAGTACGTAGACGACGTATTAAGTTTGTTTGCGTCCTGTCAAGAGAATAATTTGAAAATACTTTACAAAAGATAACCGGTTACTATTAGACATGTCGTATACTTGTTTATCACCTTGCTTGGTTGTATAATAAACATAGGAAAATACACTAAACATAACAATCATTAAGGGATGGTGTGATGTATGATTTCTGTAAAAAATCACTTTTTAAACGCTTCGACTTTAAATACACCCAATCCTGTAAGTAAAAACAGCTTTAATTCACATATTCTTTGCTTTTAAAAACACTTACATACATTTAGAAAGGTAAAAGGAAAAGTTCAAAGTCAAAATATTTTTATCATTGAATCCCAATTGTATTAATATACCCTTTTGCCTTCTTGTATGGCATAGATACCTACAGTATAATTAAAGCTGGTGCCCGTTTACAAATTGCAGGAATGCTATAAAAATGATGCATTAAGATCTTTTCAAAAGGTTATATGCGTCCTTAATCTTTAAGGGTATCTCAGGCTAAAAGTTCAAGGGTATTAATGTTGATACTTCCGGCTTTTAAGTATTTACTTGATAAAACGAATTTGAAGTAAAGGAGCGTAATATCCACGATTTAAGTACTTTTAAAGTTAAAGACTTATATATATATTTTCACACATGATCTGAAAAATGTACTTGTATGTTTAATCTATACATTCGCTTTATAGTTTAGTAAAAGTGAATCCCTTGAAATATATTTGAGTTACAAGTTATACTTGATCCTTGAAGTTATGTTTACCGTAGGTAAGTAAAAATTTAAAGCCGCTATTAAAAGTACTTGACCGTAGTTCGAGGCATAAAATAATTGACATGGCACATCTATTTCCTATAGTTTTTACCATTTCAGTACCTCAGGTGTCTCAATAGGCAGTGGCGCCATCTGATGTTTCCCTTGAAATTGGCGTTCTTATTCTCATAGCGAAAGGTAGTTTGCATAAAAAGCGAACACAACGGTTTTCAAACATTAGAAACTAGTTTTACATTCGCGGAATTCTGTGAAAAAGTGAAGATACAAGTAAGTTCTATCTTTATGTAACACACCTAAGAGATAACTGTGATTTTTTATCAGAATGAAATCTATACTTGCCACTTGCAATTTATTATTATAAGTACATCAAACTGTCTTGGATAATTTTAAAATTAAATTGTTAATAGATTTTGATCTTCGAAATGAAATAATTTTCATTCAAAAGGAGAAAAAAACAGTTTCAAACACTTCGTTGTTTGAATGTTTTTGTTATTAACGGATTTTCCCGTTCGTTTATTGTGAATAATACAGGTAGGTAGGTCGTAGGGCTGTTAAACTTCGTCTTCGAGGCCAATTACATCATCGCCACATATTATAAATTAATAGCTACCTACTTGAACTAACAAAGCTAAATGTATGCAAATAATAATAGCGCTTCTAGAAACAAAGGCTTATTAACTCCTGTCCACAAAAACCCTTTTAGTTACAATGAGCTCAGTTTATCAGACGGAGAAGTTTACGATAACCTTGTTCTACAACCCTGAAAACATCGCATGCCATGCCATACACGCCCACTTTTTGCCACGTGAACCTTAGTTATTTTCTTTTTTATACGCTTATATTCCCAAAAAAAGAAATTGTAATACGTAATAGGTGCACATTTTAAAGAATATCGTTACAATTGAATTGAAATCATGATTTTGTTCCACGAAACGATCACATTTTTTTTGTATTTAGATTATCATAAAAAAATGATAATCTAAATTATATATTTTTAATCTATATTATCAAATCGTCGCCTGCGATATTTCGGGACCGATACGACCTTCAAGAAAAGAGCGTATTCCCATCTCAAAGGCCGGCAATGCACTTGTGACTCTTGAGTTGGAGGTGTCCATGGGCAATAGTCACTTACCATTAGGTGAACCGTCTGCTCATTTGCCCCCTATAATATAAAAAAAAAATTGTGTAAGTATTTCATCATTGTATAAAGTTTTTACATGTGTTAATAATAATAATAATAAAGTTTATTTTTCTCTGCCACAAAGGTACTTTAAATCTAACAAACATACATAATGCCTTTGATTATATACCTGTCCATAATGCAAATAAAAGTTGATCCTTTGTGGGAGACTGGTATCTGTGATAGGGAACCCTGTCACACAGCTAACCAGGCCCCCTATTTAAATAGTTATGTATATCATACATTAGGTAATTACAAAGGCTTTGTTGAGAGAACAAAAATATGTTGCCTAAAAATGTGTGTGTGTTGTGTGTGTGTGTGTGTGTGTGTGTATTTTATTTTTTATTATTATTGTTTCGTCAGCAATATAATGAAATCAACATTTAAATTCTTATGGAAGAGTATTTAACAATGTTTTCATAACTCAAATATCAGCCCTGGTTGTAAACTGTCATAGAAACAAACAAAATTTGTTGGTGCTCAATGCCTACATTGCTTTTAGCGTGCTTTTGTATCTGGTACTGTGTATGTAGTAATTTTTTTTTTTTTTTTTTTTTCTTATGTACTTAGCATAATTATGTAGTTTTTGTAATTCCTTCTTTTCAAAATATATTTTTTTATGTGTGGAAACTTCGAGAACCACTTCAACCGAATGTCAGAGTCCAATCAACTGAAACCACACGGGCCCGTCTTAGACATTAAACCTTTTGCAGGCGATTTTAAACTCCACCCCCAGCAGGGAATTTACAGAAGTTTTCTTCAAAGAACTATAGTTTCTGACCGTTACCGGTCAGAGTTATGGTTTGGCCAGGAGGCTGTCAGATCACGTCCATAGTTTGTGAACTATTCCTGAGTAGGTTGAATTAGTAGGTGGTTTTCGTATTCAAGTAAACAGGAATATTAGTATTCATGTAAACCTTTTAGTAGATAAGCTTGTAGTGTGTAGGTATTTATATTTGTACTAAATGTAATAACTATGTAATCGGTATATAATAAAACGCAACAGATAATGTCATAATGATAATGATAATGTTCAGAAACCTTTAAATATCAAATATATCTAGAGGTTCTATGTTAAGTATGAGAGAGTTTACCTCCTATCCTACCCAAACTGCAAATGGGCTTAAGTTAGTGGTTATATTATGTTTATCTACGTTATACCTTTATTAACCAAATTTTCTGTCTCGCTCTTATCACTGGTGCTCCCGTCATCCTTGAACGTACGAATGGCGAATCTGTAGCCAAGGCTGCCCACCTCAAATGCCTGCCCATCTTCCAAGCGCTAACTCGCTTTATAAAGAATCACATAGTGGCTGATCGAAGCTCCCACGACTAAACGGCAGGTTTTTTTGCCCATGCCATTGCCATGCAACATGGTAATGCCGCAAGTCTTCAATGCACGTTACCAGTAGGTACCTACTACACATCGATCAGTAGCTAGCTAGCTAGCAGTAGAAGATTCTTTGACACCAAAACCGTTTTTGTTTATTTTTTTGTGTAGATATTTTAGTTGACGATTTTTTACTTTATACTGAAGTATGTAAGTAAAACATTTTTAATTAAATTAAACAAAATTAAACATTTTTATTTTAAGTATTTGATATTAAATAAAATTTATTGGCTTGAAATAAGGTATTGGGCAGGGATTCCCAACCTTGTTTATTATGTCCTTTATTGTATTTTCATACCATATTTAAAAAAGGCATACTGACATTTTATTTAAATTTCAAATAATACACATTACATTTAATCAATATTAAAACGTATTTTTTCAAAATGATGATGAATGATTTATGATTTTCAGAATACTAGTTAGATACTTATTTGAGTTTCCTGTTGATTGATTCGAGGTTCAGTTTTACCACAGCTGTAATCAAAGCGCCATCGATGGAAGGATAATTTCGCTGCTTAGTTTTGTTAAAAACGAAGGCTAAAAATCTTAAAAAGCAAAAGTCTATTCCTTAGTACTGAATGTACGCTACAAAAATTTTCGGTTAATGCAGTATGTGCCCTGAAGTACGTTTTAATATGTAAGTTTTCAACTACAGCACTACTAAAATGTAATACATTTTGTAAATGTTCCCATTAAGATATTAATTCTGTAATCATTATCTTGTTAGATATGTAATTAATAACATTCTTCCAAGTTAAAACAGAAAATATTACTTGTTTAAATTCCGTTAATACAGAAAATATTGTTCCAGCTTATGTACCTAATATCTAGGTCATGCAACCCAGTTAACCGGATAATGTACAGATTTTGGAACTCCGGTTTTTCTACTCATAAATCCGTTTCTTTTTCGAATATTTTAGTTTATACTTAACTCACGCAAAAACATTCTTCTTTAGTCATAAATGTAACGAAAACTAAAATAAAATAAATTACTGCATGTAATATGTATATTGTATAGGTAATTCTACCTTCTTCAGCAATGAACTTGCTAATCCTATAGAAGCCAGAACTAAACAACGACTGCTTTACTTGCACGACCCAACCACATACTAAAAAGACGTTGCGAGTGAAGTTAATATAGCCTTGGACAATGACAAAATATAAAGTGCCATAGTCAACATTGTAAATAAACATTTTTCCATTTTTACACAAATTGAAGAAAGTATCCCGCAATCATATTCATCTGTGTAAACACTTCACACAACATGCACATTAAGTAATAACAAAATACGGTGCAATTCGAACTCAAATACCGTTACACATTAAAGAATTGACTTAGAAATGCAAAAGTTGAAATGGCATTTTCCGACAGTGGGGGAAGTACCTATAAATAATCACTTGTTGAAAGTATGCGACGCGCGACGCCTTAAAATCTACACCCACAACAATTGTTAATTACGAATAATCTTAAGTTCATTTATAATCTAATATATAAAAATCTCGTGTCACGGTGTTTGTGGTCGAACTCCACCGAAACGGCTCGACCGATTTTAATGATTTTTTTTTGTATATTTGGTAGGTATGAGGATTGGTCCTAAAGTATTTTTCACTCTCCCGCCCACAACCCCCATTTTTTTATCGTTAAAAAAATAAAAAAGGCACTGCAACACATGCTGGGTGCAGCCTATCATCCATTAATTTCTAGCATATTTCTAAAATATGTTAAATGACACATATGACATAACTCTTACAGAGCAGTACCAATATTTATTTTAAATAATATTCTTATTTTAAGTAAGTACAACTGTCTTATTATTGAACTTTTAAGTTTAATTTCGATTTAAACTAAATAACTTATATTGATATTTTGAAGCATTTAACGATTTGTGAATGTTGCATGTTAGTCTTGATAACTATACACTACTAAGTTTTTTCCGCGGCTCCGCTCGCGTAAATGTTATTTTTCTATTCCTCAGGAACAGTACTTTTTCTGGAGGAAAGTTTTCTGTACCCCTGACAATGTGAAGTTCTTCAAAATTTCATGATGATCGGTTGAGAATTTAAAGGGTAAATAAACAAACAACCTCACTATCACCTTTTTAATATTAGTCAGGATTAATCTGTTCTCAAAATATCGGTGTTCCTAAATAGCAGATTTATCTACAATAGAAGGAAAAAAAATCTATTATTTTCATAATTTTCATTGACTGTTAAATAAACAAAAAAAAAACAATTTGGCCGGTTTTTGCAAGCCCTACTAATATCTCGTGATGTTTACGCTCGAATAATTGTTTGTGATAGTACCTAATTAAATTACTTAGTGTTATATAAATATAATTAGCTAAAATGTTTGACCAAAATATTTTGGCTTAATGGATTAGGTACTCGGTATTAATCGATAATCGCATTACTATTTGTTTGTTGTTCATTTTGAAAGTTGATGGATAGTAATCCATCAAATTAATGTCCTTCAACAAGCTATTAAATATTAGTTTATTGGTCTACTTGTGTACACCAAGAAAAAAGCGCCCTTAAAAGATAAGGACAAAATGGGTAATAGTAGTGTATTGATTTTTACAATATAGGGCAAACTTCGCGGGTCGTGTTCTTGACACCATTCTCCATCAAAAATCGTCAGGAATGGTTGTTATTTATTAATTTTCTTCTTTTGGTTTTGCTTCTGCAATCGGAGGAGGGAGTCGAGGGGGAGGTTCTGGTCTTCGGCCTAGAGGACTCCGTCCACTTGCAGTAGAACGGTAGAGGAGGATTCATTTCTCTAATCCAGTATTTGGGTAAACGGCTGCCCGTCCGGGCACCTCGAGGCAACCTGGATGACTTTAAAGAAGTTTTCTTCCTCGAAGTCCCGAAGAGCCAAAGTTCCTGTCCGTTGTCGGTCAGCGTCATATGAACATGAACAAATATGAACAAATCCAAAAACAGCGGTAAACTTTTCCTCGCATACCACCCACCGGTCCTATCCGCTGCAGGGGTTTGGCTC
The DNA here is from genome assembly GCA_963859945.1 of Euplagia quadripunctaria. Lineage (NCBI taxonomy): Eukaryota > Metazoa > Arthropoda > Insecta > Lepidoptera > Erebidae > Euplagia > Euplagia quadripunctaria. Next base: position 13,422,568 of record OY982573.1, on the reverse strand, counting down.
GCTGGAACTATCTGTAACAGACCATGTCTGAAGAATGGTGAAACCGTCATCCTCCTCGTTGTTCTTCTACTATATTCTCAGCATATACTCGTATATAGCCTAAAAATGTGAATTTCTTAATAGAACATTAGCCGGAAGCAGCAAAGTAACCTAACACGAGAAAAGAGACTTTGCCGATTGCATTGCCCTGGCTGCGACGCGCGAAGACTTACAAAAGGATTTTGAGAGAAACAATTTTGAGTCTTACTTTAGAAAAAAATATTAAAGGACAGTTGCTAGTGTAGTGATGTCAACAGTTTCTGTGCTAAATTGGAATAATAAATTTTGATTGGCTTAATTGTACTAACATTTTCAACGCGCGTCTCTACTAATCACTGTTTATTAATAGTAATTAATAAATTTACACATAGTAGTCTCAGGGAGTAGTTTACATTAACGAAACGTATCACTTTTCTAAATTAGAAATTGTTAATAAAAAACCATTTGGAACTTTTAAAGGAAAAATCTGAAAGTTAAAAAGGTACATATTAAAAAAATTAAATATCTATTCATTGCAAAATGAAAGCATTGAAACCACCTAACTTTCGCCCTTCTCAAGTTAAACGTGATTTCCTCCTGTACATTTCATATGTTGTTGGTTTCTTTCTCTATATCTCCGGTTCTAATTGAGGTATACGGTTCGTTTTAGTTCAGCTTTTGCCCACTTCAAAGTGGAGAGGTGTGAACATTAAACTTAAAGTTCATGGCAGCATGAGGAGCAGCATGGGCCTCGGCTCTCGAATTATCGGAAAGTTATTCATCAACAGAAAGCTTCATTCTGATAAGCTTTTTGTTGCAAAAGATTCTGTTAACGAATTTACATCGCACCGTGATTCTAATAACTACAGGCAATAAGTGCACGACTTATTGCCTGTTTCGAAAATTAGGTTAGAGGTTCTCGAGAGGTTTTATTCTGTTTGATTAAATCCATTCGGCCCTAGTGATGCTTCGAGTGAAAATATGAGTACTGCTGCTGGTACTAAAATAAAAACTACATTCTTCTTTGTGGCCTGTTGAACAGTGCATTGAGAAAGTAAATAACATTGGTAAACAACATTATGCTATACCTATTGTAAAAATTCATTGAAGTAATGGAAAATGTTCACACGCTTTGCCTGCTTTTAAATTATAGACATCTTGAGAACTGGTAAAGCTGGCATCTAATAAACATTTAATTGTGGTGTTCGACCGAGCGAAACAATACCTACTTTGTTGCGGCAACTTGTGCTTGATACTTCTGATTTTGCAATAAGCCAAAGGCTGAAGTGATACGGTGACGGCTCGTTTAGGGGTGCCACCTTTTTTTTGGGAAAAATATAGTTTTTTTTTACTTGCAAAAGAATATTGGTGGTACTTTTAGAAAATTCTGGAAAAAAAATAGTACCCACACATTTATCGTTTCTATCTTTTACACGAGCCTTCTCCCGCGTTATTGTAGATTTTGTCAAACCGGATGGTTGTCTAAAAGTTATTTTAACATTCCTCGGGAACAATTTTTTTTCTGGGTGGCAGGTACCCCATGTCCTTTTCTGTACCATTGACAATGTGTAACCAAAACTTCATGATGAACGGTTGAGTAGTTAAGGCGTGAAAGCGTTACAAACAGTTCCAGTTTCAGTTTAAAATGGCGACAGTTGAGTTAGCAATAAAAATATTCTATTTTTCGTACTATATTATTGTTCTATAGTATATAGTACAATTGATCAAAATCTAGTACGATACTATATATTATAGTACAGGTGGCAACCCTAGGCTCAGGCTGGTTGTGGCATCGGATAGGATTAAAAATGTTTATAAATTTAGTTTTAAGTGATTACGTTAATCTACGCTATGCTACTTAAATAGAATTAAAATATCTGTTCTAGATTGAAGATATATTTTTATTTTATTCAACAAACGGGATAGGTTACACTTACAGTCATAATAGGTCAAAATTGGCACATTAACTTTACATTATGTTGTAGTTTAAGAAGTTGAAATATGACCGAGGTAAAGTAAAAATTAAAAATAATATACGTGGGGTACATTTTGGGTTTCTTAACCAAAGGGTACTACAGACCTATACTTAGATAATCCAAGGGAACTGGGAACTATATAGGAACATTAATAGGTTTTTGTAGGGAGACCCTGCAATTCAATTAATATATGTACATACAAACGTCAACTTTTATTAAATATCTGCATAATGTTTAACCGCAAACAAATAAAAATAGGTAAACTCGAGATATATATCATTGTTTATATGTATAATAGAATTGCAAAATTTATTTAGACGGACATAGATTATAAACTTAGTACGTTAGTAAGTTTATGATAAACATAGATCATTGTCCATTTTTGAGATTCACTTACATATATAACATTGATTTTGCCTGGGGAAGGAAAAGCAAATGTTTTGAATATTGAGAACATAAACTTAGTATACTATGGTAATAGTATACTAACACCCGTATTCACAAACAATAATTTGGGTAGCGTGGAAGCAACGCTAAGCTAAATAAATTTCTCATAGCGTTCGTTGTGGCCAGCCTAGTCATTCACAAACGATACTCCAGTTACCCTTTGCTAAGCGAACGCTCTGCATCGAACACTGATCTGTGATTAGCCCATTTCCGTTGCTAAGGTATCTGCGGTATTTCACTGACAGATGTGTATGACATAAATACAAAATATAGTATGAGAGCCCCTGACCAAAATTTTCGCCTCATCGAATTACGGTCAAAACAGTATAAACCGATAGATTTGGTTATTCTGATTCCAAAATATTTCATTTTCAAATATGTTTCAAAAATTTACCGAACTGTTCATGTAGTGATTTTTGTGTGTTTTGAATATTCTATAAGGATGCAGAGGGGGAAAATAGTTATAGAAAGAGAGAAGAATATGTTAGAATATTGAAAAGGACGTCATCATTTACAAAAATAAAAGATAAAATCTTAAGGCCACAAGTAATTGACAAAAAGCCGGCATTAGAAAACCCCTTTTAGTTAATTTTATTAGATTTCAATAAATAAACGGTACGAGCACAAAAAGTACAGTATTCTTCCTCACAGTAGTAATTGTAAGGAGTTTGAAAATCTTGAATTACTATTCTCGTAATTATTGTCCTCTGTTCAATTAAAAGTATGAAATAAAACGACAATATTCATCAACTGTCACTCCCACCGACGCTATGCATTGTGTAAAATAGCTGTCGAGCTACTTTACATGAGGGTTCCTTTTAATGAACGCATAGCGTTGTCCATCGCTCAAGTGTTGTTTAAGAATTGAAATTGCGGACTCTATGTACCCGGGCTCACTGTGAAACCTCAAATCATTGTTTGTGAATACGGGTGTAAGTTTATGATTCAGAAGTAATCGTAGTATGCATCAATATTTGTAGCAGTTTTGTTATCTGATTCGGGTGGTGTTTGCGCGGAGATAATGAATCCCAATACCGGCAATTGAGTTTATATGGAGAAAGAAGAAATGTTCAAATACAACTAATAAGTGGCGAATTACCAATAGGGCATAATATATTAGGCTCGATAAATACGATACTCACTGTGTTTAATAGGAAAATTTTATAAATGCCTTAATTTTACCTGGTATTTATTAGGAAACAGTATGTGATAGTTTTTATATAATATTATGATTTAGGATGAAATCATGTTGGTTGTAAAACAGAATTTAAGAAATTTTGTTGCCTTGGAAATCTCTTATACATATATTATATATTAGATAATTCGTGCTCGTTCGCTAGCTCGCTTCGTCATTTTTTTATGGATTAGTATCGGTAAATGCAACGTTGACGACGGCAGCACCGTCTTCCGCAATGTTACAAAAATATATAGTTAACTAGCAACTCCCCGCGGTTTCACCCGCGTAAGTCCCGATGCCGTCAGAATATCGGGATAAAAAGTAGCCTATGCGTTAATCCAGGTCTCCAGCTATCTACATACCAAGTTTCATCGCAATCGGTTCAGTGGTTTTTGCGTGAAAGAGTTACAAACATCCATCTATCCATCCATCCATCCATCTAAACTTTCACATTTATAATATTAGTGGGATTATCTTTGTTAGTCTAAACCATAAACTTAATATAGTCTAAACCTAAGTAATATTTTAAAGAACTTTGTTACGTTTTAGCTTAGTTTAAAAAAGTACTTGTAATATTTCATCAAAAATTATATGCAAGTGCACGCGGGAAGTCTCTGTCTTCCCTCCTCTATAACATGCAGTATGTTTATGGTAATTTTTATTGTCTCATTGATTTATTTTTTGTTCCATTAATTGTCTTTTGTATCGGTTCAGTTGCGTGTGTAAGTAGCATCAGGCCAACTAGTTTGATCTGCGGGCCACCTTTGACGTTTCGAAGTTTATGTGCATGCTAGACATTAGATAGGTATTAGGTAATCAACTATTGCTTTAACGGTAAAGAAATACACACATATGCCGAAAGTTTGTGAAGTGTACTCACTTATTTACACAAAAAAATGGTATAATTATATGAAACTGTGTATATTATGTCGTAATGATATTTAGAAATTTGGACTTGTAAGTAATGTAAATATTATTTTGTATTATGAAAAAATTCAAACGTATCTTTGCACCTATCTTATTGCAGTTCTACATCACCCCAAGGTTGACTGGTAGAAAATGCCTTAGGCATTAAGTCCGCCTTTGTACAAATGCACATTTGCACATAAAGTTTTAAATAAATAAAAAAAAAATAAAAAAAATGTGTAAATACGCTCACTATTTACAAAAGTAATTATATTTATAACACAACTGATTAGTTCTAATAAAATTAGACACAAGTCGCAATTAACCATCATTTTTGGTTTTGTCTACTCCAAGACAAAAATAAATCTTAATAAAAGATCCACTTTTGATTTTTATTTTACTATTTTATTAAAAGGTAAAGGCAAGCTTGGGTTGTTCTAGAGAGTCGAGTAGTACTTCACTGCGTGGCAAAGGCGATTGAAAATGAAGTCATTTAGTCACCTCGTAACCCCACGTGTTGTCACTGTGTCTTGTACTGTTGTCACCACGGGACAAGAGCACTGACTTCCTATTTACAACTCTTGACTCAGTAGAGGATGAGTCTTGAGGATGGTTGCCGATCCAAAACATGAAATATTATATTTATTATTATATCATATTGTAGTGTAAACTCAATTCATGATTTAGCCATACCCTACATCCTACATAAGTGGGCCACTTTACTACGGACCTAGGAACATAGGCCTTTAGTGAAATAAATTGTTCGATACAATAATATTAATCGCAGTAATTTATAAGAAAAGAACAAAATTTCGCAGTACCACCTAAAAAAAGTAAAGTACTCAATACGAAAAAAAACTACACGCCACACGGTGTTGCATTGTGGCCTTTAGTTTTTTTAATCCTTTAAACTTTTAACACAGCAAGTTGTGCTATAAATAACTTATGTCTCAGAAGTGGCCACGTTAACTCGCTTTTATGGAGCACACACATTACAAAAAAACATTAAAATTATGCCGACTTCAGTTCAGTACGTGGTTTAAAACTCAGTAAGGTATTAGTCCAGGATCCAGGGTCCATTTTTACAATTAATTACTATCAAGCTAATTTTCCGTAGCTTCATTTAGATGAGATGCCCAACTTTTTCTCTTACAAAAATTCTCGATTGTGGTAGCTAACAGGGGTAGCAGGGATAAAATATGTCTATTTGACGATTCTCAAAAAATTATTACTAACTGTTTTTTTATTAAATCTTAAAAAAATATTAACATTGACAAAAAACTAAATAAAACATTACTGAAAAAATATTTGTCCTACAAAATGTATGGTTTGATCAAAGAGTCCCCTCCTTTCAACATGTGTCGATAACGAGGTCATCAAAAATGATTACTAATCAGCTGATTTTTTTACTATTGCTTAGTTAATATTTCTATAATTTAATAGCCACATTGTCCTACAAGTTACGTGGTCTCGGTCCTACGCTCAGAAATTGTTAATACTACAAGACCATTTTTCTTATTACTAACTGTAGGCAGCGGCGAATTTACAGATTTGCCGCCAGTAGGCTATTAAAATTTTGCCGCCCCTACCGGTCGGTCTATCTAATGCGATACCCCAGGACAATACATAAAAATAATGTAAGTAATAAATAAAATAAATAAATAATGTAAGTTGTAAGAGAAAAAGTTGAGCGTCTCATCAAAATGAAGCTACTCACAGAAAATTAGCTTGAGAGTAATCAATTGTAAAAATGGACTCTGGACCCTGGACTACATTAGTTTGAATATCGAAGTGTTATTAATAAGTACTTGTTATGTATTTATTAAGTTGACTGACAAATTTATTTAAATAGAAATCTTGACAGTTATTCATCCTCACTCGCATATCTCGGAATAAAACATTATTGTCGAATCCTAAATTTTTGTGTTTATTTCCACTTTGTTCAAAGTAGTTATTGTTGAGTCAATAATTAAACACAAAAAATATTTATGATTGTAAATCTTATAATTTTCTAATCTTTCCAGCTCTCCATCCATACGTCTGGGTGCTTTGGGGCTGCGGGCTGCCTATTTTAATTGGAATATGGATACTCTACGTCATTTCCTTGCGTTCGGCCATGCGGCATTGGCGGGAGTTCATCAGTTATATAGCTGTTATTCTGAGTATCTATCCTGTAAGTAAATTATGTAACTACTTTAGTATAAGTTTATTACTTATTTAATTTTGTACACCTTGTATGTAGCTAAAGAGAGGATTTCAGTAACAGCATATCTATAACGGGTGTAAGAAACGACTTGACCGAATCTTGAAATAGTAGATTCAGACCATCATTCTGAGTGGAAAAACATTGGAATTTTCTGCTGGAAAATTCATAATTCTTTTTCATGATGTTTTAGTTAAAAGTGATGTCACATTGAGTAAACATAACATTTTACTGAAAAAAATCAATAAATACCCCATACGGCCAAAAACTGCAATGTAAACAACATTTATACAATCAACTGCTTTGACGGCGCACCGTACCGCACAAAAATGATACCTACACATGTAGTAATTAATTACTGTAACTCCTTAATCTCGCATTTTTATGATGAACTGACTTTTGCATTGTCATAAGTATCCAAAGAAAGCCATTTTTGTAAGTTCTTCGCGACGGTGATACTTACACGCTGTATAGGAAGGTCATTGTATTGTATGGTTATTTTTTGTAAACTACACGTGTTTTACACGACTGCCCAAATAAAAGTGTAATTTTTTTATAACTGATAAGTTATAAGTGGTAATTCTGGCTTATTCAATGATTATAATAATTCAATTAATATTGCTTTATGCCTAGGGCTGTTTACTAGGTAGGTATTTGTTTTTACAAAATGAACGAGAACCTAGTCGATCAGTATCTATAATCCAGTTTGCCTCTCCTTTTAGTAACAGTTCAGTAAATAAATTTGCATTCAAGTAATAGGACACAGCGTCATCTCTTTACTAAGTATTTTGTTTGCTTGTATTTTGTTATAGTTACGTTGAATAATATGACAGTTATTGATAGAGTCACAGCAACCAATCAAAAATTTATGAAATTTTAAAAAGCCACAACAAAGTGTAGCTGGGTTTAGCTAGGGTATAACATATAAACAAAACAATTTGTTTTGTATGAAAACACTAAATCTGCGACATATACCGTCAACTCGGGCATAGGACAAGGAAGCTGTTTGGGTCCTTTGTTATTTTTAATATTAATTAACGACCTACCGTCTGTTATTCAATTTAGTACGTGCTTAATGTTTGCAGATGACGTAAAACTGGCTTTAACCATCAACTCAGTTGCTGACTGCGAACTACTACAAATTGATTTAAATAATGTATTTAATTGGGGTATTGAAAATAGCTTAAATATAAATATAAATAAATGCGCTATTATGTCATACACTCGCAATCGCTCACCTTTACTAGAAAATTATTCAATAGCCAATAGTGTATTACCACGAGTAACTACCATTAAAGACCTAGGGACATGGTTCGACAGCCACCTGACGTTCCATGATAATATTAATAAATTATGTAATAAAACACGTAAAAGTTTAGGATTCGTATTAAGGCAAACCAAATGTTTTTATAATAAATTAACACTAACCGTATTAAATAATTCTTATGTTCGTAGTAGCCTTGAAACTAATGCAGTGGTTTGGAATCCGCACCAAATCAGTCACACACAAAAAATAGAAAGAATACAGAAAGCTTTCGTTCGATACTTATTTAAAAAAATGTATTATTATTACCCGTATTTATACCCAACTCTTTACATTGTAGGAATGGTAGACTACAGAATGCTAGCAGTACGTCGTAATGTCACCCTCGTCACATACTTTTTCCGTCTACTTCGCGGTATTACATATAACCCGAGTCTATTATCACAAGTGGGGTGGCGCGTACCGCGGCGCGGAGGCTGCGCGGTGCGTGAGCGTCACCGGCAACTACTAGCGGCGCCGGCCGCGCGCACTAACCTCGCTCGGTTCGCGCCGCTGTCGCGTGCTGTTAGATACATCAACGAAATTTTGATTTTTGATCAGACCCTAGACATATTCATATGTTCTGAATATCTGTTTACGAAGGCAGCAGGGCGTTACCTCGAGACACTGACGATTCCTAGTTCTGTTACCTAGCTAATGTACCTATTTGCAACCCAGCTACTTATATTGTTTCACAATGTACCTAATTATTTTATTACGTACCAAAGTTGTTTTAGACATTACTAAGTACTTATATACTATTGTGTAAGGATTATCTGTAAACAATATGTATTTTTCTGTAAATAAATAAATAAATAAATAAATAAATATACTTCTGGCGCCCTCAGAGGGTTATGGCGGTCAGAGCCATACGCGGATACCGCACCGTGTCGACGGAGGCGGCGTGCGCGTTGGCCGGGACTCCCCCGTGGGATTTGGAGGCGGAAGTGCTCGCCGAAGTATATCGGCGAACGGCTGAGTTCCGGGTGGGAAGCGGCAGTCGGCCCCCGCCCGAAGAGGTACGCGAATGGCGTGCCGCTCGCCGAGCCACCATGGCTCGTTGGTCGTCCCGGCTGGAGGCTCCACGTGCTGGCTTTGCCGCCGTGGAGGCGCTCCAGCCGGTCATCGTCGAGTGGGCAGGGCGGCAGCACGGGAACCTTTCCTTCCGACTGACGCAGGTCCTTTCCGGGCACGGCTGCTTCGGGAAGTACCTGCACTCGGTCGCTAGGAGGGAACTGTGTCCCGCCTGTCACCACTGCGACTGCAGTGAGGACTCGGTTCAGCACACGCTGGTGGTTTGCTCCGCCTGGGCGACGCAGCGTCGGGCCCTCACTGCAGTCATCGGAGGAGATCTCTCGCTACCGGCCGTCATACGCTCCATGGCCGGTAGCGACAGGAATTTTACCGCGGTCGCGACCTTCTGTGAGGACGTCATCTCGCAGAAGGAGGCGGCGGAAAGGGTCCGGGAGGACGATCTCCACTCGGACCTAATTCGCCGCCGGCGAACCGGGCGGCGGAGGCGCGCTTACCAGCGCCTCATGCCGCCCTGAGTGTGGCCGCGGGTGGACGGGACGGGTTTTCCCCTCCACCCGCTGTAGTGGCCCCCCGCGAGGAGGCGGCGTCCGCGTGTGCCTGGACGTCGCCTAATTGAGAGGATTGTACCCGAAGGTGGTGCCCGCGCTGTAGCGGGCAGGCGCTAGGAGGGTTCCGGATGTCGTAATAAAGCTGTTCCCGGATCCCTCCTACTTAAGGCGCAGTACGGCACACCGTGTGGTTTTAGTCGGTTCGATTCCGACACACCGCCCCACCGAAAACCCCGGTGGGGTGACGGCCCGAGGGGGTTTCCACACGCACAAAAAAAAAAAAAAAAAAGGGTATAACATATACTTCCGGATGTCTTAATAAAAGCTGTTCCCGGATCCCTCCTATTTTAGGCGCAGTACGGCACACCGTGTGGTTTTAGTCGGTTCGATTCCGACACACCGCCCCACCGAAAACCCCGGTGGTGTAACAGCCCGAGGGGGTTCCAACACGCAAAAAAAGGGTATAATGTATACTTAACAAAAAAAATTGAAGATCAAGAAGGATCGATGTATTTTTTTATTCTTTTAAACGATTTTGTAATTAAATTTCTGAAGAAATAAATATAACGCATCCAAAATACCAAATACCTACTATGGTAAAAGAAAATACCTACGATAAAACAACTAAACTCGTTTCGCGTGATTTATATGCCGCTATTGATTTATATACTGATTAATCAGTTTGTTGTTTGGCACCGACTCAAAATAAGTTTATAAAAAAATTTATAGTTTATGTAAATAAGCTTAAGACTTTATTTATTTTTTGCTTTTTAGTTATTTTCGTCGGTTTAATTTTTTGTTAAAAAATAATTTAATTCTTGATTTTTTTCATCATCCGCTCAGCTACATGATGTGATGATTTCTGAAGCAAATACCTGATAAAGTAATGAAAAGTAAACAGAAACACTATTCGTTCCTACAATTTTCGAGGGTTTCTCTCAATTTTATCAGGATCACATCATCAGATCCTGACTTCCTTGACATGGGACCACCCTTGAGGTATACTCTATCTAACAAAAAAAGAATAATCAAAATCGGTTCATAAATAACGGAGAGAGGGCTGAACATACATAAAAAAAAGAAAAATATAGCTACGGTCGAATTGAGAACCTCCTTTTTTTCGTCGGTTAAAAAGAGCTTCCTTTATCAATATTGTGGAATAATAATTATGAATCAGGTAATCAATAACACAGCCCTTCTAAAAGTAATAAACTTAGCTACATTTTGTAACAGTCTGTTTAAACTTATTATTTTAAGAATTTCTATTTTATCTTTAAATCGTATCGCCTTCTTGTTGGGTATGCGGTTTTAGATTATTTTCCACTTAGATGCTTTAATATTGCATGCCACATAATCTACAGTAGTATGCTAACCTTTTGTTCTGCTCTCGCTACCGAATTTTTTACGTCCCACCCTGAAAACAAAATATTGCTGGTACGTACAGCTTTTATTTAAAGAGAAAAAAAAATCACAATTTTTTATTTAATCCAATTATTTAAAACATTAAAGATTAGAAAATTTGATGGATAGTTGTTTGTTAAATTGTTAGCTTTGTTTTGAATTGGCTTCCAAACAAATATATAATAATTTAGAGGTGTATGTTTGTATGTATATACTATGTATATTTGTATGTATATACTATGTGTGTTTGTCCACGTTTCACGATTAAATTTCACAATTAAAAAACTATAAATAACAAAAATAAATGTGTAGGTATATTATTATAAACAAAGTCTACAAATAAATATTTGGGCTTAGGTATTGGAGTCACGTCCATATTTCCATTTGACAGTAGTTTCATAGCGGGTATTAATAAATGCTTATAGAGTCTATATTCTCTATATAGAGAATGATTCACAATATTATTTAAGCAAGTTTTTTCCAAGGTTGGATACAAAAAGTTCTACTATAGTATGTGCAAGGAGTGAGGGACCAAGTCAATATTATCCGACTGTAATTGAGTCAAAAAATGATGATGTGGCGTTTAATTTAAAACTAGTCAACTGTAACAAAGTCTTAAATTGGGTTATTTTTTTACAAAGAATACTAGGCAGATATTCTTGGTAAAATAGGATTTTCGTGTCTTGTTGTTAAATATATTTTGATCGTTGGAACTGATGTATTAGGTATTTAGTGTTATATATTGGAATGTGGATTTCCTTTAAAATTGGGTAGTCTCACGACTTTGAAATCGAACGTCTAATGCCATTGTTAAATGTAGATCTAGATTTATTCGCTATTATGGCAAAAATATAAAATTTGTAATAAGTGTTCAGACCCTCGTTCGACTAATCCCACTAATATTATAAATGTGAAAGTTTGGATGGATGGATGGATGTATGGATGGATAGATGTTTCTTATTCTTTCACGCAAAAACCACTGAACTGATTGCGATGAAACTTGGTATGTAGAAAGCTGGAGACCTGGATTAACGCATAGGCTACTTTTATCTCGATATTCCCACGGTATCGGACTTACGCGGGCGCTGCTAGTTTCATATATATTTTTTGAGTATTTAGAATTCATTTAAGTATTTGGATTTGTTGGTGCCCGTAGGAACATACGCATTCGTGAATATTCACATAATTTTTGACATTCGCAGTTGTATTCGCAAGAAACGATGCGAATGTTTGGCGAATGTATTTGGCTAACGAAAAAATATTTAAATATGGATATGGAATGATAATAGAACTAATAATATTTATATTTTTTTGTTTACGTACTTATATATAAATAAAAAGAACCACCAAACATTACCAAAGAAAGTGGTCTTCATCATTTTGAATGCCTTTATCCAATACATATTTATTAATAATCTGTTAACCAAAACTTCAACATATGCTTTAGTCTTCTAATTCTTCTTTGCTTTCACTAATGATACAGACTTTTCTGAAAGACTGGCACTGAAGCCAACATTTTCCTAACCCAGATTAGTCATTTTGGGACGTGTTAGATTTGAACAAGAAAGCAAGCTAAGTCGTTGTTTTCAGTTAATACTAAAATATTTATCACGACCTGATCTTTGGTTGATTATAACATTTTAATTTTTGACTCGGTTTAATAAAAGAAATCCGTCCGTGACTCATTTTTTACATTTAAACGAGTATAGTGTGCCGATACATATGTCAGTAACGGAATCACAGTAGATATGGAAACAACATTGTAATTTCCTCAATAGGTTTAAGCACTATTATGACTTTTTCCAGTTATCCGTTCTTGTACGAAGCTTTTCATTATATAGCTTTTTTTAAAACCGTTAAACAGTGTAACCGATAAGATATATACATTTAAAAACATATTATCATATTAACGAATATAATCCGAGTTAGTTGTACCAGAATTATTTTATTAATGTTACAATGTACGATAATTATCAAAAAAGACTGAACCTGATGACCGCAAAACTGTCAAACATTCGCATGAGTTTATAATAGTAAAGTGTAAATGATTCATCAATATAAAAAAATAATTATTAATTTTAGTATTAATCATTATTGTAATAAATTATTCAATACTTTAAGAGGACTCTAGTTTATAAGATAAGAATAAATAAAAAAAATGTCTTTGGTCTAGTAACCAAGATACAAGCGTCTGTCTCTGGCACGTCACTATTATTGCATGAACGCAACATTTCGTAATAGGTAGTCGGGTGACGAATACTTAAATGACGCGGCAATGCCGGTTCGAGGACTTGATAGCTACGTAAACAAATAAGAAAGTTGTTTTAAGTGTTCACGGTTTCGGTTAAAACTCAGGCCTTTGGATTTTTTTGTTGGCCTTGATGATAGCCAAATTTGAAAATTGCTCTCTCATAATATAATAGAGAAAGCTTTGGAAAGGATTGAAAAGAATTTTAGCAAGAGAAAGCCGAAAGTTGTTATGAGAGAATTAGATTAGATTATTATATACACTGACATTATGAAAATTAAAGGAATCGGGTCTCTTTCGCGTATATATTAGGTCTTTACCTACGAAATTGCCGTGTTCTATAAAAAAAAAATCAAACCAATTTTATTTTAAATTTTTTATTTCTATTAATCAAATTGATCACCCATGCAATGCATCTTTGCCAACGCAGTGGCAGTTTATTGTGTTAGCTCCGTAAACGTCGTTGATTTTGCGTGCCGCTTGTGCCGCGTTGCTGCCACGACGGTACTCATATTCCATAATTACTCGAACTTTTAACGTATCCATGATGACGAAAAAGATTCAAATGCGATGAAAACATAACACTAATCAATAAACAAACGACTAGTTTTTAATAAAGAAATCCATGTTTTACAAATTAATTTTTTTTTGAAATTAGAATTCTTGGCCAAAAAAAAATATTTTGATGTGAAATAGCCAGTTCCTAAATACAAAGAAAGACCTATTGTTACCTATTTGAGGTAAAACTTTAATTTCTCAAATTTTTATCGAGTGTAATTTTGTTTAAGACTTACTATTACCATAGTGATTAATACTAATTATTTATCTCACTCTTTTGTTTGTATCCACCTCTTATGTTCTGTATTTACTTTATTAATCCAACGGACCTTCCTCGTATGGACCTTCTGATGTTTTAAAAACCAATAGTAATTTACCGAAACATATATTGGAAAAAGAAATCATATTAGAATAGGCATCGCATCAGTAACATCTTCGGTGTGCTGGTGTGATAACATCGTTAACCGTTTACCAACTTATTGGTAACTCCATCATCATATCGTTCAAACGCTTCTGCATTGGAATGAGCGAAAGTTTCTATGATTAGACGTATTGATTTGAGTACAAAAATAAATCTACGCTTACATCTTCGATTGAAGTACTTGAATATTGGATTTGGTAATATCAATATGACATTCACATCGAATGAGATGACTGCGCATCGTTCGGCTAAATTATTATTAAACAGTATAAATATTGGTGTCAGCAGTACGATTGTATTTCTATACAAAGAAAGAGTTGACCGCAATATTAAGTAAATTTAAGCCAACGTTTTCTTCAAATCGTTAATATAGAAGTCCTTCTTATACTATATGAATTATGTACATATTTTACATAACATTTCTTAAGCAAATATAAAAAATCGCTCTACGGTCCAAATCATAAGGTTTCAAACAAAACCAGTGTTCTTTTTTATTTACTCTTTGTCGTAAATATAATAAATATTGGGCTCGGCTCACGGTTTGACAACATTGAAGTCAAACCTTTGTGTTTGAAGTAGAAAACTGTGAGAGAGGTACAAGGTCAAGTGAAAGTTGAACTCTCGTGGAGAGGGATCCGTACGATGAATAGGTTTGTATTTACCATATCCCAAGAACAAATTTAACATTGTAGTTGAAGAGCATGTTCTCCCAAACATTCCCAAATGTAAGTTTGTATGCACAATATTGAGAAATTTAACCTGTTATTTAAAGACAGACAGACTTCTTATAGGTTTTCCTGTAATCTATAGGTAAATAACTACTTTATGTATATGTTTAAAAATTGTAGGCTCTTTAGTTCCAGATATAACAGGGGGTAATGGTTTATTTTCATCTATAATTCTTAAATAATTTTAAAACTATTAAAAATCTTAAAATTATATATTTGAAACCCTCACAACAAGCCCTTTCAATTAACAATAAAAATAGTTTATTGTTTTTTTTTTAATTATTATTTATACTTTATGCACAAAATGTGTCAAAGGTGGACTTATTGCCTTGCCTATTGTTTGTCTCTCACATAGGTACAAAATACAAAATTGCACACAAGAAACTTAATCTAGACATGTATTTGGTACAATGTGAGAGACTAGTATCTGTACTAGGAGACATGTACCAGTGTGTCAGGTAGAGTCGTTCGGGTCAAGTGTGCGCGCTTTTACCTTTGAAGCCTCATTGTGCATTAGAACAGTGAGATTAAGTAAACAAAAGTATTATTTCAAATACAGTGTTTATTAGCCTTTAATTTGAAAAAAAAAAACAAAATCAACAACTACACTAGTATGTACAAATCAACAACTGACTCTAAACGAGTCAATCATAGAAAAATCATTGAAAGTCAGAATGCGTACACTGGACCCGTATTACGGGTAAGTGTGCGTATTCCTACGGGGTAAGTAAACGCACTTGGGGTAAGTGAGCAAACTCTGCCTCTCGACTCTCATTAAACCCATGGAAGACGCAGATATGTTTAATTTTAGACCCCCATATTTAAAATTTATTCATTTACGCACACCTGTGTTTGAGTCACAGGAATTGAGGTGTGTACCAAATTTTCACTTAATCGGTCCAGTACTTTCGGAGCAAATTGGCTGTGACAGACGCACGAGTGATCCTATAAGAATTTCATTTTCTTTTTTTGGAATGTTGTAAAATTCGGGACATATTTTAGCAACGTTGAGTGAATCCGATCCCTTACCTACGTAACTCAAAGCACTATAGTTACGAAGTAAATATTATCTTATCTGTGACAATAGTGTTTATCGCTCTAGGTGTCAGATTATGGTTATTATGCGATTATGGAATCGGTGTTTGGCTTTTGGAGCTGTACCCGTATTTATGGAAGAATAACAAATACGATGGGAGGAATCTTTTTAATGTGCCTTTACAAATACTAGTAATAGATAAAATCACATAAAAACTTCTTCAATTATTATCAACCATTGTCAGAAGTTTACAACAATGGCTCTAAATACTAATTAAACCATTAATGAAACTGTATAACTTGTACTTGACCCTGTTATAATCGTAGACAACGATGTTAACGATGAGAAAAAATTCAAACACTAGCTCTAATTGCTTGCGTCTTAGTAGATAGTTATTTATTTTATTATTATCAATTTGGTAGACCAAATGCGTCTATTCAGTAGCTATAACAATATTTTTTTTCACTTAAGTATAATTTCACCTTACTTCTTGCTACATGTTATAAAGGCGAAAGTTTTGATGAATGGTAGTTACTCAATTACAGCTAAACGGATCTTTTGGACTTTTTATCCCGAAAAAATGTACGGTGCCAGCCAGTTTGAAAATTAAAAAAATACATTCTAATGTTCATGATGACCATATAGAATAGCCCATAACTAGAAGTAATAAGCAGATTGTACGGCTCTGTATTTTGTGTAAAAATATAATAGATATATTTTTTTTGTCTAGATTGTGGCAACGGCAGCTTTTATCACAATAATATCGCCACGGTTCCGGATCCCGGCTGAAGCGATTTCACAACAGATTGTAACAGTGGCGATGTTTAAGTTCTTCGGTCTTCTCATCGCAGAATGTGGCGGAGTGGACCAAATTATCAGGTCAGTATTGCACGCTTATTTCAAGCCGACTTCAAACTGACCAGTAGGTACCTGGTGCCTGTATAATGTTACCTATTATTTTAAAAGTATCACGTGTATGTAGTCTTTTCAATTAAGTTTGATATCGATTATTTTTCAATTTTCAGTGCCTTTTTAGTACGTTTTGAAGTCGGTTAAACTTTTTTTTAATGTTTTTATTTTTCCATTTTTAGTGTAAAGTACGTACGTAGGTACTGATTAGATATGGTATTTAGAAGTTTACTTACTGTAATAGAGATTGCCGAACTGCGGTTCGTAAGATTATATTAACTTTAGTTTAATAAGCCCCCATACTTTATTGAGATACGGTGGTTAGATTTTTGTTGGTCTAGCAACTTGCTGCACTTGATTGAATAAGTTATAAAAACATACACAGCCGCACGTAAAACCTCCTTTTTTCAAGTTGGTTAATAACAATAACGTTCATCACTTGAAACGTAAATAATGCTTAATATCAAGAAAAATCAACAAAAACACTACATCTGCCCTTAATTTCTGAGGGTTACCCTCATTTTTCTTTAGATACCATTATCAGATCCGGACTTGGTGACAATGACACCCTTTCAAACAAAAAAAAAAAGAATTTTGAAATCACATGAATATACATAAAAAATACATACAGCCCAAGGTTAAAGCCCAATAGTTTTCTTGAAAGAAAAGTCGTTGGTGAATTTGAGGATGGATAGCAAAAAAACAACAGTTGATTAAGGTCTTGAGAGCATAGATGGGTGAAGATCATTTTATTTTTCATCGACTAACCGGCTTACAAAATATCTGAACAGGATATTGCGCATGAGTCGAAACTATTCCAGTGTCATGACATTAATGCATGCATTCTAAAACTTAAAGTTTACTACACGTGAAATTGTTGGTGAAATTAATGTCATAATTTTTTTTTTAAATTGGCCTAACCGATTGACCCTAACTAGCGGCTTACACCATATCGATGCTGATAACTTAATTAACTGTAACTGAAATTTAAATAACTGTTACATTCAATCGCTCTCGCACGTAATTATTTGGCACCAAATACCTACCTACCTACGTAGTGTACATGTGCGATCATTAGGACAAATTAATATGCCTTATTGACTGGCAACACTGTTTACTTTGTCCGCGGATTTTAATTAATTTTCGTAAATATTAAAAAATGATAAACATTGAATTATTATTAGTGCAAACTAGTGCAATAAGTGTAATGTTTAAGTGATACTGTGTGTGACAATATTCGACAAGTACAGTAATAGTTACCAGAAGTTTCGTAAGAATAACATTATGTACTAAATAAAACATAAATTTATCAATAAAACTGTGCTAACATAAATTTTATGATTGTTTAACACAATCCTACAAAAAGTCAGAAAACAAAAAGCCGCTAAGAAAAATATTTTAAAGAATGGACTTTAGACTGTAAAGTAATGTACGACTGCTGGCGCCATAGCGACGAATAGATGTACTTTATTTACCATACTAGCCGCCAGAGGGCACATTTAATAATACCATTACAAAAACTCATTTGATTTTAGAAGAAAAAAATCTCCTAAAGGGAAAACATCGTCAATAAGTTTTTAATATGAATTTCTTGGAAAATATAACGTTTCGTCGCAATCATAGCAGAACACACTCAGATACAGCGATTGAGGATAGTGATATTACAACACAAACGCTTGAGCGTACTATAGGTACCATGCCTGACATGTTGGACGACGAGGACGATCAGATTAAAATATTAATGAATAAAGTAAAAGACCTTGAAAAAACTACGTAGTGCACATAATGAAATCGAAACTATCATTAGAGAACAACACACTACGAGCATCTAATCAAGATTTACAAAAGAAAAATGAATTATTAAAAAAAATTACAAATAGTCCTGTTAAACATAAGACAAATAAACCGAGAAAAAATTCTATTAATAATAAATAAAGGGAACAAACGCAAGTCTCTCAACAAAATGGAAATAACAGCACTTTGAACATAAAATCGCAAACAATTTTGCAAGGTACGAGTGACACAAATGTTACTAGAGCTTTTAGAAAAAATAAACTACCTAACTAACTAAAAAACCAGTTACTCGAAGCTTACTACAAGAAAAGTACGAAATATGCCACTATCTTATGCCTAATGCAAACACCACACAATTATTAAATAATATTGAACAGAAGCTCCTAAATTTCGATATGAATGATTTTTGCGTCATTTTAATTGGAGAAGAGGATTTTAAATTAGCAAATGATTACCACAAAATTATTTTGTTTATACGTAATAGCCTACAAGAAAATGAATCACAAAAATATAATTATCTGCTTCACAACATATAAACTTGGAATGTATAATAATCTATATAATTATAGCATCGAAATGTTCAACAACTTACTGTATTTGGACTTATCAACTAATGGACATGCATATTTCGTGGATTTGAATAGTGAGTGACTACAGCACTTTCTCTAAATATACAGGAAAAATAAATAATAAGGGACTTCGCTCTATTATTGAAAATGTTAAGTATATCATTGAAAACATAGACTCCTACAGCATGATACCTACTACATCTGGCACAGGAAGTATGACCACCAACACTAAAACGTCGAAAACGTCGACATCTCTATGCTTTACACCAAAATATTGCTGGCCTCTTAAATAAAGTCGATAAATTAGAATTAAATGGTCTCAACTGCCACAAATTCAAATTAATGGCACTTCATTACAGATCAGCACAAGTGTAAAAAACCTGGGAATATGTATGGACAGTACCTTATCTTGGGGTCCACAATTGCAGGAAGTTAGTAGTAAAGTTTTCGCTTCAGCGGGATCCTTACGAAGACTACGTAACTTTCTTCCAACTACCACTAGATCTGAGCTTGCACAAACACTTCTTCTCCCAATTCTCAACTATGCCGATGTCAGCTATCTGAATCTCACTGAAGCACAACTTGATAAGCTTGAGCGTCTTCAAAATTTTTGTATAAGATTCATATATATATGGGCTACGAAAATATGATCATGTTTCAGAATTCCGTCAAAAGCTCAAGTGGCTTTTCGCTCTCGCTGGAATACTCATATCCTCTTTTTACTTTACAACATCTTATTCAACCCTAAAGCCCCATTTTATCTCAAAGAACGGTTCAAGTTTCTTCATGACACACATGAAAAATGTCTAAGTTCATCTGAGAATTTGAGACTGGAGATGCCACAGCATTCCACAACATTTTTTGATCATTCTTTTACTGTTCAAGCTGTACGCTTGTGGAATTGGTAGTCAATTAACATTAGGCGAGCACAATCAATAACTATTTTTAAAAAGATGGTTCATGCACATTACCTTTCACTTTAGTTATATTTATATATGTGTATGTATATAATATAGCTCATGGTTTTTGTATGTTTATTTGTTAGTATATTGATAAGTATTGGTATTTATAGTAGGTAAAGTAGGTTAATATAGAATATCTGTAAATTTTTAATATTTATTAGAAATGCCAAATAATTTTTATTTTTGTGTTCATTTTTTTTGTAAGTACACCAACAACTGCCACTGTCTCTCCGAATCATTTTGATCCATCCTAAGGTTGCCTGGAAGAGATTGCGTCTGCAATAAGGCCGCCCTTTGTACATTATATTAGGATTGATATAATTATGTAAATGTATATTACTTCCATTAGTGTACAAATAAAGAGTTATCTATCTATCTAAATTAGCAGGATGTCTTGATGAGCTTCTAGAAAAAGGCATAGACGTGGACGTATTATGCTTGACTGAGCGTTTTCCTGATCCTATCTGACATGATTGAATCCTATCTGACAATTCCAAATTATCAACTAGCAGCGAGTTTAACTAGAAAAGAAAAGAAAAAAGGAGGAGCATGCACACTTGTCAAGAATGGACAACATTTCACAGAAATAAAATCAGTTTCCAAGCTCTCTGTAAGTGGTGAGTTTCAGTGCTGCGCCATAGAACTTCCACAATACAAAACTGTTTTAGCATGTGTGTATAGAACCCCAAAATCAAGTCATTTTGACATATTTATCAAAAAACTAGAGACTGTATTACGAATACTAAGTAAGCATAAATATCAAAATATTATAGTGGCGGGTGACTTTAATTTGGATATTCTAAAACACAGTAACACTGAGTGAGTATGACTCCTAAATTTTAATTTGAAATTTTGCAATAAATCGACCTACCGGTTTGAAAAGTAGTACATGCATAGACAATTTTGCTCACAATCTTAAAAGAGGATGTCAAGTACAGAAATTTGAATTGGCTCTCTCTGACCGCACAGCTCAATTATTTAAGTTCCCGGTTCAGTCAATCGGCTGTAATAGTTATTGGCGTGTTAGAAAGAGTGATTATAACTTTGAAAATATCCAGAAATTCAAAAAATTCCTCGGTAGCTTATCATTCTCTGAAATTTATCCAATACAAGACCCTAATATAGCATACAATAGCTTCTTGGAAACATTTACATTATTCTACAAATTATGCTTTCCTGAACGGATAGTAACTATCAAAATGATAAAAAAAACCAAAGTGGATATCACGCGGTATTAAAGTTTATAGTAAGAAAAACGGCAACTTTTGTGGCAATTTCGACACAATCCAACCCACAAAAATACAATTACTCCAACTAAATATTCTAAGTTATTTCAAAAAGTAATAACATTAACACAGTAAGCCCAAAATAATTACAAAATAAAAACATCAGATAACAAATAAAAAACTACGTGGAAAATTATTAATAAATCAAAATGTAACTTACCAAATGAATCAATAAATAAAATCAAAATAAATAAAACATTTATAACTGAACCAATAGACATTGCAAATACATTTAATGAATATATTGATAAAATAATTCCAATTGTAGGCTCAGGGAACAGAGTTACATCGCTGATTGAAAATATATTAAACTCATACTTTATGGCAGAGGTTTAAAAAACACAAAAGCGTGGGTTACGACGAATTAACCACTAAGGTTATCAAAGCTAGTTGCTAGTGAGATCTGTACACCACAAGTCACATTATAAATCTCAGCATAAATGTAAGTTTTTTTCCCGAAGCGTTAAAAATATCTATAATAAAACCATTACTTAAAAAAACTGATAAAGAACAATTGCAATCCTATAGACCGATTTCATTATTGAGTATATTTTCAAAAATATTTGAAAAATATATTTAAAAAGAATTATACGCGTACGTAGTAAAACTGAAACAATTATAACCGACCAAAAAGGATTTAGAAACAACAAAACTATATATATGGCCTTGTATGACTTCCTCTACAAAGTGACAACAAATGTAGACAATACATGACACAGGCTTTCGACTACGTCTGTCATGATATATTATTACAAAAATTAAAAGCATACGGAATTAGAGGTAATGTCTTGAGTTTAATCCAGTCATATATCAGTAATAGTAAAACAATATACAAAAATAACGGTAATAAATACTGAAAGAAAATATAAAGAAACTTATAGATCGCACGAGCGAGTTGTACGGTGCGGGGTGCCTCAAGGAAGTGTTCTCGGACCGCTACTCTTCATCCTGATGACCTTCCAAAAAGCACTGACCAATCGATGACATTATTTGCTGATGACAGTACCATTACAATTCCATACACAAATAATTATAATTACAGTTATTTAATAAATAACTCCCTAAGATCGGTGATACAATGACTGGACAATAATAACCTAAAGATAATATTAATATAACTAATATTATGCATTTTTGCCAACGTGAGAACTCAATAAACAACAAAATATGATAACATAAAAATTGAAAAAGTTGACACCACAAAATTTCTGGGAGTGATTGTCCATAAACAATTAAATTGGAAAGCTCATACAGAAGCCTTGACAAAAAAAAATAAGCAAATCCACTTATGCTTTATATAAATTAACTCCAGTGCACAGTGTTGATGTATTATTAACAGCATACCATGGCTTAGTGTCAGCTAATCTCAGATTTGGTATATTATTATTTGGTATTTTGTTTGTTATTCCCTAATATTCTACACTGAATGTATTAGCAGTATTCTTAGCTGTCGTAACTGTTAATAGTATAATATATATAACACAATAATAATTAATCTGCTTCCATCTTAGTGCATGCTTTTAATATTTGTACGCCTTACAGGTAAAACATGACTGACCTTTTCTTAATTTAATATTTCACCTTGTATACTTATGTGTGCATACTCATGTTTAAAATTATCTTATCTTATCTTACCTTATTTTGCGTGTTGGCTTGCGATTAAGTACAGTGCCTAATCTCTAATATTACCAATAAATCTGTTATGATTCTCAATGTAAATATACGTATATATATAGTGGTCGGTAACCACTGCCCGTCAATTAACTAAAACGTATTTAAGCAGGTAACTGACGATCGTAGGTACCTACTAAAAAGTTTATAAAAGTCATGTAATCCAAAACATTCATTTTACGAACTGGCCATCATACTTCACATGATTGTCATGGTTATTAAAGCAATGCAAGGTACATGCTTATAAAATATTATTTGCACTGTATAAAACTATATCACTGTAAATAGAAAGCTAAAAAAGTTAGGATTAGACGTAGGCCACGAGCAACTGCTCTTTAAAATGATTTAATAATGATATTTCTGCTTTATTACCAACATAGACCACAACTTACCAAACATGGCCTAGATAGGTACAACTATTATTTTTTCATTTATCTTTATAAAGATTGTTTAAGGAAGGTTGTTAGTCATATTATCACGTCAAAAGTTTGTAGAAGACAAGAAACATTCATTCATGAATTACTATATAATTATCCTTACAGCTTTTTTTAGTGGTTGTGAGCATTCTAGCCCAGAAACTAAAACACACGTGACATTTAAGACTGCGTTGACTTTGAGGAAGTCAATTATTTTCTTACAAATTGAATATCGTTTAAGTCGTATTTCTGCTATTATATGCCATAAACACAATCAAATGTATCAATCAATAATCAATTTGTACAGAAACTAAAAATACACTTCCGCGTGCGGATATACTCGTACATAAACTGTATTATTTTTTGGTGGTGTACAAATTGCCAATTTATTGTAACAAAGACGAACGAAACTACTGAAACACCATGTTATAAACAAAGATAAGTATAATATTAAAAATATGGACGTTATTTTGCGTTGTATATGCGTTATTATTACAAATAATTTGATGGGTTAGAAGCTTGACTAAATGACAATCGCGACGACGACGACACGCATGCAAATGTGAAAGGGTGATGTGTCAGATGTGTGTGAAATAATATATTTTGTTATCATAAATTATTAATTCGGTGTCGATATATTTTATAATGGTAGTAGTAGTTTTCTTTAAAAATACTTGAAATGTTTCACCAAGTCACCTATGACAGGTGGCTGTCAAATCAAATTAATATTTTTTAATAAACGTCAAAACGATAGGTTTGTTACATTATTGTATGAAATAACAATCTTTGAAGATTATAAAAAACAATGAAACTTTCAAATTGAAGCGAATGACATTAATAGCAGTATTTTAAGACGTGATGCGTCACATGGCTTGATTCATGGTAAACAGAAATAACCAATAGCGGGAACTGTTTGTACCTATAGAATAAACAGGTTACAGATTTAAGTATAGGGTAGCTTACGAAGTAAGTATCTTATGTGTGGTACAGCGCTATCTGGATGCATAATAAGTGCATAATAATTTTATTTTTTACTACGACTTCTAGAGAACCTGTCAATACAAATAAATAAAATTGAAGTGTCAGTTTGTAATGTCAAAATAATAGGTTTTTTCAAGTTCAAACAGTTATTTGCACGATACATTTAAAAACTGATATTTAGTATCAGTTTTTAAAAAAATTGTCTGTCTGTATGTCCGTCTGTCTGTCTGTCTGTCTGTTTTTTCGGCAAATCTACGGAACGGGTCGATCGATTTCCATGGGACTTTTACTGGCAGATAGCTGGTGTCATAAGGAGTAACTTAGGGTACTTTTATTTTGTAAAAAGAATTAAATATATAAATAGGAACACGCGAGCGAAGGCGCGCGGAACTTCTAGTTTATCCATAAAACCACCCAGACCAATGTAAATGATTGAAGCATATAAATATTGGCACTGAGTGGGAAGGGAATCGCAACCGCGATCCATGACGATGCAATCGAATGCTCGATTGCATAGCATGTCGTCGTTTTTGTTCATTACACAGAACTGAGAACTTATTCTCAGTTCTATCGTTCAATGTACCTAACTTCATCTTATCTTCGCTAGTTTATTAGATACATTCGAGGAGGTACATTCCTTATGCCATCTTTTTTTTAACTAGCGGCAAGTACTAAATGCATGTTAATCGTTAATATTTTAGGTAAATAATATTAGATTGTTTATTAGTTCCCAGTGTTCATCATAAGCATACGTAGATACTCACGGTTTCATTCACAAGTCACTAGTGGATTTGTTCTTGGGAAAAAACTTTGTAATGTTCACACTGCTAGCTGCTGTTGCTTGATACGATACCACAAAATATATAAATTATATACTATGTAACTGTAAACAAGCAAAGCAAACAAACAGAGATATTTAACCATTTAAAAGAAACTGACTCGTTCTAAAATTGATTGAATATTGTTTACTACGAGTTTATGTAATTTAGTCAGAAAATTAGAATATAGTAAAATTGATATGATTTTTGGAATAGTCGATTTGATCATAGTCTTTGTTCGTAATTCAAGTCACAGACCAGCTCATTGTGCTGGCAGCTTGGTTCTAGGTATTAAGTTATGTTATAGATAGGTATATTATATACACAATGTACATATAATTATATTCTAACGGATAAAAATTAATAGCTACTTTTCCAAAGATAGCAAATTACCTACTTATACTCGTAGTAGAGTAGGATACTGAGATAAACTTAGAAAGTTTTCTTAAATAGAATAATTCCTTCATATATTTATACATACTAATATTTATATTATCGCCTCAGGACAAATGACCTGATCGAAAATTTGTAAGACGGAGCCACTCGCGTCAGGACACGTGACCTGATCGAAAACTGTCCAAGTTTCTTATATTTAAAAAAATATTTTTACGCCATCTGTGGATTCTGCGCGATACTACTGTAGTTTGATATATACTTATGTATTATATGGCTATACCATATATATCTACTAGAGGGCGCTAATGTAAACATTGAGTTTTGTCAGCTACTTATTAATTAATCTTTAAAAAATGTGTTTTCACTTCTGTCGGCAGTCCCATGACTGCCTACTTTTTTACCAAATCCGTAACGTTCCAATCCAGTACCAGAATGAAACCTTACCAAGCAAATAGACAAACCACAATACTTTCACTCGTCATAGACCATAAACCACTGCGGATCTCAAGGTGTGACCTCTGGTTTGAGATAGGTAAGTATTTTACCTGACTTGCACGCTGTCGTTTCCATGATGTCTCTTTTACTAAAATTTACTGTGCCCTACCTCCTCTTCAATTGCGTCTGTGTCTCAAATACGTTGCAAGATTGTTTAGCAGCTATGTGTGCAATACAAACGAAGTAGTAAAACACCTTTACGTTACGATAGGTATGGAATAAGTACCGTGAGTACCGTGACTAATTTATTGAACATTGCCACGCAAACCTCTTTAATGGCGTGATCAACACGGTACGTTGTAAACAAATTATCGTGTAATTTTCAAATTGGGAGTGAGTAACAAAATATAGGGCCCATATACAAAAAGTTACAGTTTTGAAGTTCAAACAAGAGAGTGCGTGTGTACTTGTGTACCATGAAAGATCGCTGCATAATAACTTAAATATTTTAGGGTCGGGGTGATATCGAACTAGATTCGCGTTATGGCTTCAATCACAAAAGAATAAAGTTCATCGGCTTATCGGCCTCAGCCTAAGGACACTTGGGTCACCTTTGTCGTCTTTGGTAGTTATTTTTACGGTCGACTAGTCCGAAGAAGATCGCCAAAGCGGGAGCGGGCGGGTGCACCGGGCGAGCAGGCGCCAGCTAGCGAGCCGGGCGTGCATCGTTATACCACAAAATACATAATAGTACCAGGTTATACCTCTTTTTAACCGACGAAAAAAAAAGGAGGTTCTCAATTCGACCGTATATATATATATATATATATATATATATATTTTATGTTTGTTCAGCCCTCTCTCCGTTATTCATAAACCGATTTTGATTTTGATTATTCTTTTTTTGATAGGGTATACCTCAAGGGTGGTTTCATATCAAGAAAGTCAGGATCTGATGATGGGATCCTGATAAAATTGAGAGAAACCCTCGAAAATTAGAGGAACTAATAGTGTTTCTGTTTATTTTTCATTACTTTATCAGGTATTTGCATTCAGAAATCATCATATCATGTAGCTGAGCTGATGATGA
This sequence comes from Euplagia quadripunctaria, assembly GCA_963859945.1. Taxonomy (NCBI): domain Eukaryota; kingdom Metazoa; phylum Arthropoda; class Insecta; order Lepidoptera; family Erebidae; genus Euplagia; species Euplagia quadripunctaria. Next base: position 13,395,236 of record OY982573.1, on the reverse strand, counting down.
AAAAAAATCATCAAATAAAAATCTTTTTAACAAAAAATTAAACCGACGAAATAACTAAAAAAGCAATAAATAAATAAACCTCTTAAGTCTTGAGCTTATTTACATAAACTATCAAATTTTATATTAACATATTTTGATTCGGCGCCAAATAATAAAATGATTAATTACCTACGTATAGCCATGTCTATTTCTGCGTAGGTACATATAAAATTTTGATAATTAATCAGTTTGTTGTTTGGCGCCGAATCAAAATAAGTTTATATAAAATTTGATAGTTTATGTAAATAAGTTCAAGACTTAAGAGGTTTATTTATTTATTGCTTTTTAGTTATTTCGTCGGTTTAATTTTTTGTTAAAAAGATTTTTATCATACTTCGGTTCACGCTGCGACTACAGGAGCTAAGCTACGCTAACGAGGCGACCGAATAGCATCGCTGGCATCATCGGATAATTCGTTGGCATCGTTTGTATCGCTGACGTAGCTTATCTCTGTAGTTCGGGATGTAACCAAAGTACGAAAAGAGGTAAAACTCGTTAGCTGGCGGTGTGGCCTGCGCTTTAAGGTTTTGAAGCGATCACCTGTCGATGTGATACGTCTCGATCGTCGTGGATCTACAGATCGATCAGTAATTGGGCAGATTGTATTGTATTGTAAAAAAATATTTTTAGATATCAGCGGATTGACGCGCTACCGTTTTTTTTAACTTGAATGTGTCTTGTGAGGAACTTACCTATGAAAACACATCGAGAACATAATGAATAAGTGATAACTTTTTACAAAAAAACAACCAAATTGTTATCAAATCCTGTAATGCCTGTCCAAAGCAACAGCAGATCAAGTTTGAATCTATCATCATTCATCAACATTTCAGCCATAGGACTTCCACTGATAGACATAGGCCTCCCTCAACAACTTCCATGAATACTTGTTGGAACCGGCTTGTATCCTTCCTCCATTTGGAAGATATATCACGAAACGATATAAAATTTTAACTGTACCTAAATAAATGTGGCCATAAAACTCGTGCTAAATATTTAGTTCTTTGTGTTACAGAGGTTATTATTTAATTAATTACAGACAAACAGAAGGTTCAAACTTGGAGACGCGGGTGCCGCCATGTTGCTGCTGGCCATGTTGTATTATCCCAAGACCGAAGATATCAAAGTAAGTAAAATTATGCACCTATTGTTATCTGCCACCTCCTTTTTTTGTAAGAGGGGGTAGACCATAGCCCCCAACATCTCAGACTTCAGCTGGTACAGTAGAGAAGTTGTGACTAAGTGAAGGTATTCGCCGTATCAGAAATCAGAATTATCTCACAGAGATAAATAAACACAAACCTTCGTCCCGTGCCAACCCGTGGTATAAGAGGATAGGAATGGAAGATAACCCTTGTAAAATGAGGATCTTTGAAGGCGAGTGTGTCTTGTCCTTGTTGTCTTGTGCCTACACAAGGAAGGAAGGAAGATTTGCCTGCAAATTTGTATTATCACTAGAAAAGGTCAAAAGGACTTGCAAGGCAGTTGGTGGGTTCCACCAGTAAGCCATCATCGCTGCACATAGGTCTGGTGTTAAAGACATGATGTAGTTTAAGTAAATTTTTCTCCGCAGTTACCACTTTTTTGTAGGTACCCAAGGTGACCCATTTTTACACGCTTTATATTACCTTCACTTTTGTATGTTTGTAACCGACTCCTTTGGGCGCGATTTTGACCTTTAAACGGCCAGATTTCTTTAAAATTTTGCACACGTGTCAAAGACCGATGACAATGCAATAATTCGATTAAATTTTATTTTTTTTTAGTTGATTTTTCTATAAAAACGTGTTTTTTAGTTTTTTTTTATAATTTTTATGTTACCGATTTTATGTTAATGTTGCTATCGATTTATGGTTATCTTTAATTAACCTCCTTGCAAACAAACATGATTACTTATAATTTTGAAGGAAATACTTTCAATAACAATCCGGTTCCATGTCGTTTATTGGAGTTGAAGCGACATTCAAACAGTTGCTATAACTATAGTTGAGTACCTGAGAGATCCAGCTTCGCTCGGTTGCTTTTTGTAAAATCGTCATTTTTTTTTTGTAAAATTGCGTTTTTGCAGGCAGTACAACTATGCAGTTGAATTTAAAATATTATACACCTAAACCTCTCTCATGAATCACTCTGTCTATTAGTGAAAACCGCATGAAAATCCGTTTAGTAGTTTTTCAGTTTATCGCGAACAGACAGACAGACAGACATACGCGGCGGGGGACTTTGTTTTTATAATATGTAGTGATGTAGAACGAAATTGGACTAATATAATTACTCATATTATCAATAGATATACAATAGCTTAGTGATTGCTAAATTAACACACGCTATTATAAAATATCAATACCCTTCAAATATTAATTAGGTATATATAGGGTCTTATTATTTTAAGACAGCTTAAACCTTTCGTTTATTTGTATATTTGCTATATCTTATTACTTTAAAACGAGCAATTCTTGTTTTACTTGTATTTATTTATGTATGTATTTATATTTCGGGTATCTCGGAAACGGCTCTAACGATTTTGATGACATTTTGAACACAGATACAGTTTTGCATTTTAAGTTCAACTGCATAGTTGTATTTCCTGTAAAAACGCAACATTATAAAATAAAAAAAATTGACAATAAGCAACCCAGCAAATCTCGGTTTCCCAGGTACTTATACTAGCAAACAATATTATCTATTAAGATAATATATAATCATTACGTGCGGGCGGAATTATATACGACAAAGAATGTTGTATCAACTAAATGTAGGAGCTGTAAATGTAATTAAATAGCAGCTGCGCTTGAGTCATGTATTGAATAAAAATACCTTTAAGGAAAACGAATTAATTGTCTGTAGATAGAATTAAAGCCTAAACGGTATCGCTACTTTAACTAACTCTATCCTACTCTTCTTGTACTAGACCACCACCACACCACATACTAAGGAGAATTTTACAAAGTTACTGAAGTTAGATAAAATTCTATACTTTTTTTTTTAAATGTTACTAGTAACATGGGTCATACATTACTAGTAATCTCGTTAACCCTTCCAGCTAAGCTTAACGCTTGTGTTAGGAGTGGGTTCACGACGGTATTGCACTAGGTGGGGTTCGAACCTGCAACCACTCGACCGCAAGTCCGACGCCTCAGCCATTACGCTACCGCCCCTTATTTTTTTGAATTAATTATAAACTTTCCAGGTCCCCATAAAATATTGGAGTGCCTACGTATGAGGAACTTGTAATGCCCTTCTGGTCTAATGTTATTGAATTACAAATTGATTACACGCTAGCACATGTATTATACATGTGTATTTAAATATTAATTGTTTGTACGAGTACCTACTATAATTATTTTATTAGGTAATCGCTGGGGTGTGTTGAGGACAATTAGGAAAATGTTATTAGTTAGAGCTTTTATTGTAATGAATTCCAGAGAGACTAATTTTCCAGTCATAATTTACACAATGATAACTGTCTGATACTGATCTGGTAATCATCACTATATATTATTAAACAAGTAGCAACCCGCCCCGGCTTCGCACGGGTACAAACCTTCGGGGAACGGGGGACTTTTCACTGCATATTATAAAACAAAGTCGCCCGCCGCGGCTGTCTGTCTGTCTGTTCGCGATAAACTGAAAAACTACTTAACGGTTTTCACTAATAGACAGAGTGATTCATGAGGAAGGTTTAGGTGTATAATTTATTAAGATTTTGTGTAAATTGATTGAAATATGTTGATGATTGTTGAAGATGTCTCTGCTACCTGTGCGAAGCCGGGGCGAGTTGCTAGGTCATAAATAATTGAATAAGATCCGATCCGTAATGTAAATTAACTTAACAAGGACGAGAAGCAAAATGCTCTGCCCTTGTTAAGTTTTATCTATACTAATCTAAAAAAGCTGTAGAATTAGTTATCAAAGTCACATTACCATCAGGTGACCCGTCTGCTCGTTTGGCCTCTATACCATAAAAAAGAAACAATTTCTTTGTTGACTGAACGCGACAATCTCCTCAATCTTTAACTACCTACCAGTGGGATTTGAAAACATATTTTCTTGAGTTTATAAGCTCATTAACAACCGACCACGAGCGTAGTAGTGACCATACACGCAGGTGAAAAATCATGGCTATATAAACGGCTAATATAGTGTAATATGGGGAAGTATTAAAAAAAATCAGTACCTAAACCAGACCAGAACAAGCAAAAATTTCTTAAATTAAAATCACACTTAACCTATTGTTGTTATAAATAATATAACAAGACAAAAAAAAATTGTTGCTTGTATCGCCTCAGAGGCGCATTAATATAACATATTTTGCTTCAATTAAGTAATTATGGTACCTAAAAGTTAAAATGTTAAGATAACGCTATTTACCTATGCTATGCTATTTTGCTTTTACCCTTTTTTTCCGACGAAAAAAGGGAGGAGGTTCCCAATTCGACCCCTTTTTTTATGTATAACCACGCATTACTTTTTACAGGGTAGTCCGATTTCGATAATTCTTTTTATTGGATAGGGATTCGAGGTTTGGCGCCGACTATAAATTATTTAGGTATTTACATTAATGTAGGTCTTTAGTAAGGCTAACAAGTTTATTTTTCATTTTTCAGTTCCTTTCTTCTTTCGTCGGTTAATTTTTTTGTTAAAAAGTTTTTTTTGATGATGGTGATGTACGTCATAGGTTTTTAAGACTAACTTTGTCGAAGTTAGTGTCAGATAGTAAAATGTATATGTACTTAGCCGGTCTCAGGCTATAAATAAATACATTTGTACATAAGGAGTATACATATTACTAAAAGCTTCTTTTGTTTCTTTCAGAAAGAGCCTGATGAAGTTGCATTACTTAGTACTGCAGATGCCTATCATTCAAGCTGTCATATATGTAATTATTCTTGCATTATGGGCAGAAGATATTGTAAGTATTTTTACTACCTCATTTATTGGCAATAAGCTTACTGACTTATGGAAGTCCTTTCTACTGTGAAAAAATACATATTTTTTCAATCAATGGAAAAATGTTAACCTTCAGCTTCACCACTAGCTGCTTCACCATATTATAAATGTGAAATACAGTTTGTTTGTAATGCTTTCAAGCCGTAACTACTCAACCGATCCACATCAAATTTTGTATTCATGTAGTCACGAATACAGAAACGAACATAGGATACTTTTCATGCCGGAAAACTATAGTTTCTGAGTTAACTTTAACACGAGCGAATGTGGCACAGTGTCGTAAGAACCTTATTTTAAATAAAAAATTTATAAACGTAAAAACGTTTATGTCGGAAAAACGTGGGCTGACGGTAGGTAGTCTATTACTAAAAATAAAAAACTGTTAGTTGGTAAGCGCATCACTTAAGAACGGCTGGAAAGATTTGACCAATTCTTTCTTTAATATGTAATAGTAGTCCAAATAAGGTTTTGGGGAAAGAAACATTTTTGAAGTTTTCTGGGAAATTAGGTAATTTGGAGAAAACTGGGAGTACTTTTTTACTTTTAAACAAATTTATTACAATTTTGATAATACAACGTTTGCGGGGTCAGCTAGAAATAACTAAAAGTTGTAGTCTACATACGGTAGAAATACTAAAAATCACAATATCTTAATTCCACTAATATTATATAAATGTGAAAGTTTGGATGGATGGATGGATGTTTGTTACTCTTTCACGCGAAAACCATTGAACCGATTGCGATGAAACTTGGCATGTAGATAGCTGGAGACCTGGATTAACGCATAGGCTACTTTTTATCCTGATATTCCCACGTGATCGGAACTTACGCGGGTGATACCGCGGGGCGTTGCTAGTAAGCCATAAAGGAAAACCTTGTAATGATAATGTTAGGTATTTCCGCTCTTAACTGTATAGTGCTTTTATAAAAGGAGCTGAATTTACGTTAACTCAGCACAAAGTGGCTTTATCTGAACTTTTTTTTGTAACAGCAATGTATTTTCTCAGTTTCATCGAACATTAATATGGCTATGTTTATTTTAATATATTTAAAACTAATCTTTTATGTGTTTCTTTTCGTTTTCAGAATTTATACATCAGCAACTTTATATATTTCCAACCGTTCGTCGCGGCATCCATTCTACCGGGGATGTGGGGTGTGGTTATGTGTGTTCGGGCTGCCAACTCATTGGGCCACAATGCGAAAGCGAGATTCTTAAGCATACAAATTGCATTGATCATTGTGAAGGTGCAAGTTGGACTATCTAAATCCCTTGCAGATTTAATCCATGGGCCTTGCTTATTGAAGTTACATCCGGCCGTCTTTCTAAGTCGTAAGTATTTATTTTTCATACTTAGATACTCTGTAAGGTTTGTATCTTGGACGGAATGAAACCATGCTTCATGATTACAACATTTAACTCGCATTTTCGGGCTTCTTTCATTCAATGCATTTCAACCCACTCTTAACACAAAGATGTGTGCGTAATATGATTTATATGACTTTATTTTGCACATTGATCTTTACATACACTTATACTCGTCGCACACGAATACACCCTTTTAGAAAAAAAACCCAAAGAGCTTCAAGCTTTTAAAGGCAAACAATCATTTTGCCTCAATATCTCGATGAACAAATATATCCCATGTTTTGGTAAGAGATAACTTTTAAATATATTAGGATCCTTTATACAAGGGAGAGCGTTAATATTTTATATTACACGTGTATTTAGATGTTGAAAGTACAATACGTTTCCTACATTTCGTAATAGTAGACCTTTATTAATTAGGTAGTAGGTATTTTTTTTATTTTTTATAGTCGTTAATATAAAACACCCAACTTAACAAAGAGTGTTTTAATGTTAAATTACTGTGACCGTGACAGACTACAGAGCATAAAACATTAAAACATTTATACTATAAATGTTTTTTGTATAAAATTAGGACAAGTGTGTTTAGCCTGTCAATGCTACCTACGGATTGATTTGTTAGTTTTACATTAGGTGTACTAAATGTTCCAAAAGTTATTTCATACAACTACTTATAATTTTTTTTTATAACGCATCATCATGACGCCACCCCTCCTTGTAATCGTTTTTGAAGTGAAATTTCTTTAGAACCGTTGTGATTTGAAAGTTCGATGAAACGAAAAAGTCATACTAAAAAAAGACAAACATATTCATAAATAGGAATTAGCCTGCGAGAGAATGAGGAAAATATGGGTGTTTAATCCCCTCTATCTACCCCTTCGGGCAGACAGGCATGAGTGTATGTATGTATGTATGGAGCCGTCCATTAATCACGTGATGTTTTTTTAGCAACTTTTTAACCCTCCCTCCCCCCTGATGATACGTGGTGAGGTTTTAGACTAACCCCACTCCCCCTAGCCAAAGTCACGTGTATTTTTTTTTTCCAAATATATTTAAAAAATTCAGAATATTATCGCTAAATACAGATCTAATAGCGCGTTGTACGAAAATAAATAATGCGTATTTATTTTCGTACAACGCGCTACGATAACTCACTATACCCCCCTTGTGATAGTTCGTATTTTTTTCATGTAATTTATAGAAAATGTAAATTATAAATAAAGGATGCCTCTATATTATTAAGAAATTAGACTCAAAATCTTAAATTACCAATTTGTTTATTTCCAGTTATTCAAAGTTGCATCATGTTGGTGGAGATGTGTTTAATATCAATATGTGCATGGCGCCTGTATAGCGTGCCACCAGGAAAAGTCTTGAAAGATCTACAAAATGAAAAATCAATACCTACACTTGATGACAATTTACGGTCTATCGAAGTGAAAAGCATCAAAGAAGGCATTGACAACAAAACCTTTAATAATAATGTAAATATTGATGATTGAATATAGTTTGTGTTTTCTGTATAGTTTTAACACAGACGTTCTACGAAACGGTGAAGTGTTTAGGTGTAAATTTGACTTATGCAAATCAATTTTGACACTTCTATATCTCTCAATGTTACAATAAGAATTTAGGTGTAATAACTACGACAAATTAATGTGACCATACGCTTGGTGTTGTGAACTATGTTGTGAATAATTATAACAGTTACATACTGTCTTGTATTGCACATTGTGAACAAAATGTACCTGAAGTGGTATTTAAATATTTTTTATAATTTTTTTGTGATAAATATACTTAATTAAATTAGACAAAATGAATATGTTTTTTCTTTATTGTAGTTGTTCTTCCATTTAAACTACAACTTAAACAGATTGACCAAAACTAATATACCGATTAAAATTATTTAAGGAAGTTCATTCTTCGTCTGCTGACTCATTATCGTTGTTCTTGTCTTCATTTTCTTCAGATGGGGTGCCAGCTCTGGAATTTTCTGAACCGTAAATATTATGTAACTCTTCCAATTTGTAGTGAATCTTGACGCCTTTGGATGTAGTTTTGTTCACTTTGTTCACAAGCGACTTCGTCTGTTCTTCTAACCTTTTTAACCGAAGATCACGCGCTGCAAATCGAGCTTCATGATCTATCTCATTTGACGTCGATGGGCTTGATTCGTCTATTTCCAAAATAGGGCTATCTTCTTTTGATTGTTCTTCTGCTGCAGTGTAATTACCTAGACTTTGTTGCTTATTGTGCAGATTCTCTAATTTTTCAATTATTCTGTCTCCCGAATTTAGAGTGCTAGATATATCTTTTACTACTACAGAACAGTCTTCCTCCAATTGTTGCAGTCTTTTATCCTTTTTTGCAAGTCTTTCGTTTTGTTTTCTTACATTTTCTAATATAGCTTTGTAGTCTGGAGTTGATATTTCTCCGCAATTTTGTTGAGAGCTGCCAGAGTTCTGATTTCTTTCCACGATTTCTGTCCTAAATCCTTGTTCTAAAGCCTTATGTTCTAATACATTTGATGTAGTATTCTCTATTTCTGTGTGGTCCGATTCAGATACTTTATCAGAAGAGGCAATTTCACTTTCAATATTTATTGAATCAGTGTTAGGATGATTGATGAGATTATCCAGTATGGTAGTTAAATGCTCATTAATTTCAGCAGTTTCAGTTTTATTTACTGTATCAGGAGTACTACATTCTGGTTGTCTTGATTTTTTAACCCTTTCGCATGTAACATTTGTAAATATTACTGTAGGTTTTTCGAATGGCACCTGGGATGAGGATTCGTTGAATAAAACGGATGATGGAATAATTTTGTTCTCTTGAACGGTATCGTCAAGAGAATGTGTGTGCCCGCTGAATGATTCTTCAGAGTTCCCTTCTTCAGGACAAGAGTCGTCATGAGCGATATCTGCCATTTCATCTTCAGTCTCTTCACATATTTTCTCATGCTTAGAAAATATTTCACTTCTACTAGGCTCTGACATTGAGGCAGGGTTTTCCTCACTTTCTTGCGTATCCAGGGGCAAATCCGCTACATCCAGCATATCACTCACGGGATCCTCCCTTTCTGCAACTAAGTTGATATCGGTACTAGAGTCTATAATAGCCTCAATAGATTTCTTAACTTTCTTCTTGCATCTTATGAGCGGTTCAGCGACATATTCGCTTTCATCATTTGACTCAGATGATTCATCTGATGGTCGTTCGTCACTGTATCCGCTTTCCCCAGAATTATTAAGTGATGGCGATCCTGGTTTAGTTTTTCTACTAGAGAACTCGGCTCTAAGCTTTCTCCAGTCTTTTTCTGTTTGTGTATTCTTTTCTCGTGCTTGTTCCCATTTTTCCCGACAGTATTCCAGCTCCTCTTTTAGTTCGTTCAATAATTTCCTTTTCTGTTGTAACTCGTATTTAAGAATTTTTTCATGTGTATGTAACTGATGATGATGCCTTCGTAATCGTCCCACAACATGCCATGTTTTACTTAACTCACTAGTGACAAGACAAAGTCTACGCTCTTGTTCTTCTAAACGTGTTTCCAGGTGAGTATTGAGTTGTTTCATATGATTGACCTCTTTAATGAGACCCAATTTTTCTAATATAAGGTCCTGAAATAAAAAAAAGACTGACATGAGATTAAGAAAAGAAAACAATTACAAATGACAATAACTACCTTGATAATAATTTTGTTTTTGTTTCGCGAAAACAACGAGAGAGATTGGCTCAGTACCAAAATTCAAGAAGCATTGCATTTTTTGTTGCTGCAAAATATTGATCATGAAACCGTTTATTTTTATATCGTGGTAGTTAACAATGACGCATAATTTTGATGCAGAATTAAGAACAATAAATGTAATGAGTTCATCGCTTACCTTTAGTCTAATGTACGTCTGACTAACGCTTGGCACTAGAACAGGTCCTGACGCTGTATTAACGGATTTATAACATGTTGTAACTTTTTCCGACGAGTCTATATCAGATGTATTTTGATGACTCAAAAGTTCTATGAGTACTTTCCAAACTTTTGGAAGCTTCTCAACAATATCTTCGACAGCAGTAGTGGCTTTTTGAGCTAAAAATATAACAGAAAATAACTTACAGGTAACAAGTCAACAAGTATGTTTAATGCATGAATAAGTCAATGCAAAAAATTCAAAATATATTACCAGACTCTTGATTTCTCGCAAATTCTTTGTCCGATGATTTATAGTTAGCTGTTGAAGAATCTTCTGCATTACAATCCTCGCCTTCATCTACTTGACTTACTAATTCTAATAGAAGTTTGGGTAGAGCCGACGACACTTCTGACCCATTTTCTCTTTCGGCCATTTGCGTAAGGATCCCATGATTTTCTTCTAGCCTCTGTACTAATGTGTCCAAATCTTGCTTTGTTTTGTTACCGAGTAATACTTGAGAAAAAAGCTAAAAAAAATATTTTAAGAATGTTAAAATCTGATTCAAATCTAAATAAAAAGTTAATTATTGCTGTAAATGTAAATGCATACTTTATTTACAACAGTCATTTCGGCTTTCAATCCATTTGTTTCTTCTTGACATGACGATATTTGAGAATTTTTGCTTTCTATAGTTTCAATTAATGAATCTATTCTGGATTCCAATTCTTCAACTTTGTCCACAAGGTCTTTACACCTGGTAATTTCATTAATAATCAGTAAGTGTTAATATCAACAAATTCAATCAATTATTTCTTATTTTAGATATATTTTACATAGTTCTCAATTAGAGCAATTCAAAAACAACCTGTACGTGAGATTTACAATGATACCCCCTCAGTTCAAATGAGATTTGATGAAATTATACCGTACCCCTTCCCTTATTTTTAACTCACGTAATCAATCTATGTCTCGTTAGCTTAGTGGGAAAAGTAAAAATAAATAATAACATTTTGTGACCACGGTTACTAGTAGTCTTGAAACATGAAAGACTATTTCTGTACCTCAGAGGTACATAACATTAAGTGTCAAAACGTAAATATTGCAGTAGATACAAAAATACGCAGCGTAAAACTTTAATGCAACATTGCTCAGGAAGTGTTAAAGGTATTGACATGATATAAACTGTGTTATTTATTATTTTTAAAGCTATTTACGGGAATTAATATGATTTTTTTGTAAAACTTGCTGCTTGATTGCAAATCATGATTTTATGCACTTGAGGTTGTATACTGCGAATGAAAGTTAATCATAACATTGTAATATAAGCATTATGATAACATACTACTTTATACCTTTCAATGAAATTTGTAGTTAATGTTTAAAAATCATATTCTATGCAAAGACTTTCAGCAAGGAACGAAGGATAAAAAGCAAAGATAACATGAGAATATCTAAAAAGTGGTAATTTTATTACTTAGCATCGACCCACAATAGGCGCTATTTAACAAACAAATCAATAATTCATATAAATGAAAAAAAATATTCAAAATTTTAATCAAAGGCCTCTGGGAGGTCTGGGACATCGGCACATGGAAGATTTTTAAAATACCCATGAAACATCGAAGGAATCCATACGAAATATTTTTGTAGATCAGCATATTTCATCTTTGAAATGGGTTTTCGGGTCGTACGAGGTGGTTTTTTTTATGGTGTAGGGGGCAAACGAACGACGAAACAAAACGAAACGAGCAGACGGGTCACCTAATGGTAAATGACTACCGCCACCCATGGGCACCTGCAACTCAAGAGTCACAAGTGCGTTGCCGCCCTTTAAGGTGGGAGTAGTGGAAAGGGGGGAGAGGAGGGAAGAGCGGGAAGCGGGGAGAAGGAGGAGAGAGGGAAAGGGCGGGAATAGGGGAGAGGGAAGGGTTAGGGCCTCCGGTAACCTCACTCACGCGGTGAAAAGCAATGCAAGCAATCAATCGATATTAGAATTTATTACCTACTAGGAAGGATCAATTTAATTTAATTTGAAGGATCAATTTATCATGACGCGTGTATGGAGATGCTATTGTGTACCTCTGTGTGTTTTGGCTCGAGTTATAAACAAATATTATAATAATAAAACTGTACGTACCACTTGGTGATATTATATTTTCTTGTTCTTTAGCATTTAGTAAGCTACACAGTAACTTTCGACGTGATAACATCCCTTATTACTATTTTTAAATAAAAAAAATATATTCCTTTAGTACGCACACTACGCACTGCACTTGGGGCGCGGGACATTGCAAGTAAAAGACATTATGTCCAATAAACAACATTATGTTGCAATGTTTAGAGGTAAACAAACTTATGATCTTATAAGATCCTATACCACATTTGAATTTGTGAGTTTAATATCATATATCATTCGATATTTCTTTTCGTTGACATCGTGTGACTTAATGCTTTGCACCATAAGATAGAGCTCGCTATAACGATTTTATTGGTGTAAAAAAAACAGATTTGAAAAAAAATGGATTTAATATTGTATACCCCTAAGGTACAGATTTTATCAATGCAGCACGAAAAGAAAGAACGTCAAGACCGAACTTTTAACATGTTACACATATTCTAATTACAGTTTTTAATGAAGATGTTTAGTAAGTATTGTAAGCTGTATTTTTAAGTTTATTAAAAAAAAATTACACTATACTTACTTCTTAACTTCCACTTGATGTAATACTTTGTGTTCATCCAGTTCTCGAACTAGACCTTGTCTTGTTACTTCCGCTAGTCGCGCCCTTTCTTCATACAGTCCTCGTAATGTTCTGATATTCTGTAATTGTCGCTCATATTCTTGGCGTAAATCAGCAGATAGAAGATTTGTTTCTCTATCGGCTAAGGTTCGTTCTATTTCATTTAGTTTATTTTTTAGCTGAAACAATGATGTACCATTCATTTTAAAGTACGTTGGTAATAGACGTTTTTAAAGACTTTTAAAGACTGGAGGTTGGTTGGTCACCCCATAAACTTATGCCGTAACAATCTTTTATTTTTTTCCGTGCCCGACATTAAGCCGTGGAATCGACCAAAATTACCCACATGATCACTCCGAAGGAAGACTTACTGCCTAGAAAAGCGGTTTAACAACGACGAAATGAGTGACTCACCAACTCTCCCAGGTTAATACCCTGGTAAAATACCCTGGAAATGGTAATCCATTTCTATCGAAACTGTCCACTTTGAGGAAAACAATTCCTAGTAAGAAGGTTTCGTTCTTTCGGGTCAAAAAAAACAACAGCTGATGTCTTGAGAGAAGTCTCAAGACACGAATGTTTTAAATTAAATTTAAAAAAGTTTTTCGATTTTAACTTGGAATACCAGTTTTCTGGATGTCGGTTTTAATGATAATCTACATAATTATAACAGTAATAAATTGTGACACTTGTGTATCATGTTTATCTGGAAAGTTTTTAAGCAGCTGGTAATCAAGTACATCGTTGGCATTTTGTCAAGACTGGTGAAGCCAAGTATAATGATGCATTTGTGTTGTACCTACGTCGGCGGTCTCTGACCGCGGAGAGCCATGCTGCCTCCTGGTCGTTGGCATCTCGATATTTTTTGTCTAAGAATGCTATCTGCTGATGTATATGATGTATAATTTGAATATAGAAAAATGTTTGTAGTTACAGAACTAGATTGCACAAGAAACTTAAATTGATGTCTTTAAATTTCAGTTGAGGTTTTTCACAGTTTTTAAAAGGAGTTATTTTCATGTAAGTTAAACTGATTCAATTGGTACCTACGTAAGGTTCTAAGTACTTTTATAAGGAGATTGTCCATTTTCTATAGTCTTTGGCCACTTATGGACAGACACATAAGCTTTTATTATCTCCTAGATTTGATAGTTCATATTGCTAAAGAAAATGATATAAACTTACTTTTATACCAAAATGTATATTTAAAGTATATTTCAACATCTAAGGGAAGAAGGTTATGTATTAAATGATGAGGTTCGGTATCAGTAGGAGCGCCAGTATTAATATTGAGAGAAGATTTGGGGTCCATAACTATGCCGGGTTCGTCAGAAAGGAAATAATCGGAATCGATTAGAAAAAGCCAAATCGTTGATAAACAAAACTCTCAGAAAACAACACTCTTGATGCGAAAAACAAAGCGAATGACGTTTTCGGTTTGACATGAACGACATAAGTAAAACAGTAAAACATTCTAAAAAGATTCTAATCTAGCGTTGCCATAACAGTTATTATTGATCGATTCCATGTAAATCGATATGTACGTTTTCAAATTATTATGTTGAATTACAGCTAAAACACAAAGCGAGCAAGCGAGCGGGAGGGGCCTGACGACCATTGTGTTTTGAGAACCTAAATGTTGATGAACAGCTTTATCATATCGTGTTTCCCAAAGTTTCATGGTAGAGGACCAGAATCGCTCTTTCCAATCGATTTGATTATTGCTTTCATAGAGATTAGTTCTGACAACACAGCAAGTAAATGAAACCAAATAATATAATACCTATAATTTTTTTTTATAGTATAGGGGGCAAACGAGCTGATGGGTCACCTGATGGTAAGTGACTACTGCCGCCCATGGGCACCTGCAACTCCAGAGTCACAAGTGCGTTGCCGGCCTTTAAGGTGGGAGTAAGGAAGGGAGAAGAGGGGGAAAGGGAGGGAGAGGGAAGGGTTAGGGCCTCCGGTAACCTCACTCACTCGGCGAAAAGCAATGTAAGCATTGCTTCACTGCCGGTGTTCTGTGAGGCCGTGGTATCACTCCGGTCGAGCCGGCCCATACGTGCCGAAGCGTGGCTCTCCCACTAATAAAATGTAAATCGTAATTAATTAATTTTTTCAAAAGGTTTTAATTCTAATAGTTTATATAACTTTTTTATTATTATACATTTTCTAAAATAAAAATATTGGTAAATTTGTTTTTTTTTGGAGGAGCCTGTTCACGAGTGGCCAATTTCAGACAATCTCCTTTCATAAAATTCTAGTCCTAGGGATTTATAACATCGATTATAAGTGAAAAATTCGCTCATCAACACTTACCTCATTTAATTGTTGTTCCCGAAGGCTGATCATGGTCTTACTAACCGAAACGACTTCCTTTAATGCTTGAATCTGTTTCATAGATTCAGTGTTTTGAAGATTTAGATCTGCTAAATCGGAATTAGCACTTTGTAAGGCACTGTTTGTTTCAGCTAGATCTTTTCTCAGCTGTGTATTATTTACCTTTATTAAAATAAACTCTTCTCGCATTTGTAATAAAGTCTTTGTGAGTGCAGACTCCCCTTTACCAGCCTGTAGATTTTTTGGTATTTCAATATTATTTGTAGTTAATAATTCGCGGAGTATTTTATTGCTTTCACATAATTCTATTACAGCAGCTCTTTCCCTCTGCAACGATCTTTCCAATTCTTCCTTTTCAGCTCGATGACGAGCAAGAATTTCTCTTCTTTGTTCACGTTTCAAGCCAAGTTGTTTTTTAAACTCATTCATTTCTTCTTCTTTGGCTCGAACTCTAGCTTCATTTTCATTTTCTTTCTCAGATCCTTCCCGTTTCACAACATCACTAGGAACATTTGTGGCCATTGTTACACTTTCACTTTTGACGGATTCTGCGTTGCCTTCTCTTGTTGAAGCGCTACTGAGTATATTTCCCATTTTGGAATACTTTTATAAACAACCAAACTTTCATTCACGCCAATACAGATTGAAGATGTGTGGCTTAGTATAGACTACGACCACTACGATTTTAATCAAACAAAGGACTGTTGGCTCATTGGACTCACACATACGTATGTTCGACGAAGCAAGCGTTTCCCGAAATAGATCGCCCGTCAGCTCCAGACGTTTGCCGTACACAAGTAGGTACAGCTAGAGCTTTCTCGTGGAAGTATACGTAGCGGTTTTTTCGGTGAATCTCTACCAATATTTTATTTTTATCATGCTTTTTGCGTAACTGCGTACGTTCGCTATGATTATATCACGCGTTCGGGAAAATTGACCTTGGCCGCACATATTATTCGAAAATCCTAGTTGAAATTGCTCCTACAGATACAAAAGAGGTGATAGGTACGAAAAGTATAATTTTTGTGTTAGGTTTCTGAGAATAGCCTTGAGCGGATGGGTACCTTTTTTTTTTTTATAAAACGACAACTCCCGCTTTAGGAATAACTCCTGGGTCGCGGGGACTTTACATACATATAAACAACGGACACAAAGAACACCCAGACTCAGGTGGGAATCGAATCCACGACCTATGGCATAGCAGTCAGTGTCACTAACCACTAGGCCAACAGACCAGTCATCTATGAGTAGGTACGTACTTATCTTCTCAAGTTTAACGACATAAAAATAAAACAAAGTAAATTGCGATGATAAGTGAGTTCCTTAATTTGCATCAGGTATATTATTAAATAAAGTAGTATATAAATATATATAATTAGGTTAAAAATAAAAAGTAGGTAATAACATATCTAAATGTATACATAGGGTACACTGGAAGTTCTGCGCTTCTGGCCGCTCATAAATGTTTGAATTTCGAATGTTATATTTTTTAAATATAAGAAACTCGGCTCCGTCTTACGAATTTTCGATCAGGTCGCGTGTCTTGACGCGAGTTAAACATTTTTTACCCATCCCAAAAACACTACGCCGCTAAAGCAGTTTTCACTTCAAAAACCATCAGTATTTATAGGCACTAAGCACACTTAACCTCTGACAGGCCGTGTGCTTCTTTGCAGACTTAGTAATGTAAGAACAGAGTAAGTAGGTTTTTGATAAAAAAAATATGTTATAGTACGCAAACGAGCAGGCGGGTCACCTGATGGGACACTTGCAACTCAAGAGTCACAAGTGTGTTGCCGGCCTATAATAAAGGTGGGAGTAGGGGAGGAAGGGAGTGGGGTTTGGGTAAAATCACTCACCTAGCGAAACACTGTTTCTGTTCATAATCTATGATGACTAACTCCGTAGAGTTTAATTAATAATTTGTTTCTGAATACCTAAGGAAGTCCCTACCATAAATATCAATTAAGTCTGACAACTCTCTCTCGTCTCCTCGCGGAGTTTGTACTTAATATAGGCTCGCGGGCTTGGGGACTTTGTTTATTGACAACATGAAGCTTTACATTATTAGGTTAATTTACAATAATAGTTTAGATTAGTGTCGCTTTGATTAGAAACAATTTCCACCCGTGGGCTTTTACATTGTGATTAGAACTGGGCGGGTAAGCGGTAACGACAGAATACCGCGTCCAATATTGTAAGTACTTACCTTTGTGAAAGAGGTAAAATAAATACCTTTCAATAAACCCAAAAGCAGATACAGAGTCGAAATATACCTACCTAAATATGAATATGTAATGCGTCGGTGTACATGCAAAGTTTAATACGCTCCCTTGCGGTAAGTAAAAACTACAGATGCTTTACATTGCAGTTTTTGTATCAACGTATTGCAACAAATATTCAAAGAAACATTCATTGTATGGTCTGTTTTATTATTACGATTACATATTAAAAATGCATGCACGTAAAGTAATAAAGACCTATCGAGTGCCACTATTTGATGCGATTCTTGTAGGAGATTGTATACCTATCTATCGAATATTTGATCTAAGGAGACACCTGATAAAATTCTTGTTTTTTTAAATAAAATACAGGATTTCAAATATCAATTCCTAAAGGGTTTTTTTTTAAATACCGCTTGACAAACAGTGCTGCCAACTTATCATTTTTATAGCTAAATTTAGCATTTTTTTAAAACGATGTATCATAAAAACATTCGTTATAGCATGTAGCATATTTTATGGCCCTTAAAAAACAAGATTATCTAATTTATTGATTGATTGAATTTAAGTATCACGAAATGATTAAGACGCACACCAAACTTTAGTTTGATTTTTTAGGGTTCCGTTCCTCAAAGAAAAAAGAACCCTTATAGAAACACTTCGTTGTTCATCTTTCTGTCCGTTTGTCAAGACGCTTTCGCAAGAACGGCTGGAGAAATTAACATTAAGTAATTAATTATATAAACAGCTTCAAGGCAGTGGCGTTACTATACCATCTGAGGCCCGTGGCCAATTCATCGGAAGTACCACCACACACATCGATCGATGATAGAATAGATCAGTTTTCGTCGATCTTAAGTTATTAGAACACCCTTCATGTAATAAGGCTTATATGTTTACTTTTATAAATCACTAACTTAAGTCACAGATTTCAAGACATTAAGAATGTAAACAATTTCTTTCATTGCAAGAAAACGCAATCAGACTTTAAAAAAGCTTGTCAAGTCAACTGAATTTTATTGTGTGTGTATATATGTATGTACGCGTGTATTTTGTGGGTATATATGTATATTATGCGATATCGATTTAAATAAATCTTTTTTCATTTCAATAAGTTGTAATCACGGTTGGTCCCGTTTAAATTTGATGAAGAATACAGCTTTTTACAATTTATCATGATTTAGGCGCATTGAAGTCGCTGATACTTATATTGCTACCAATACTGTTTGCTCCCCTCTCTGTTAGCTCTTTCCCCGTTCTTCAAGAAAAACTTGTAAACACTTAAAAGCAAAAAGTAAATTCCTTGCGAGCTGCGTCTATAATCTACAGAATTTTGCAATGGAACCTATAACATAATAAAGTTGTGGTTTTCGACCTTGTTCATCAGTGATCTAGGATTCCGCTAGTGCCGCCGTAAAAAATATTTAACGCGTCGTGTTTTGAAGATGTGAAACGCGAAGTGTTCTGATTTGAGCGATATCATAACACTTCGCGTTTCACATAAGGTAAGGTTCTGAAGTCAAAGGGTGATATCGGAACTCTATTACTAAGCCTTCGCTTTCCGTCTGTATGTTAGAGGGCTGTATTTCTTGTACCGAAATAGCTAGACAGTTGAAATGTTTACAAAGTGTGAATTTCTATTGCCGCTATATCAACAAATAAAAAAAATAAAATTAAAAATTTATGTGGGGCCTGTAATAAGAGAGAATTATGATGTTTTTCAAAAGTGGGTTCAAAAGTAGCTGCTGTTGTTCTGTGAGGAAGTGATGTCCGCTAAAGAGGCGGCGGAAAGGGAACGGGAGAGGACTAGTACTCTCCCGTCCCGAAGAAGAGGCACCAGGTGCCGGAGAGCGCATAATGATCTCCAGCCTCTATGAGCGCTGGCCTGGGGGTAACGGGTGAGGCTGCCCGTTACCTTAGCAGAAGCAGGCCTGAGACGGTGGCGCGACGTATTCCGCGTGCGCCTCTCTAAATCGGAAGGAGGGCAAGGCCCTCCGCTACCAATGGTGTGGCTGCCTTCTATTTGAGGGCGGCCAAAGTTTGCTAGGGTTCTCAGGGACTTCCTTCTTAGGGTATACCCGAGTCCCTTGCGATAGACTCACTTGTGTACGGAACACCGTGTGGTTTTAGTCGGTTCGATTCCGACATACCACTTCACTAATAGCCATGGTGGGGTGATGACCCGTGGGGGTTTCCACACGAAAAAAAAAACTGTTGTTACAAATCATTTTTAGTTTACAAGCAATAAACTTTTGTTTTTCTCGATTTTAATACATACATGAAATTTTCACGGGTTGGGTATTACTAATACCATGTATAGTCTATTATTACAAGTACTTACTACTATTAATAGTCTCTATAACTAAAAAAATATTTATTTGTATAAATATGTATTCCCATTTCCTTTGGTAACGGCATCACGCAGGAATGCTTGAACCGATTTCCCTACTTTTTTTGTGTTTGTTATTGTCAGGATTGTCAGGAAAAGGTTCTTATGAAAGAAAAAATTAAGAAAGTTGCTCGGAAAATTTAAAAATTTAAGAAAACTTAACGAGGTACTTACGCGGGTGAAACCGCGGGGCGCAGCTAGTATATGTATATAAATGAATCCCTGTGAAAATAGACTAGACAGAATTTATTCTCAAGTTATGGCGTGACCAAGGGAACTTGGTCACGCCATAACTTGAGAATAAATTAACCGATTTCATTCATCTTTTAATTTTATGTTTTCTATTTATTTGTAGAAGGTTCTTAAGGAGAGAAAAATTAAGAAAATTGAGCAAAAATAAATCCCTATTTCCCTTGGTCACGCCATAACTTGAGAACGATTTAACAGATTTAATTCACCTTTATTTTTATGTTTTCAACTACTTTGTAGAACGTTCGAACGAAAAATTAAGAAAATTGAGCATAGAAATGGTCCATTTGGAATACAACTGAATTTTCACGCGGGCAAAGTCGCGGGCAACAGCTAGTTATAAAAATATATGAGAAAGCTAACACATGTTTTTTGCTCAATCTTAAAGCTTTTCAGCTCTAGTATATATTTGGTATACATTTGGGAGTAATTGCTTAATACCCTTAACTACCTAAATATTGTTTTATAATAATAAAATTAGGATGTAAACGGGAGGTCTATATTTTGCTGTCAAACCGAGTGCTTACTTGCTAAGATAAACAAAACAATATTTCTAAATCTTTAAGCCATATCTAACGCACATTTAATTAAAAAAAAAATTAATTACAAATTTTTGTAAATATTATAATATATATATGTAAACAGATATTTGCTCTTTTTTCAATTTATTAAAAAGATAATGTAAGTATTATTTCCTTTTTTTAATAAAATTCTCAGAAAAAAATACACTTAAGTATTTGTTGTTTTGACGTGACAACGTCTTATA
The DNA here is from genome assembly GCA_963859945.1 of Euplagia quadripunctaria. Lineage (NCBI taxonomy): Eukaryota > Metazoa > Arthropoda > Insecta > Lepidoptera > Erebidae > Euplagia > Euplagia quadripunctaria. The sequence continues at coordinate 13,374,266 of OY982573.1, read as the reverse complement.
AATTGGTTTGCCGGGTGACACTTCAAGAAACTGCGTTACGCTCCGCTCACGTTATGCGCTCACAATGAGAGCGAGTGAGAGGCACGCGTCCCTTCCACTCGGGCATGGTTATTATTTTACCACTCAAAGTCGTTGTCACGTAAAACTTTCGCCCGTATACCGACTTTACAGGCAACCAATTTTTTTAAAACTTATCTCATCTATCTCATTCTATAATAAGCCTCAATTTCTCTGCAAATTTTATTTTGTTGAAAACTAATATAAAAAGATTTTATGAAATTTATTTATTTAGAAAAATGTAACAGCGACTCCATCATTTTTAATAGATTGACCTTGTTCATAAGCAACGATGTGTGAGAGTGAGAAATCGCGTTGCATAAAACGTGAGCCAGTGTGAAAATTACAGCTGCGTTAGATACCCATTTGAAAATAATAATCAACTTTGCAAATTATTCTTTGTTAGTGCCATTATTACACTTTAAATTTATCATAAAAATGTTATACTACATATCGATTTCATTGATGTTTATACTTCTAAAGAATATTTTTCGCTTTTTATACTACACTTTAAAGGCTTACTAAAAAGCTGAAAAGATTTGTCTTTTAGGTAGGGTTAAATTTTAGTATTAGTAGTTATGGCTAGGTTGTAGCAAATTTTAATTTCATTTATCGTAAATTTTATCATACTTTTAGCATTTTAAGTTTTGATTAACATATTTTTTTGATCTGGCAACACTGTGAACAAACGTCAGTTGGTTTGGTAATCAGCCACATAATCGAAATTCACATTACAATACGAATTTTCTTTAAGGAAAACCCAATTTTGAAGCATATTTACATGTATTATTACTTGTGTTGTTGATACTAACGTCATAAAATGACTCACTAAACATTGGCAGCGGGCAATAGATTAAAAAATAAGTAAATATTTCAAGTTGTGTGTCAAGATTGATTTTATTTTATTTTGTTTTAACAGTGGCTTATTGGTACTAATAGCTAATAAAATCACTTTGTGCGTGAAATCGTTTAATTACTTCGACAAATTGGACATACAATAATCTGAAATGTGAAGTAGAATTAACGCTAGTTAAGCGATGGATGAAAGTAATAAGAATTCCCCTTGTAAGGTAAAATTTACCAATGTTATGCTGTTTTGATTCTCTTCTGATTGTAGACAGATCTAAGCAAACTTTTGTTGTTGTGAATATTTAAGTATTGGTTCATTTTGCTTTAATTAGATATGCTATCAATGCATACAGTTCTTTTAGATTGTGAAAATGGCTATAGATACATTAATGTCTTATAATTAGTTACTTTTCTTCTTATGTGTATTCAAGTATAGTTTTGAGTTAAACCACAAAGGGGATGATGGTGTTCAAATTGAAATTAATTTTTGCTTATGAATGATAGTAGGTTTGTTATAGTATTTACTATAATGTGCATAATTTATATTTAACAGTATTGTTAATTTTTTTCAATATTTCCATGAAGCAGTAAGTTAATGAAAATTTCAAGTAATAAAGATATAATGCACATGGCTTCTCTTTCTTTAGTTGCATTTGTTGCACTTTAAATTAAAATATTTTCACTTTAAAAAATTAGTTTTGACTCTTAGTTTCAATTTTATTCCATATTTTGATGATTTTTTGTGTTTAGAGGAACATAAATGAGTTATGGTTATGAAGATTATCTGTTCGTGACTCCAAGGCCCAGGTTATATGTATATTATTTTACTTTTCAGAAAATCAATGATTGCCTTGAACACTGTAGTCTTCTAAAGTTATTTCACTATGTATATCTAAACTAAAAGTATATATTATATACACACATGTTAGTATATATACTTATATGAGTTAGAGGTTGTGGGTTCGATTCCCACTGAGGACAAATAATTGTGTGAGCATGATCCATTATTATTGTTCTGTGTCTTATCTATATGTATGTATTTAGAAATATATAAGTATGTTTATCAGCAGTCCGGTTACCATAGTACAGGTTCTGCCTAGTTTGGGTTCAGATGGCCGTGTGTGAGATGTGTCAAGTTATTAAATTAAATTATTAAATATTTAAAAAAATATATTAGGGCTCAGTAATCCAGCCCACATACCGGTGCTTTGTTTTCTACTCATAAAGCTTGAATCTTGAAATATAGTGACTCACTATTTCACGAGATTCTCTTTTCTTAATGGTAGTCAGGTTTCCTATCATTATCTCTATACATATCCAGTAATTTAGATATAGGTACAGTTACTTCAGCCCTTTTATACATGAAATTACTATTAGAAATGCAAGGAATTAGTATCCATTTTTATTTACTGTTTTCACCATATTAAGTGTATTGGTATTGGCATTTAAAAAATGTTTATGTTCAATTTGTGTATGAGTATAAACTGATGATGATATGTCTTCACTTCTTTTCTAAAAAGTAATCATTATTCATTAGGTGTTGTTCTGTCATGGTAAAAAAAAACTCAGTCGTAGGACTGCTGCATGTCAGAAGGGAAAACGGAACTTATTAAATAAATACAATTACACACATACATCTTTATATGTATATATGTATATATCTAAGCGTGATGGTCATGCCAGTTCAGTGCTTTTTCCCCATACCAATAGTGCCGAACAAGATTTCACTTCAATAATGTCATAAAAATAGTATTTTATAGCACTTGTACCAGTATGTTTATAAAAGTAAGTAATTTAGCCAAGGTGATGTAACAATAGTAAACAGTCACAAATTATATGAATGTTTACTTTCTTGTTGAATTTAATCAAAGTTATGGTTCATGCAAATATTTATGAAAATATTCATTCCAGTGGCAAAGAAACTTAACTGTTAATTTACTTTTCAAATTTACATATTTCATGCAAACTGTATATGAACTTCACTCACTCATAATATGATTATATAACTGATGACAAAGAATGAATTGATTTGTTGATTAATGTATTTGATAATATTCAAGTGCTATTATAGCAGCTGTTTGCACAACAGCTCTGCTCAGTAACAATTGGCACATAAAATATTATATTCTTGCAGGCCTTGCAGCACATTAAGATCTTTCAATATCGAGATTTTTCAATATCTGATGTATGAATTATAAAAGTCTATTATGTATAAACAAAAAATCTTTTAATGTATTAGGCATAGTATATGTTTCTTGTATAAGAAAAGCTTCTTGTAGAAGTCCAACTCACACCTTTCATGGCTACCAAATCATAATTTATGTTCCTCTAAATTAAAATTTTGATTTTTAAAATTGGAATGGTAGATTCACACTTGCTTGTTTTTTTTTGATGTTGCACAAACTTGTTAGGAGTGTGATGGTGCGGAGGAACTGCAGCTGCATGCTGAGGTGGAGCATCTGAGGCAGCATCTAGCAGAGAGAGACTCGCACATTGTAGTTATTGAGGCAGAGTTCATCAAGTGTACTACTAGGGCTAACAACCTTGAAGAACAACTCAATACTTGGAGGGAGAAATATGAAAGGTTAGTTACTTTTCTAATACTAAGTTTTTAATCAGTTTCAGGGTCATGGCACAAATATAAAGATTTTTATTATCTCTGCAATAATAAATGTTTCAGAGTTAATTAATTATTATTTTTTACTTGTTTGTCAGTAACAACATTTAGTGTGTATTTATATAATCACAAATTATTAAAATGTGTAAGTAAAAGTGCAGTATCCTCATAGGTTTTTATCGAAAAGGCAATTTGCACTCCTTTCAACATTGCAGTTTATGGAATTTGTAAATATTGCAGTACTTATTTATTCTGTTATCAATCTATATTTACCGCCAAATACCTTATTAATATATATATATATATATAATTTCAAGAAGCTAATGAGTTTCTATAATATTGGGTGTGGAATAATTCGTATGAGTGACATTTCTATATTAAAGTCAAAGTTCAAATGCTTGCTCTAGTCTAGTTGCATGTGTATTTGTCTTAAAAGGAACGAAAAGCCTTCTGCCTTTCTTCCTTCTACAGCTTTTATCTTGCTTTTATACGTATATTGCAAATCACATGGGATATGGATATAATGGTTACTCTTTAGCAGTCGATTTGTGGAGTTTTGATTGTAGATACATTGCAACAGGCTTTGTGTTATCCCCATTTGTATAGAAATGTTATGAGGAGCTTTGATTATATATATGATATAATCAAAGATGAGGAGTGAAATTAATAAAAGCGTCAAATGAAAAACGTTACGTTTTCTGTCACTGTTACTCCAGACGTGCGTGGAATAGAAAAAGAGAGTGAGAGAAGGTAGGGGAGAGAGGGAAGAGAGGGGACATTAGAAGGAGAGAGGGGAGGGGAGGGAGAGAGGGGGGGATAGAGAGAGAAAGAGAGCATGTATGTCTGTATGTATAATAAATATAATGTATATTCCGTACATCATCTACATATGTAATATACAGGCTGCTAGATAAACGCTCCCGAAAAAGAAGACAGACAATAGTACTAATGATACCTTTGATGATAAGTCGGAAAAAAAACCGATCGCGATCACTTTTTTTTACAATGTTAGTACAGCTAAATAAAACGATAATTTCATAAAAAAATAAATACAAAACAGCTTTAGCAGAAAACCGGCAGTGAAGCAATGCTTGCATTGCTTTTCGCCAAGTGAGTGAGGTTACCGGAGGCCCTAATCCTCCCCTCCCCCTCTTCCACCCTTCACCTACTCCCACCTTAAAGGCCGGCAACGCACTTGTGACTCTCGAGTTGCATGTGCCCATGGGCGGCGGTAGTCATGTCTGCTCGTTTGCCGCCTATACCATAACAAAAAAGAATCTTCAGGATTAGCAATTTTTATATCAGAAGACACGGTAGTGTATTGTGCCAAGTACGCGTTTAAAATAAATATTCCGAAGAGGGAGCTTGAGAAACGGCTGCAAAATCCGAGGAAGGCAGCAGGCGCGCAAATTACCCACTCCCATTACAGGGAGGTTAGGAGTTACAACCTTAATAAATTATAACATTAATGATAAGTGGAGCTATTATTTATTTTTACTAAAAAGTGAAAATAAATAATAGTTTAAAAAACTAAAAACACGCTTCATTAGAAAACCAAACTAAAAAAATTTATAACTATTATTTTTTCTTCCGTATCGATTTGGAAAATTCTTCTTTTGTTTAAAAGCTTATACTTCCCAGGTGGTCCCATGGTCATCGGGTCAGGATCTGATGATGGGATCTTGGAGAAATCGAGGGAACTCATCAAATTTTATAGGCACACTTAAAGCGATTTGGGTATTTTGAGGCACATTGAAGTCGGTGATACTTTTTTTTTAATATAGAATGTAAAAGAAATACAATATCTTCTCACACATCCGTGCCTTATTCATACCAGAGTTTGATACGCTACAATACGTAGTTAGGCAGAGGTGCATTAAAACACACACACTTTGCCAACTATAATTTGGTCCCACCCACATCGAGATATTATGTACTAGAGAAGTCACTCAGAACCAAATATATGTTCCGTTTTTATTTGAATTAAAACTAAAAAGCGCTGCAGCGCTAAAACAATAATTTGCAGTCAAATCCTACAGTATTAACATGCAGCGCTCGATCGTTTTTGAGTTGTAGTTTTCTCGCCAGCGTAAGGTCCTTAGCGCCGTGATTTTCATGGCGTTTACGCGCTGCCCGACGAATTGCTTTGCTACAAAGATTTGGTTTCACTGCGGTGGTGCAGGGACCGCAGTTCGCGTTACAAAATTTTTCTTCGCGGTGTCTACTCTATACGCTAGTAATAATAACTCAGTGCCCACCCACGTAATACGGGGTAAACCTATTGCCATCAACCGGGCACTTTGGGAATTAAAGATGTGAAAATTTCGAGTATGTTGAAAAGGAAAGGTAGTTAAGAATGGAAGGAAACAAGAATACTAGTAATGTGTGACCCACGTTGCTAGTATTCTTTTGTTAAAAAAAGGGATATTGCTAATAAGCAATAGCTCGAGCAGGTTAGTAATCTGTTAGGTTTTGATATTAGTATGATTGTTGGTCCAGATAAATTGGCATGATATTTAAGTATGTTGATATCGCGATATATGGAGGATATTGTTGTAGAGCATGAGCATAATATCTATATAATATCACCTATGATCACTATTTAATAATTGTTTATCTCTAAGTCTGATTAAGATATGCTTATAAATTATTTTTACAGATTATATGATTCGCACAAAAGAGTACAGAAATTAAATCAAGTCCTTGAAGATAAATTACTGCAGATGGTTGACAAGATGAAAGGAGAAAAAAGTCAATTGACCAAGGACATTGCGACTTTATCGGTGAGATTAGCAGAGTCAAAACATGAATACAGTATGTTACAAAAAGAAAACGTAAGTACATGATCTTTGTGATTTAAAACGGTATAAACTGTTAAGATACTTATAATTTTTTTATTTGATTGACAGGAAAGATATAAAAATGACATGAATTTAGCAATTCAGTTACTGCAATGTAAACCAGATAATTTCGTATCCCAGAAATTGGACAATGTAAGTACACAACATATCAGAGATTCTTTCAACTATTCTTGTATGTATTGTTTACATAATCGATTTGTTTCTTTACAGCTTCCTGTTGACACTCAAGCGCGCGTGTCTCAGTACGTCATGTCCAAGACATCTAAACCATCAGGGTCATCAGCTCAGTCCAAAAATGGTAATGAAATTGACACTTTCGACGCTAGTGAATACGAGTTTAACATCTCTGCTTCACTGATGTCGAAAATTTTAGAAGACAGCATTCAAGATACTGTAACTAAACACTGTGATACATGCACCTGTAATAAAACTCAAAACAAGCCATTCTGTTACAATGAGAGCTATTACTCTGTGGCTACACAAACAGTTCTCGGAGGAGAAATGAAAAACTCCTTGTGTTTGACTTGCAATTCTGACATAAAGTCATTGCATTCAAACCTCAGTGTGAGAAGTAGCTCACCTCATGCCATCAAACTCATGAACGACAAAGCTGTTATACATGGAGTAGTAAGCCCTCTGTATATTTTACCCCAAAATACTGAACCCTTGAAAGAGGCGCAACAACAAGTTATTGAAAAGCCGAAAAATAATGGGGTGGCAGTAGATAACATTATAATAAACGAGAAAAATGCAATGGACATAATGGCACAGAAAGACGCTCCGTCAAAAAAAGAAGAGCTGAAACAATTCAGGAAGACTAATAGTATGAATATGGAACCAGCAGTACATCACAAGCTTTGTGATCGTACTAAAAGTTCAATTTCTAGTAAGAAAAGTAGCATACATAGCACAGGAAATGTAGATTTGCTTCCTGCAAAAGATTTGTTAAATAATCAAGAACCTGCAGCTACACCAAAAGTTGAGAAGATGGGGGATAACTTCAATTTAAGAAAGAACTCCCACAGCTCAATGGATGCTGTCAGTAGAACATCATCAATTGCGAAGTCAACGGTAAGCACACATAAATCTAATATCCAAGTTGGGCCCGGGCCTAGATTTTGCCATTTGCGTATGCAGGCCGGCTCCAAAAACATTCTTCTCGATAATGCCGAACCAGATGTGCCGCCTGTTCTGTATAGGCGCCAAAGCAAATGCAATGAAAACTCTATATTTAAAGATCTCACCGACGACGTTGATAATTTTATTGATCTAGATAAAACTGATGATGACACTATTAAAGAAGATATTAAAAATGATAACATTGTTGTAGAAACTACTCTGATTGACGTCCATGTTGACAATAATATCAAAGATGCGAATGTCATCATCAAAAATCAATGTATCAATCCCGTTCTGTTAAATGTTTCGTCTTCCCCATTACAACCACTCAAAACTCACACATTTTCCAACAGCTCTGAAAACAATAACAACAAATCTCAAAGTATTGAAAGTCAGGTGAACCCATCTGAAGTTGACAATTTATTGAATGATTTCAACATTGATATTAATAATACTCCAAATAACAACGTCGACGATAGTGACAACTCCAAACAACTTACTGTTGTAACCCCTACAGACAGTCATGATATGAAAATATTCAACTTTGATCGCTACGAACAGAAAAAATTAACTCATCAATATAATAAGCCCTTAAGGAAAATTGATATGTCACAACTACATTCCCTTGAAAACACGAAGATTTCAAAAGATTTACCGCCTCAAGTAGAGAATATGTTAAATGTTGAGAAAAAGCCTGAAGTAACAAAGACTTCTTTACCACCGATAGTTAATGTTTATCCAAATCTTACACAAACTCATTTAAAAGTGAATGAAACTACAAAAGTTTTTACAAATGAGCAAAGTACAAGTTCACTATCGAGTGATGATAGTGCAGCATTATTGCAAAAACAGCAGCTGCTTCGAGTTGCTGAATGGGTTGAAAAAAATCTTGAGCAACAAAACAATTTTAATGATCCCCTCGACGAAGATGTCAATTTCAGTAACAGAGCTTTACGGAGAGATAGCAAACTATCAAGGCTCACTGAAACTTTGAATGAGCTAGCTCTTAACATGCCTCATCCTGTCAGTAAATATTCGAAGTCGTTTGCTAGGGATGGACATACGTTAGTACACAAAAACGTATTAGTACAAAGCCAAGAGAAAGCAGTGCATCAAAACCTCCCTCTGCAGAAATTTGCCAATCACGTAGTCAAAGAGACCATATTTCCTGTAGAATGCGGAGACGCGACTGTCACTGAAGTAAGCGACAACTCAAAGAATTTTGCACACGCTGAAGATTACAGCCCTGTCACTGAAGAACTTAGGGCTAAAGCTGATAAAGAAATTACTCCTGAAGATTTGGCACGAATGGAGTACAATGTAAAGAAATTTTTGTTGAGTGGACCACACTGGGTTAATCCAGGATCGGTAGGGAGAAGTCGGCGCACAAGCAGTAAAACTGAGACTGATGTATAATTCAACAGTAGGTAGCTACGATAGTCGAAACAAGTTGCATTCCATTTTAATGAATAGGTTCAGTACATGTGGATCTGTTGCTTCTTTGCAGTTTCTGTCCAAATGTTTTTGGTTTAGGAGAATCTATTTTGTAACTTATAAATATTTTTGCGACATGTTCCTAAATGTAGATATTTCACCTTTCTCTTTCACTGTATTAGGTGTACTGGAGATATTTATTGCTCATATTAATATGTAGATTAATCAAACTAGTCTTTCGTATGTGTTTTGATTATTGTGCTTCAAGGATAACGTAATATTAGTACTGTATATAGTGTCGCGATTGTGTAGGGCCTTTTTACACTGATAACCGAGTCTGGGAAGTGCACGGATGTATGAAATGATGTACTTAAGAGTAGGTCTTTTAAAATGGAAATGTTGTACAGAATTATCGGATCAGCACAAATGATTGAGTTCAGAGCGTTGTAAATTTTGAATTTGTTCTATATAACGTAGTCCAGAGTGGTCTGTTTTAGTCGTTTGAAGATCAAAAATAAGGCTGTCGTTTGCTAAGATAGCTTAATATAGGAATAAAAGTATTGCCTATTTAAGTAATAATTGAAAGAAGCAGAGCCACATACTTGCAAACGATTTTCAACACTGTAGCAAGGGCAGTCATTGAAGTCATACCATGTGTCTGTCTAGTATTTTAAGTTGATGTATCACCAAAATTTTTTACAATACTTGTACGCTTTTGATGAATGTGATAAATGCAAATTATAAAATAGTGGATAATTCGCCTAACGTACAAATACTCTAGCCGCTCCACTTGTACCTATAATTAATTAAAGCTATGTGGAAAGAAATTATTTTCTTATAAGTACATATTTATCACAAACTATTATGACGGGGAAAATTTATTAATTCATTTTTATTTATAGCAGCTTGTGATACGTGATTAGTTTTGTTAATAATAGTTTTTGTTGAGGGATATTTATAAGCATTTTGTAATTCTGTCTATTTGTGAATAATTTCTTTTGTGTCTTGTTATTAGTATATGTACAGAGTATTTCATGAGGAAAGCCAATAAATTTGCTATGGGATATGATATATTTTATCCCATGTCCTTTTTAATTCAACATCAATAAATTTGTAAAATGAAACATCAATATTATTACGAATAATGATGAAATTTAACTCAAGCAGTTGTCTTGCGGAAAGCTTGACTGTGTTTATTAGAAGAAATAGAAACTTTAGAACTAATGAGGATCTAAATGATTCAAGAATCACGAAATAACTGGTAGAATGAAAACCCATACGCGGGTGTATTCTAACATTTAGACACCGCTAATGGCATGTGCTCAATTTAAACAATTTAAAACTACTAGTCGCAAACAAATTTAATGAGAGATGAGAGTTGCATTGTATTGAAAAGTATCGACATTGTAACTGTATGGAAGGTAGTCCTATTCGTTGAGCATAATCGAAATCTATCCCGGAAATAACTTATTCAATACATGTTTATTCAATAAATGTAGGTATATATTATTGTATACCATAATACTACTTCATATACACTGTTCCCTATCTTACCTCCGCTTACGACATGTACAAGTTTTATATCAAAGTATGTTATAGTAAAATGGGTGTCTTTTATGCGTATGTATTTTCCTATATCAGTGGAAATTATATTTTTAATATTAGTTATAACTTGTGAGTGATTTGTGTACAGTAGTTAGGAGATGAAATGTTAGGATGTAGGACCTAGCGTCGATGGTGGAGTATGTTTAGCTTATTAAACTTATTGAGCACAATTTAGTGTCGTTATGTGTTAGTAACTGTATCAACCGAAGTCCAACCACGATCGAACACGTCGTCAGTACCGTATGCATACATTATGTACTATCGCTGTCTGAAGCGTTTATCATTGTTCTAAATTTATTTGTTCTTTAGTATGACGTACCAAAGTACTAATGAAATTCTAATTGTAATGCGTGAATAAATTTTGTTTGGTTCCACGACAGCAAGTCTATGCTTAATATTTGATATGGATTTTGTTACCATTTGACCTTTACCTATTTATATATTTATTAAATTGTTTTCACCATATGTCATTTCTATACTGCAAAGATGACACGCAGCAAAATGATGAATTCATCAAGAGAGTACAGTATGACGGAGTTATTGTCTTACATTCCATAGGGTTTACACATGGGTCTTGTATCAGCCCGATTTCCACAAGTTTGATATTTTGTCTCATAATATGTTTCCGATATAATAGAAAAACGTGAGTATTGTTGAATAAATCATATAAATATACAAAGTATGATGACAGAAGTTTTCGAGAAATACAAATACCTCTCGAACTTTTCGAAGTTTAGCCGCAATCTTAAGAATGACTAATATAACATGTTATGTACAATATTTAATGTTTCATTTATTTAAAAGCTAAATGAAGACCTTATCGATGAATTTTTCAAAACGTCCATGTCCCTTATTCATTTTGACCTTTCCAGCTACACGATTTCTTTATAATGGTATGTCTGTTAAACACTCGTATTTTTACAAGATAAACCAATTCGTAAGTTAACATAAGATCAATCACTTCGTGATCAAAAAAGAAACCAGGGTGAAAGGATGTAGATCCTAGTGTGGAATACATTCTTCGACTCCGATAGTACCTATGCCATGTAATCGTGTCTTATAATATGACGGTAACGTGGATCTGTAATTTTTTGCAGTGGTCAAATGATCAGGAGTGTTAATATTATCTCACAATAGCTTATAATATCTTATAGGTACGTTTCAAGTGTACTGTGTGTGTCCATCTCGATATATTTTAAAGACTGTAAACTGATCCACTCCATTGATCACGATGCTTGTTGCTGTCGCTAGTGTTAGGTTAGTTATATGCTTTCGAGAAATATTCACAGAATGCTAGGGCTGTTCCCACTGATTAGCTTCAGCGGCGTAAATGTAATATGTGTTTATTTATTAAAAATATTGTGAACATGCGAAGAGTTTTATTCAATAGAATGTTGCGGTGGTATATTATTGGCTTCACTGCGAGTGCACAGCCGTTCCCTTATTATATTTTGTATCGTTAACGCATCTAGACGATCAAGATCGTCCCCTCTGCCGTAAATTATTATTTTCCAACTTCACGAGGGTGGGTAGCTATCAGCACATGTGAGGAGAACTCGACAACGTTAGTAGTAGACCGTAAACTAATAAAACTTATAAAAATCGTACTAGGAGTATCTACTGTGTACATAGGTACACAGTAGATTCCTACTCCTAGTATGCTATAGAGCTACAGGATGTTTAGAGTAAGACTCGCCTCCCCTAAACGCATTTAAATCCTATTGTAGATACACAGTAGGGTTTTAGTATTCTAGTCACAGGAGATAGGTACCTACTCTGAACCTGAAGAGAATAGTCCGCTAAAACTTTGTTGGTAGATACTAATTTCCACCTTACCACTGCTGTGAACATGCGAATAGTAAAAACAAGGCTGTGGCCTATGATTGGACCTTGCAATAAATTTAATTAGAAATATAAGTACCTACTGTTACGCAAGCTCTTAGAGAGTAACGTGCTGGCGAGTCTTAAAGAGTCTGGTAGAGTCTAAAGAACTGGTGAAACAGCTAGTTATAAATTTAACAAGTTCTTTTTTTAGTTGCCGACTGGCCTGTTGGTCTAGTGGTTAGTGACCCTGACTGCTAAGCCAGAGGTCGTGGGTTCGATTCCCACCCAGGACAAATAATTGTGTGATGAGCACGATAATTAGTTCTGTGTCTGGGTGTAATTTAAATATAATATGTATGCATTTAGAAATATATAAGTATGGTTATCAGTAGTCTGGTTACCATAGTACAGGCTCTGCCTAGTTTGGGATCAGACGGCCGTGTGTGAGACGTGTGAAGTTATTATTATTAGTTTGAACTCATTTTTATTTCACTTAGGAGATAATCTATTAACGATGGTTATGGTTAACCACTGTTCGTGAGGATGAAGACGTTTAGTTTTAAAGGTTAACATGTTAATCCGCACCGGTAATTAAAAGGTGGCACATAAAGATAGAAGAAGTAAATCATTACTCCAATGTCTGTAATTTCTACTGATGTAGTTTCTCCTGTTGTGTTGAAGATAGGGTTATGCGTGTTCACGGTACCGTGAAATAGGTTATCGTTCATACCAAGAAGGAAGGGCTTATCACGGATCACGACACGTCTGACCTTCGCGTTTCCAAAATACCCCAGTCAAGTCTATTGTGTTGGACTGTCGACCTTGTGTGGAGCTTAACCTATTGTTCAGTGCCGTCTTAAATTTTAGTTTTAACATCAAATTTCACCTTGGATGATTAACAGGCGTAATTGTGTATTTTTATCTCGAGATATTTGTATAAAATTTGATGTAAGTGACCAGCTGTCTGCTACCGATGTGGAATGAGTAGGTAGGTACCTACTTATTTGTTTATGAGATGCATCAAAATAGATTGTGACGGGAGATACCAATTTAAGACGATAATCTAGGTTGATATTGCACAAGTTCTTGCAATGTGACTAGATCACATCTTATATAGATTCCATGATATCAACTAGTGTTTGAGTTTACTCTTTGATAGCAACGTTCGCGTTAAAATAAAAATATGTAAAGTAGATAGGGGTCTATTCCTTATTGGACTGCAACCGTGCTAACTTCAGGGGGTGGAGGTATCTACTGATTATTGCTGAATAAAAGATGGATTGGCAAACTTCTATCATAGATACCTATAATTTATTTTCTTCAAGACTTATGACATTTTTATCACACCACACTAACCTTATTATAAGACTTGCACGGCTGTGGCAGGTGTAATAGCGATCATATTACGAGTGAACGATCTTGCGATTTGCGCCACGCGCCGGGCGGTCAGCCCTAATGTTGAGACAATCACGCCGCCTCAAGCCACCTCAAACGGACGGCTTGTGTAGGTACCTCCATTGTGTATTACTTCCTGATCACTTGATTGATTATGATGAATGAAACTAAGCAATATTTAAAAATTAGATACCGATAATTTAACCATCGTTAAACGGCCAAATACTATTCCTAGATACAATAGGATGACACAGGCATTCCCTGCTCCAGGAGTAGAGATGACTCTGGATCTCCTGGATTACCAGGTAGCAAGAAATTACGAGATTGTGATAATATTTTATCACAGTAGATACACTAGACAGTACACTATTACATGTGCAACAAAGATATACCTACTTTGTGTTGTGCTGAATAATAGACGTAGAATGAAAAAAAACTAGACTACTTTCAGTACAAGTCCTTAGTCAACTAATTCATTAAAGTGGGTATTTGTTTCTCATCCCCACGGGAAATTCTAATCATCAATATTTCAATCAGAGTTCACACTGAAAGCAATTTATTTTAGACAAAGCTTGGAACAAATGGTGGCACAAGGCGAATAATTTATGTTTTTGTTTGAAACTATTTGAGCGTCTACTGTACAACTACTTATTTCACAATCAATACAGCGAAAGATTCACGGTTACACTGTTATTGTATATAATATAGCGGAATTAGAAGGAGGTTAAAGGAACTAGTATACCTACGTATATTTATCCTGTTAAAAGTACTTAAGCTTACCTATAGTTAAGAGTTTAGGTGCCTACTAAAGCTAAACCTTGTAAGAATTTGTGGATTACCTACGGTATAGTATGTAATGTATGAATAATATGTCGTCATCTTAGCTTACACAAAATAAACGTATGTGTAAGGTCTTGGTCCTGTGTTCTGTTAACTAATGATTGATAAATAGATCGATCGATAGAATAGATCACAGGTAATAAAATGACGTAAGAAGATGCATAGCTTTATAATAATAACGACGTTTATAATAGGTATTACATATTGTATTGATGTAAGCTTGAATATTTCTGTGTAATGTAGGTATATAATTTGTAAGTTTTGTTATTATCTACTTATCAAACTTTAATGTCCCCAAAGAGGACATTGAAACATGTTTGTTAGTTCTACGACCTAATTTACATTGTGGAAGTGCAAATAAAGAATACTGAATATAATATTATTATCTACATAATATATTCAGAGCTGGGCAAAATACATGCTTTGCTTTAATTAAAATACAAAGTACAAAATACTTTTTAGCATGTATTTTGTATTTCGTATACAAAATACTTTCAAGTCGTGTACCTATTTGCGATATAAAAAAATAAAATACAGCATCTTAACCATTTGTATTTAAGATACAAAATAAAAATTAGAAAATACATTAAGAGCCATTAATCAGTAAAAGAAGAATCTACTTTTAGGAACAGTAGATTTTAAAATATTTTTTTAATACCATGTCGATACGCCTATGGACGCTTGCAACACCAAGGGAGTAAACCTATAAACTCCTTGCTTGAAAAATCCCATACTGTTGTCGCTCGGTAGAACCTCGACAGACTTCGAAACTCATGCGAGGAAGAAATTTCTCGTCGTGAACCATACTATGCACGACCATTTAGGTTCCAAGGTGTGAGGATGAACGGCAGGGGCCTGTGTGATAGTATCATGTTAAACAGTTTCTCGGAGCACGGTTTTACAAGCGGTAAATCACAAGGAAAAGGAAGCAGTTTCTTTTTAGCCTTCAGGGTTCAATATCGCTTGTATGTTTAGGATCGTCGCTGCTTCGCTCCATTAAACACACCGTTCTTTTGGATGCCAACTTGGCTTAACCTTAGGTGACTTCGAAACTGGACGTCACTTCGAAACAACGTGTCTCGTCAATGAAAATGTGGCATCAGACAAAGAACCTCTTTTTGGAGAATGGATAAAAAGTAGCAGAATAAAATAAAAGTTAAAGAAAAAATTATAAGCACAAATTCGTCGTTTTAATTTGTATGTTATACTTTTTTTATATATTTGTATAACTTTCAAGAGTAGTAAATTCTTTGCTTTTCTCATTTAGGAAGCTGACAAACTATTTAACTGATTTAACCTAAGAGCAATAATTACTATTATTGCTCTTAGGTTAAATCTAAAAAAGTAACCTAAGAGCAATAATAGTAATTATTGCTCTTAGGATTTAACTCTAATTTTGTTGTCATGGGTCTAACGTAGTGTTTGTATAGATACTCGTTAGTCATGTCTATGGTGACAAAAAACATAAAACCCTCATCCAAAGAGTATACAAATACTACGTTAGACCCTCATCTTAACTAGTGCTGCGCTGCTACTCCTGTTGCTGAGGTTAGATTCGTAATATATTTGTAAAAAATGTATTTCGAAGCCGAAAGTATTTGAAATACTAATTACAAAATATCTCAGTGATGGGTATTTGAAAAAATAATTACAAATACCAAAAAAGTATTTGTATTTCAATTAAAAGTAATTCAAATACTGCCCAGCCCTGTACATGTTGCAGCATAACCTCGAACGATAACAATTCGTAAAGCTTGTTATATTTCATACAGTTATAATGTTATGTAAGTTAGTTACGATGTAATGTTATAAATAACTGATGTCTTTGCCACGTAAGTACTTAATCAAGTATTACACGTTTTGCACAAGGACTTTTCGGCCTTCTCACGGTCGCATTTTCCCTTTACAATAACATTGAGGGAAATGTATAGAGTTATTGTGCACCGTTAAGCCCCATGTAACTGTCTACCGTGGTAATATGAATTAGTTGAGTTCACACTGTCGAAAACACGCACGCAGCGCAAATGATAATCGGCTCGTAACACATGGGTTTGGGTTCATTGCCAGACACGTTACGAATGTTTAACAGTTACATTATCGTAAGGGCACCTTAATAATAATAAATACATCCTCCGCTACATTTTTTGGGTTATTTATATCCTAAACAAATTATAAAGAAATGATCCTGTGTGATCCTGTACAATGACATTTTATAAACATCTTAGATCGTGTATAAGTAAGTACTCACGTAGGTACGAAGAATCTTTTCTTTCTCTTTACATAATAGTACTATCCCGGCAGACAACACTATCGTGGCCTAAACTATGCATATCTTGTACTTATAGTTTCTAGAAGTCGGAAAATTAATTATTAATTTTAGTGGTAATGTTTTGGTAATGGTAATTAAGATTCGTATTTGTAATCAACAGCCAACGTCTTTTTATCAGTCAATGAATGTCATAAATGCATTAGTAGGTAGGTACATTGAAGTATGATAATAATATGTAGACAATATTACCTAAAAACTTATAAATTAATAGGTATTTGTTTTACAATCTTTGAGACGGATACCATTGAGTATGAAATTATTATTATACCCTGACCAGGAAAATAAAAAAACCTCCTAATGTTGCAGAAAACAAATGGAACTAATTTCTTTTAATGGAAAGAGTGACGTTAAAACGAACGTCGTATTATTTTTTAAAAGGTCAAAAAACTATTTAAATTGTCGTGAGAGAAAAATAGTTAGTTATATATATAGTACTTGACGGAAAAAAAGTCTTAGAGATTGGAATATATTTCTCTACTTAAATAACATTCCAGATTTTGTTGTTAATAATATGACGTACGCCATATAATATGCACAATGAAAATCGGCTATTGACCTCAAGATCATTGTAACTTAAATTCAATAGAAATAATTTGATAATAAATTACCTTAAACTTGTACACAATCGTTTTGAGGCAAATATTAGGCATTTTATTTTAAAATAATCATCAAAACGTTTACAGAAAAATGGAACAGCTGCTGCAAACACATGACAAAGTGTGTGAAAATTACAGAAGCAGAAATATTATTGATGTTGATAGTGGTGAAAGTGATTCATCAATCATTGGTGCATTGTAGAAATTAAGAAGATGAAAATGTGTGAAGTGAATCTGATTTTGAGGATTCATGTTAAATATCATATTAGCTTTGATGGTTTTATTGCCTTGATTTGACCTGGATAAAATGCTATTAATTATTCTGACATTATATATGTACTTCTACATACGTAAGTATATAAAAATACAGCTTTATTGAATAAGTCCAAAATCAAAAATGTTCTTTTCCAACGATTCAGTATTGTATTAATTCATAAGGTTATCTCTTACCACCCATACAAAATTATAACCGACGCAAAAAGGAGTGGTGTTATAAGTTTAACGTGTGTATCTGTATGTATGCCTGTGTCATCATAGCTGAATGTTTGCCAATTCGTGTAGCAATAAAAATGCACTTGAGGCCCCCATAGACTAGGTTTTTTATTTTCCTGACAGGCTATAATAAATTAATATTATCTCCGAAACTATAGTCGAGCATCCCCGATATACCGAATACATACGTGATTTAAACCGTGGGCATATCCTACTAATATTATAAACGTGAAAGTTCGTGAGGATGTATGGATGTATGTATGTATGGATGTTTGTTACTCTTTCACGCCAAAACTACTAAACCGATTGCAATGAAACTTGGTATGTAGATAGCTGGAGACCTGGATTAACATATAGGCTACTTTTTATCCCAATATTCCCACGGGATCGGGACTTACGCGGGTGAAACCGCGGGGCACTACTAGTATATTTAATAAATATGCGCATCATTAAAAGGCTTACATTAATATTATTAAAATAGTTACTTATTTATATCTATTATTGACATAATACACAACAAAAGTAACTATTTCTATTAATATATAGATTTGCCAACGTTTATTGTAAGATCGATTTATTATGGTTTCGACACCACAAACCACATACATTCAACAAATGTGCTTAATGAAAAGCGGGATTTTACAACTTTGTAGAAAAACAGTTTTCTCAACTTGTTTTAATGTAACATTGTGCGTGCTTATTATTTCGACAATACTAGTGCATCCTTTTTATATGTTTTTTTAATATTCCGGGTCATATTACACTGCACTATCTGGATACAAACTAAGCATAGCTTGTACTACTGGTCCTACACAAGTCGTTAGTAGGCCCCTGGGTACACAAGCACTTGCTCCATTGCAAGTTGCAACGGGCCCCATTGGATAGTACAAAACAATGTCAAAAAAAATTGTTTCCTCGTTATGATGATTTCATATTTATTTATTCATTATGGTTAATGGATACTAATCAAATAGAAAAAAAAAATGTTATTAACAAAGGCTTTTTTGAGTATCTCAACGAGAATAAAATATTGATTATTTTTGTAATAAAAAGATAACGGTGGGTCTACGATAGTACAGTGGTTTCTTTTGGGATTTATTATAAGCGAAATCTTCTATTACTATCTATCACATAACTCATAAATTATTTAAACATTCCTGTAACTTGGACGTCTGTAATTAATTTTTGAAGTCTATTAAGTGTGAAAATGAGCTATCTCCAATACAGTTTGTGATCATTAAACAAAAATATTCTTGTGGTAACTTTTACATTGGCAAAAGTTTCTTCTAATTTATTGACCTTCCTTATATTATCTTAGGCTGAGGGATACTCAAATCAGCAGGTATTTTTGGAACGTTCTTTAAGTACAATTCTGTAAATTCTTTGCATTTTTGTGTTAATTTTTCAGAATCGTTTGTATTGACTTTGACAATAGTTTTTTCTCACTTAATAGTGAGAAAAAACTATTGTCAATTTCTTGATATGGTGCTAAACGTTCTTTTAAATGCCCGTATCTTAGATTGTCAATTATTTGGTTGTTGTAAAACTTTTCTTAAAGAGACCATAAAAAAAAAACTTTTCTTTGCCATTCAACTTTACATACTTTGATCGTCCTTCAATTTCTTTCACAGTGATCTTTATAGTCAGTATTAGGGTATTTTTCTTTAGCTGCCGATTCGTATTAATCGAAATTATTACGCATTACTGACATAGTCGATCAGGGATGCATAGACTTTCGTTGCAACGTCCATGGTCAGTGTTATTCTGTAAGCTGGTGCTTGTTTTATTAATAACCCCGAAAAGATCACACCACATGGTAAAGATGGTACTGGTGCTACAATTGGCACATAGGAGGCATTTGAATGCTCTAACGTCGCGCCACATACCTAAGAGTAAACCGTAATTTCTTTCTTAACTTGCGAACGATGTTTACAGAGACGGGATTTCCACATAATTCTTGATAACTATACGATACGAGATGGTACAACGAAAACATACTATTCACAAAAGAACCACGGCAGGTATGAGATCCGTAAGAACTTGGCACAATAGCGGAACGGTATGACACAGCGGAGTAAATTAGGGACATTTGACATAACGATTATCTCCGAAGCAAATTAAGCTATAATTTAAAGACATTAGCAAGTTCTGAGTATAGGGTTGAGGCGATGAATTCACTAATAGAATGTGGTACATGGGGACGCCTGAACCATAGAAATGTGGGACAGTTAAGCAGTAAAATGAACGTAGGCTTACCTACATCTTTTAATTGTTTTTAATAGAAAAGTTGAGGTACTCACTGTTTTTGAAAGGAAAATGTTTACCGTAACTGCTACAACGTAAAGCAAAAGTATTTAGTTATACTTACAGTACTTTTGGTAGCTGAGATTAAGGCATGGACACGCAATTTCTAGCACATTTGTGCATTTTAATGAAGTATTACATCAATAATTAATAGTTTTGTAACATGTTAAAGTAAAATATGTAAAGCACGCAGATCAGTTGACGCTTGTTGGCATACTTTTTCTTATATAAATTTTATTCGCACCAATATAATGGTGGAATAATAATTTTAATAGTAACGCAAACATTTCGGTTTACTTACATTAAGTTTAAAATAGAGTGAATGTTGTTTCTCGAGGTGACCTGCCAATTAACTACCTTTGCGAGGTTACCAGGCCATCCGCCGTACCTACTACTGAGAAATCCAAGTTTCCAACATTGTAAATAGACTGTATTAATTCTACTCATTTTGTGTAATATTTATGTAAATTCCTTTCATTTTCAAATCTGCTCTGCCCTACATAATTCATTCTGTAGGTAATCTACTTGCTTAATTATAATTATGTTATTCGTGTACCCACATGTTTGATTAAAATTTGCGATGGTGGAATTTACATTTATTATGGCGGTAAAATAACGTTTTAAAGCAGTAGGTACTTTTCCAACCATACCTATAAATTATTTATAATAATATTTATAATTGAATTTTGAGGTATGAGACAAGAAGGCAAGGTAATAACATGTACCTAGATTCTTAACGAGATTAGTATTTTTTGGTGCGTTGCTTTTTTGTTGCTTGATTGGAGGGCGCAAGTTTTTAGGTTAGAAGTTAATAAATTCGGACACATAATTTGACTTTACATTTGGACACCCAGAAAGGTGGATGTTTTTTTAGAGGTAAAGAAATTATATTGATCTTGCTATCATTATCACAATTACTTGGACTTCACGCATCATGATTTCAAAAGGTTAGGTTTAATAAATGCGGTATTAATAATCCGATGTAAGGCACGCACCAAGACATCGTTATCGCAGCATTCATTGACATTTTATCAGTTTTTTAAAATGAAAGAGGTTGGTTATAATTAAATATCAAAAACCTGACACTTTTGAAAAAAAAAAGTTACGACAAATTTGTAAATTGAAGTGACAATTGGCCCGTCACAGTTGTTTGCAATTTATGTTGTTTTTATTTTGTGATTTAAGATCACAAATTAACCGTGTTATGTGATGTTATTGGTGATTCAAACTTTATACGTCCTTTGTACATACAGCGCCTGAATTATTATAATTAATTTCAATATCTTGAATATGGAATTAGAGTGGACGTACTAATTATTTATTTGCTGATAATCGAAACATAAACAACAATTTACAGAAAAAGTAAGTTACCAAGTTTGATTATATATTGTCCCAGCTACAAGCTCAAAAGATAAAAATAAAGTTAAAACATGGGAATAACACACAAATCTTTGGATGAAATGTTAGAAAAATATTAGATGTATTAATCCTGACTTAATCGTGACAATACCTACAAGGAAACTACCTTTCTCGGTCACCCGACCTTTCGACCCCGGTTGGTCACGGGTGGACAGTGGACAGGTGAGAACTCAGCGACGTCTCCGTGAGGTGCCAGGTTTGGCAACTACTCGCACTTGGTCTTCATTATTTTATTTTAGTTCGTACGGTATGTACTTCGACACACTACACTAAGTGTAATACAATAAGAGTAGTACACTTACGATGTCCGTTGCGTACGATAGAGTAGCGTGTATTCGTAGTACAATTTTAAACAATGTTTATATGATTAGAGAACAGCTTTGCACTGCACACACAGATGGTAGAAATCATGTGTTAAGTCGTAGGGCATGTTTCTACTTGTTAATTATAGGTTTTGAATTAATTGATAATGAGTTTGTTAAAGAATTACAAGCTTAACCGGAAGGTTGTGTGTAAAAGTAGTTTTGTAAGCATAAATAATCTTTGTTTCATTTGTGTCTTGACAGCCGTAACTCACACACATAGAGCTCTATCCCCCTATTCAATAGCAGAAAAGCAGCATTAAACGTCGGCACTCCTCAAGTTTGTCTGCTAACTTAGAAGTTCATACAAACACGACTCGTTGCATTGGGGTACGTTTTACCGGTATTCAGTGACCTTCGCGCCAAATTGAGTATCTGCATGAGCCGCAGTAAGTACTTTTCATTAGCACAGGGTGACACCGTCGGTGACGGTACAGACGTTGAGGGAAGATCACAAGGTTATTTATTACATGGCTATTGTAGTCGATTATGTGAAGACTGAATGCAGCTAAAGGTTCTGCTGTGTGCAATTAGGAACTCTCAAAAGTTCTATTGTATGTCACTTATCAATAACTTTTCAGAAAAATCTGGTGAGCTTTTATAAATAGTTTTAAAAGACATACAACCACATGGCCTCCAAACCAGTGACTATAAGTCAGCGACAGAACGAAACCATATCAGAGTCCGAAACACAACCTTGGAGGCGGAAATGTGGATGCATCAGGACCAGTGATAAACTAAAGAAGATGCTAAACAGTTTTCCATCGCCACCTCCACCTACACCCTTACCCTTGCCTACATTAACTCTAGCAGAAAATAGAAAAAATTACGACCTAAAGGTAATCAACATCATCAATCAATACAAATAACTATAAATGAAAAATTTAAAAAACCCCCGACTCTAAATAATAATAAAAATAGTATGAACGGCCACATTTTTGAAATCGGATTTGAAATTTATCATAGTGTTGGTATTCTACTAGTCAAGCCCTTTCATTTGATACCCATATTGAGGGAGTTGTAAAAAAATTTGTAATCCGCCATTTTGTGACGGATTACATATTTTTTAGTTAAGAACACTCCCAACTAATTTGCCTTTAAAACAAAATCAAAATCTGTCCATCCGTTCGGGAGCTATGATGCCACAGACAGACACACACATACACAGACACGTCAAACTTATAACAACCTGTCGTTTTTGCATTATAAATAAAATTGAAATGTCTGTTTGTAATGACAAAACAATAGTTTTTTTTTTAAGTTCAGACAGTTATTTTCACGATACCTATGCCTAAAAATCTTTAGCTGGCATTCGTAAACCGACATATAAGATCTCCTGGATCGAATATAGATGGTGATTATTAAAACTAACATTTTCCCTCAACAATTAATGAAAACGTTTTCTTAATTTTTTTTAGTCTTCTGATCACTGTACGCCGGGATATTGCTATTACTCGGACATAGAGCAGCCAGTCTCCTTCTATGATGATAGAAAGGTATTTCACTTCAAATTATTACAAAATATTTAGTAAAGTACTCACGGACATATTTTTCAGCTTAGAAAGTGTGTTTGCCGTTTATGATAATAAATTTGTGACGTCATTTTCGTATAAGCTGCTCTTATAATGATGTAGCGTTCAATATAATACTGCAATAGCTAAGAACTGGACAAGAAGAAACTTCAAATAACGGAGGCCTAGTTAAAATGAGCCGACGCGGCGACGTAGACAGAGTGTTTGGGAGAAACAGATTCCCATTTTATGTAATCAGTCGTTCTTAATTCGATTAAAAGTATTATCATCCTCATTCTAACCGTTAAATCAACAACAAGTCAACTGTTGAACATTTACTGTAGAAGCCTAACAAAGACTTTTACATTGACACTTTCTACTCAAATTCAATATTTTATTTCAATTTATCAAAAAGCAATTATACAAGCCTCTAAATATACGAAAACATATAATAAAGAATTCCCAATTAGTTTTAATAATCATATTTCTATCAAGATGCTTATAAATATTTACGAAAATATAGCAGCCCTTATAGATATTGATCGTTAGTTATTGATTTTAACCGTTTAGTTCACAATTGAATTGCTTAGAATAGCAGCTAGCGAAATAAATGAGCTCGAGAACCGCTTTAAAAAATTATAACTCCAAATTTAAATTAGTAGATATGACCATCATAAGCATTGCTTGTATCTTAGCATGGCGTTTAAATCAATCGTGATAAAGGTGGGCACCAGTCGTGTTCCGTACTGTCTATCGGCCATCGCTCCTGGCGCTAGGAGGGCTCGGAACTTTGTGTCGTTACTAAAGAATGTCTTGTTAGAACGCTGCAGCCACGCGGTGACCTGCCCTTTGATTAGCCTCAGGACCCAGGAACTTAGAGCTGAGGCTCGTGCCCTAAGATGCATCCTAATGTTTAAAGTCTCCAGTGCTCGGATGTATGCCTGAGTTAGCAGGACCCAAATTTACTTGAATGGAATGTATACCTGTTAAATGACAAAATTAACAATAAATTTTGTTACAATACAACTAACTTTGGCCGGCTTAGGTTAGCTTAATAGATCGAGGACTGAAAGTAGTGGGGTTACAAATGTTACGAGTGATGGATTTAAGTTTGATCTTGATTTTTTTTTATAAATTTTAAATGACATGTCAACAATTATCTATGTTTTATTAGTTGCTCCTTTATAATTATATGATGACATAAAGATTTTTTTAGTAAATGAAGTTGCATTCCCTCTCGGCCGGTCAGAGAGGCACCTAAAAGTACTTTTTATGACTACTCTTATCTTATCATTTGGCCATACGAAATCTCGCAAGCCATTTTTCGTTTGTTCAGAAGAAATTGCAGATAGTGAAAGTAAAATGATTTTCTAGGTGTTATAGAGCTTTTATGTATTACCGTAATAATTTATTTACTGTTTTTATTACTGTCACATTTTTGACATAAACATTAGAATTTTGAATACGAGTCTCGGTCTCGGCATGGTGGTTAACACATCTTTATCGACCACGCTACACTGTTAAAAATTCTCAAATTTTTGATAGTGTAGTGTAGGTTTAACGGTTACGAATCAAGTGACTTTCAAAGACTCGCACTTAGCCTTTAGAACTGCTTCCAGATAATAACAAGTTGAGGATATCGTAGAGTTGGGATTGTTTTACACTATAGGCAAACGTGGCGATTATAGCTGTGTCGGCGTAGGAGTGAGGCCTTAGGTAATGGATGCTCGTGAAGTGTGATAGCATCGAGACTAGGATCGTGACGCCGCGCCGCCTGCGCATCGCGATGGCAACACAAACATTCTCAGTAGGAATGTACATTTTACGTGCATACGTAATAGTGAGTTTTATGATCTTTTAATTTGGTAGTCGAGGGCAGCTAGTATTATTTGTTGAAAGTTGCAAGTGCCTATTTAATACTTATGTAATATATAGATAGTTAATAACCCTGATTAGCGAAACGTCAAAATTTTGGGTCAAGACTAATATAAATTTTAATATTTTTATTAACATTTCTAGAAAATAATACGCACTAATATTCAAATGCTGACTCATAACATACTCAAAGAGATAAATAAATCGATTAATATTCGTAACAACGAAGCCATAACTAAAATCGTGATCATGACACGTAACAAATTGTATGGGACCTCCCGTACATTTACATTACAAACAATTTTACATTGTAATCAAACTAAGATTTGATGAAAATATTGGACTTTTATTTAAATAAAAAGAATTGTAGGTATTAATTAATGGTATACTTGCCATTAAATTGAAATTTTAAAGGTAGTATTGAATTTATTCTAATTACTGAGGTAAGTTTTGGCACATTCTGGAAAAACATTGAGCTAAAAATAAGGTAATTAAAATGATTGGAAATCATGTAATCTTAATGACTAAAATATTTTGCTAATTATAAATAATCGAATCGGACGATAGGTACAGTAAGTCGGGACAAGTGCGCGCACTTTGGTAAATAATAGCTCATCTATACTAATATTATAAAGCTGAAGAGTTTGTTTGGTTGAACGCGCTAATCTCAGGAACTACTGGTTCGAATTGAAAAATTCTTTTAGTGTTGGATAGCATATCGAGGAAGGCTCTAAGGCTATATAACATCACGCTATGACCGATAGGAACGCAAGCGAAACTGGGGGTCGGCTAGTTCATAAAATAAAAGAGTTAGGTATATAAAAGACGGCTCTGATATATATTACAATAAAAACAAGAATAGAAATATTATTGGATTTATTCAAATCAAATATTTAAGCATTCAATTACATAAAACTGAATGAAAAATCTACGGATTTCAAATACAGTGTTTTTATGAAAAAATAAAGTTATCATCGTTATGTTAATTAGTTTGGCACCCCAGCGCTGTAAACCAGGGCAAAACCGATTTTGAAAATCCGAATTGACAAAAAATTTTTAGCATTATGTGGTTGGTCGGAAGATTTAGTACTTATAAATTGTAATTACATAAAAAAATTGAGAGAACCAGATAAAAGCCTCGGAAGACGACTCAGGGAACGACCATTTCCCTATCCCGTAGGGAAATGGTCGTTTTGAGTGGTCAATAATGATTTTTACGATCTTTCTATTTTCCGTCTAAACTACACGTCCTATCGGAAAAAGGTAAATGTAATAAGTTGTAGATGGTCTGTGGGCCTAGTGGTTAGTGACCCTGACTGATATGCCATAGGTCGTGGGTTCGATTCCCACCCCTGTCTGGGTGTTCTTTGTGTCCGTTGTTTGTATGTTTGTAAAGTCCCCCGCGGCACAGGAGTAATTCCTAATGCAGGAGTTGTATTGATCAAAAAAAAAATAAAAATTAAAAAAAAAAAAAAATAAAAGATAATGAAAATACAACTACAACTTTTGCATCCACCAATTTCCAAATTATCTAAAATTTATGGAGAAAAACGCAAAATACCGATTTTTTCGAAAAATTATTTCATTGATGACGGGTTCTCTCCATTTTTTTTTAATTTACTTATAATTTATACTAAATTTTCCGACCTACTGATAAGCATTTTTTTTTCTCTAAAATATGTTTGGCCCTGGACTACTGCTCTTCGACCAAAACAAACAATCCCTCCCACGCTTCTCTTTCGAGCGATACACGCACTGCGCTCAGTTACCCCGTACCTATAACTCTACATATAAAATTTGTATAGTTGTATATATATTGCGTTATTTGTTTACCGACAAAGAATAACAATTAATATGATGATTTGTATTTTTTCAATTATGTAATAGAAAAAAATACAATTCCGCCTAAAGTATAAGAAAACGAAATAATTTGATATTGATATTATTTCTAAAATATCTAATTAACAATAAACATTTAAATTTTGTTATGACAAAAAATGTACGTAAATAAATACATTTTATGTCTACCAAAATTGTACTCATTAGGTATTGTTGCTATCTTTATTTTAAGTAATTAAATCTTCATTGGAGGTGTTTTCTACTTTATTTTTTATGTAATTATGTAGGGTAGGGAGACAAGCCTTGGACCTGCTTGACAAGCGGTTACTGGCGTATCAACTAAAATCAAAGTAGATATGTTGTTAGGTGAGTAATATCAGTAGGTTTCCAAAGAACATATTTACATAACATATAAATAATAACATTTACCTAAAATAAAAAAATAATACATCTACTAATAAATCAAATTATTATTAACTAGCAGCGCCCCGCGGTTCCACCCGCGTAAGTCCCGATCCCGTGGGAATATCGGGATAAAAAGTAGCCTATATGTTAATCCAGGTCTCCAGCTATCTAGATACCGAGTTTCATCGCAATCGGTTCAGTAGTTTTGTTGTGAAAGTGTAACAAACATCCATACATACGTTTATAATATTAGTAGGATTCTTGAAGGCCTCATTAGGTAATCAAATATGAAAGGAATTTCAAGACACGTTTAGTTTTTAAATAACAAACATTAATTTTTTACCTATTATATAAAACAACAAATAAAGTACAGTGATAAGCATTTGCCGGATGATAGTGCGGATGAAGCGAAGGTTTCTTACATAATTTGTGTTGTACAAATAGTATAATTAAATTATACTTAGTACATTTTTATTATATTTTATTTCTTCTGGAAAGGTCTGAACTAGTGCAAAGTGCAAAATACTATCTACATAATATCTTTACTTATGTATGTAGTAGTAGTGTAAGGCAGTACTTGCGTAAAAGGTATAAAGTGTTTACTTTTAAAGACACAAGCCACTATCTTAACCACATAATTAATTAGAGTAGGAATAGACAAGTACACGCTTTCATGAATAATTCTATCTGGTTTAATAGTACAGGAACTAAAATTAAACTTATTCTGTCAAAAAAAAAATTTGTCAATTGGTAGCTTAAACCTCACCTGCAAAATAAATTCCTTTACTCCACGTACTATTAAAAAATATAACAGTCCAATGTAGTTTTATTCAATTACTTCTATCCTAATACAGCAGCTGAAGGTAAAGCTAACATAATGTTAATAAATCCATGTCTCTGATTGTTTATGATGTTGGGTAATTAGAGAAATATTGAGCGTCTGCAACTTCTATTAAAGCTCGACTATGTTAGTTACTTTCAAGTTTCCTGCAAGAATGGAATGAGCGTGCAATGTAAACTATTTAAATACGTAATTAACCGTATCCGAAACCCAAAAAATATAAAAACCTACATACCTTTAGTAAAAAATACAATTATTTAATTCGCTCGTCTCTATTTTAAACAACTCTTAAAAATCGTATAAATATAAAAACGTAAGAACAGTTTTTCAAATGAGATGAATTAGATTCTAAGATTAATTCCTTAGGAATTCTTTAACAGTCAACGTTATAACTATTTATAATGTTAGAGTCTTGAATTATTGTGAATTGTCAAAGGTAATTTAATTCTAGTGTACCTTTTTAGAAATTTGGTTAAGGTAAATATCTTTTAAAACTGTGTGGCGTTCTTAATAATATTTAAAACTAATTTACGAATTACGTAACGTACATAGAAGTACCATAAAGTGCATTCCAGACATAAGTCATTATCATCAATGTTGACGGTGTAGATAAACGTGCCGCGGTTTCATTCAAAGCTATTGTATTGTATGCACCATGTAAGTGCTAGTTTTGAGCATGATTCATTAACAAACCAGTACCTAATACCCCATTTACGAAAAGATGACAAAAACTGTCGGCACCTTTGAGTTTTGACTCCTTCAAAAGTCGAATAAAGACTTAAATTTTTCATCGTTCGTTTTGTAAATTTCATCAGTTGATTTCAACACTAAAGTATCCCGTAGTGAAAGTCTGGAACTAATCATTATAAATTCTGCATCTATTATTGACTAGCCAACTATTAAGTTGTTTATGTTTTCAACCATACTTAATCAACATTTACACAAATACAAAAAAATAATGACATTCAGTTCTTGTCACAGAAACATTCTCACTTCTATTGAATGAAACTATTTGACCCATTTACATTTATTTGCTTTACATTACTTGCTTTATATTACATTTATTTGCTTTTATTTGTATAAGTTGACAACAAAATATATCTTTTTATTTTATTTATCGTAGAACCTTAACAGCTAATATAAAACTATGTAATAAAATATACGGCAAGTTGTCAAATGGGAGGCAAAATACATAATTATAAACTTTTTAAGATAGGCATTTCGCAATCTGACAGCCAATCACAGTCACATATTACTTTGGGTGCAGACAAGAGATGTAACTCGTGTGAATTCTAAGTAAATAAAAATGTTAATACCAGTTAATTAAAAAATATATAAATAGATCATAAAATCACAGAATCTATAATATAAAAATGTACCATTTCACGTCCTTCAAAATCTTTGCACCTGTCGCTTATGACTTATGACATTTAGCATTTCAATTAACGTTACGCAACAAACTATTGCAGTTGCATTTCTTGTTGCTGCAATTTCGTGTCAACAAGTATTGCAGATACTTTAACTGGTTTTGAACAAAAAACCTAGTCTTTAGGAAAGAAGAAGAATTCAGGTATTTAGGCAAGAAAAAGAATCCTTTTATCAAAGTTCATCCAATTCAAAAACATTAGCTATATTATTTCTTACTTATAACTTGTTATTGATGATTGTGGACAAACACTAGTTACTGTTATACGTGCATACTATAAGAGCGATATATCTCAACATACACCTCAATCACATAACCAGGTAGGAAGATACTCCCTGTTTGGTAGAGATTGGTATCACAATCACACCTACTACCTATTCTACGCTATCTAAATCAGTAGTAATACTATGAACTGAATCTGGAACAATATTTACGAAATTAAAAAATATATTTAAACAATTCCACAACACTATTAACTAAAAAATATAAAAGGAAAAGGAAGTATGTAGTTATTAGGTGTTTTATTTACTAAACGAAACCTTGTTTGATGAACTCAATTAAGGTTGTTTGTTGATGTTTAAGTAAAGCACGTAGATAGAGATCTCTCTAGGTTAAGACCAAGTACAGTAAAGTGCACCAAGTTGTATGTCTGCTGACCGCTAAATTGGAGTGTGCCGGCCATTCATTCACTTATCTCTGGTTGAGATCAAGTTCCTTGGGTAATAATATGATCTGCTGATGTTTAGGGAAGAATGAATTGTGTTTTATGATGTATTTAGAAAGTGATTAGTTGTTTTCTAGAATTTTTAATAACAGGTATCAACTTGGAGAAATTTAATTTTAATCGATGCTGAATTAACCTTTCGTATTTGACAATCAGATTATACCATTTTTTTTTAAAGAACGGGGTGAGTCAAACAACACTATATTAAGTATTCTCCTTATGTCCATCCGAGTAAGCTAAATACTTGGATCAATGCTATATAGTTTAAACTTTTAGTTGTTGCAGTTGACAAAAGATAAAGTGAATGCAATTTTGATGCGATGAAGTATTGATTTTTTATAATAATAATAATTTTACATATCTCACATACGGCCGTCTGATCCTAAACTAGGCAAAACCTGTACTATGGTAACCAGACTGCTGATAAACATACTTATATATTTCTAAATAAATACAGACTATAGATAAATTACACCCAGACACAGAACAAATGATCATGCGCATTACACAATTATTTGTCCTGGGTGGGAATCGAACCCACGACCTCTGGCTCAAGTTAATAATATTGTTATCACATGTATATATATATATATATATAGATGCTAAGGTCACTGTTCGAAAGTGAATCAAAATGGTTTTTTTAGTCTAAATAAAAAAGTGGAACATTTGCTCTCAAGTATACGTAAGGTTTAGTTAGTCTTAGATTTTCTTAAACCAGGAATCTGTATATCGGTGCTGTGGCCAATTATTTGGCCCGATATTTGTGCCTTACAATATCACAATGAGATGTTTTAGTTACGGTACGTGTTAATGTAGCGTTATATAGAATTCTTAATCTAACAAATTTATAAATAAAGCCTTAGCGGATAGATTTTTGCTAATTTAATAGGATCATTGTCAACTACATGACAGTTGTATTTTTATCTCAGTGGGCGGTCAGAAACATGAAAAGAGTTTAGAATCGATTAGTGTTGTTCTTATCTGTTGGTCTTAGTATTCGGCAATTCACTTTTTTACATTACTTTGTTAGTAGATATCACGAAAGCACACTACAAAATGATAAACGTTTTTTAAAGAAACAGCCTTGATAGTGAAAAAAATGCCTCGGAAGTTAGCAGTAAAATGTCACAATGTTATGAGCTGAACTGAATTTAATGAATTGACTAAGTTTTTCTATGTCACTTTTAGAGTCCCTCTATCTGTCTTTTTTATTTATTGACATGATTGTGATTCCATCCCCTGCTACATTTCTGTTAATTATTGTTATCATCTTGTCAAAAGAGTGGATTTTTTTTTATGGTATAGGGGTAAACGAGCAGACGGGTCACCTGATGGTAAATGACTACCGCCGCCTATGGGTACCTGTAACTCAAGAGTCACAAGTGCGTTGCCACCCTTTAAGGTGGGAGTAGGAGAAGAGGGGGAGGGGGGAAGAGTGGGAAGAGGGGAGAGGGGAAGGACGGGAATAAGGGAGAGGGAAGGGTTAGGGCCTCCGGTAACCTTACTCACGCGGCGAAATACAATGCAAACATTGCTTCACTGCCGGTTCTCTGTGAGGCCGTGGTATCGAGCGGAGTCGAGCCGGCCCATACGTGCCGAAGCATGGCTATCCCACGTTAGATTAGATTAACGAATTAAATACAAAATTTCAATCAAAATCTGACAATTGATTCGACAGAAACCGATTAATGTAATTCATATCACTATTTAGACCATTCCACTCTCTACTTATGCTTTTTAATTTTCTTATATAACAAAATAATTATTTTATATTTTTTGTAAAATCAATAAAATTCGTAAATGCGTCCGAAATTCCCTATAGGACTCGCTGGCCCCAAGGACAAATGTCGCGGTTGTTTTACTAATTTTTCCATTTTTTTTGCAGTCGAACGATCAATCTTGGCTTATAGTCTCAGAAGTGGTACAATTGGTACAGCTGTCAGTAACTGCCACTGCATTAGCCATTTATTATCTCATTTACTGTTACATGCAGCTTGTGTACTACACGCTTAGAAGTGCTATCTACTTCCACAATGCCGATGGGTGAGAATATCTATATACTTATAATAAACCTGTAACAGGTCCAATTCTGTACATTGAAGATATTTTGAAATTTTTGGGAGGCACTGTGATAATAATATAATATATAATACATAATAATAATAATCGATGCTGAAGCCAAAAAATAAACCGCGTAAATGGATGAAATCAAATGTCACCGAACTCATGTTATGTGAAAAAATTATAGGTTACATAATAATATAATAATTTGACTGAGAGTAACAACCATTTAAGATTAAAAGAGGATTGTTGTTAGAGTGAAATAAATTGATAACCTTTTTTCTCTTTGCAGACCTATGAAAATTACAATTGGTGTGGTCACACTAACATCATTAGTGGTGGGATTTAATTTATTGGTGCGCATGGAAAGAATATTCGGGATATTATTTTGATTAATATCAACTTACACACAAATTACATCTCATTATGTTCATATAAGGTTGTTATAGAACGATAAACAGTTTGAAAGGAGTAATAAGTTGTTCAATTTTGACAAAAACGTTAGAAGTAGAAGAAGTAGGTACATATATTGATGTACCTCATAAAAGTAAAACCAAATACGCTTTAAGTTATTTGAACAATCAGTACTTTAAGCTGTTTTAACTCGGCGACTAATAACGCGTCAAAAACTTAGACCGTCAATAACTTAATTACCAACAATTTTACTTGAAATTTTAAAGAAATTTGTTTTAATTTACAGACACTTTCGCACATTTGATTTTCTGAAATATTTCTAATAGATGTCTTCAGAGTAACATTGGTTAAACCGTGGTCCTCACCTAACAGCTAACTCAGCCAGCTAACGGATCTTAAGGAACTAAAAATTCTCTTAGTTCGATTGATCGAATAGTGTGCCACAAAAATAGTCGACTTCGAAGCGTTCGATTATTTAGTCGATCCAGAAGGACTTAAAAATCCTGAAAGTTAAAGTGATTTGTTGTAGTGTAATGCGTGATTGAAGCTGACGGTCGGACGTTTTTCGATATGTTTACAACTTTGTAATTGAGAAAAATTAGAATTGTAGTAAAGTCTACATATCTACATCCTACAACGTTATTAATTACATTGATATGATATTATGTACTTAATCTGTAGGAAATTATGATAAATAATAGTCTACATCTTCATTTTTTCTTTTATTATATCTTAGCGTCTTCTGTACAGCCACGTTCACTGTGATGTAACGTCAATAAATTACTAGTGAGTAAGCTTTTCTTCAATAAAAATCATTATACTTTTCTGTAAAGGTATCCTACCTTTTCAAGTTAGACCGCAGTCTAACTTTTCTGTATCTCTCTTTCGATCTCTTATTATCTTTTTCACACAAGCATGCGTGCTTGTGTGAAAAAGATAATAAGAGATCACACGCGAACACGATAGTTTTAGCATTGCGACTGCGACAATTAAGTCGCTTTTCGAAAGCTCGATGCAACGGATAATCGCCAAACCTTTGATCGCACTCCTAATGTCCTAGTTGCTAAATCGCGCGATTTTGGTACAGATATTGACCGTAGACAGTCGCCAAACGATGATATGCAGTATCAATGCAGTCGCTAAATGTTGCGATTACGATGCAACAATAGAACGCAGGGAGTGCCAAAACGCGATGCAGTTGCAAAATTTATGGTTGCTGATGCTAAAAGTACCATGTTTTAGATAGCTTTAAAAGATCTCAGTTGCTTAGCACATCTCAAGAATGCGAATGTCCATTCAGTTGAAAGAGAATAATCGATAGGTGTACCTACTCTGCGTTATATTGACACTTCTTAGTATCATAAACAGCATTGTTAAGTTCAAATCTAATAAGTGAATCTACGTCTAAAGGTATATTTTTAAAAGAGTATTTAAAATTTTATTGTCATGTAATTGAAATATTTATTACTTATTCCGTAACTGTTTTACTTTTTTAAAGTTAAAAGGTCAACGCGGCCGAAATAATCGACTACATGTACATTGTTATGTTATGAAACTTTCAACGATATAAAAGTAATCAGAAGATAAAGCATAATGAATAACCTCAACAAGTTAGAATACAACTATATTTTGCAAACTCGTGTTACTTTTGTATTTAAAATTGTAATAATATAATTTATTAAACAATTTTGTCTTGTGATGACACAAATGTTTTTATTTCAAATGGGGAAAGCTTTCATCTTGGGCCGTTACGTCACTAACTTTGATACAATGAATTTGATGCAATGTTTACTAATCCCCATTTTCCGTCACCGATGGCCAACGAACGAAGCGTTTCAGTCAACTAAAGTTTCCTATGAGTTTTTATCTGTTTTAATGTCTCGAGACACCCATCATGAATTGGGAAGCTTTATTTCTACATGATTCTTGTTTCTTATTTTATAATACATACCTACACATAGATATAATGTGATCTGCAGTTTAACCTAAATTAAATTTTATCAGATCATACTTCGCCTTATACATGTTAGGTATTGGCTTATTATCGTTTGCTTAAATGCCTCTGTTTGTAACGAGATAAACTTAGAACCAAAAAATACGATTTCTTGAAAATTTATTTTGCTGTGAATAACTTGTTCATAAAGTTATAGGATAGGTTAATTAAGGCTATAATTTAACTTAACACGGTTGAAGAAGGAACACTTACTTAAATCACTGAAAGGGCATGACTCAAGCATGCAGTTACAATTAGAATTTTTGAAAAAAATCTATTTTCAAGAAGTCGTTTTTAGGTTCTAAGTTTATCTCGTTCCAAACAGAGGCATTTAAGCAAATGATAATAAGCCAATATACTATCGAAATCACACTTTTCTTCACAATATGAGACAATACGAATTTGCTCACCAGAATTACTAGCATGAGAATTTGCAAGAAAATCTTCCTTTTGGTCTGTATCCTACAAGGCTAGTGATACATAACTTTAGGCAGCACACAATAATTACTATTAAATCATTGTAAACGTTTAAAAAATCTAGTAACAAGACAACGATATTATTTAGGCACATCTTAATCCTATATTTAATTTTAAATATGTATTCAAATCTCATATAGTTCTAACTACCCCAAATAGAGTGACATCAAAACCTAATCACACTATTGCTAGCACCGTATTATTAAAATGTAGCATTCCAAAGCTAAAGAGTAAACTTTAGCAGCCACTTGGCAGTGATTTCATTAGCAGGTTAATTACTTAAACTGTCATTAGTCGCGATGGATTGAGCGTGAAGGCGGGCAATGTGCACCTGGAGTTTGTTGCTTTCAAATGGTTTTGGAAGTGATTAAGCCCCCCCTCGACGAACAAGACATTACGCGGATGAAGAGGCACGCAGGAGGCTGAGTCGACGACCACGGATCACCACTTCGTGGTAAGACGCCGCGAGAACCGCGCGCGTGAAAATCACCTCTAAGAGATACCCGCGAAGTTACGCACGCTTTTGTTAATTCATGCGTGTAGTGTACGAACTTATTATATTTTAGTGGTAGTGTTATCGAATGAACCTAAGTGTCTGTGGTTCGCTTAGTGCAAAATGATGCTAACTGTGAGGTAAGTAGACTATGGAAATATAGTGCGTGAAATAGGTTTCGACGGTTTCTTTTTAATATTGCTAATTTATGTATGATTTAAATTTAAATCCTTAAGCAAATGAAAGCCTTTTACTGGATAGAGTTCAGCTTAACTAACTGATTACCTTGCAGTATTACAATGATTAATCCATCGTAACCCGTGGGTAGTAGTTATCAATATAAATAAAAATGAATGTACGTATGTTTGACCTCTATGCATTTTTATACCATTGATTGTGAAGAAACTTTGGCAACTTTGGGTCTTCTGAGAACGCCCGCGAGTATTTGTATCCCAGCCCATAAAATCTATATAAAAAAGGCATTGCAACCAACGCATGCCGGATACAGCTATATTGAAATAATTACAAATTGAAAAACTGTATTTTTAAATGAATTCTGAATGTTTATCATATACATAATCATACCATAGTCTTTATATATAGTTTTTCCATTTTGAGTTTTATTTTAGAATGCTTTGTTCACTACAACTATTAAAGGTAATAGGGTTGTCTCGCAATCGACTGTTTGCAAGTTTGATTTTCACCTATTACGATTAAAAGATTAGCATATACATACGTACAATGTGTAATCCCTGTTAGTTATTACTTAATACGTAATAAAATACGTTAACGTTAATTTCAATTTTTTTTTACAACTGACTAATATTTAAACCACAGGAATCTAACTTATTTAGATTTATTAGAACCTTATTTACAAACTTAAGTTTGACATTGACGGGTTGATGATTCAAATTTCCACACATTACATGCCATATTCAGTTTCTGTTAGGACGTCTTTCCTACTTAAAACAGTAGTAATAGATGACTCTCTTTGCCTTTAAAGCTAGTAACATTTGAAAAAGTTGGTCACTTATTTAGTTTTCAGATAAAACGAAGAATTTTCTTTGCCAAAGAATGTACATTGTACAGTTGAACAAATAAATAAATAGCAATAAATACATTGGCGACGCTACAACTAAATTATATTTGTACTAGTTCTGTGACCCCGCTACGCTTGATCGGAATAAAAGGCATAGCTTATTTGCATCAAATACGATTTTCTAAATAACGATTTGAGCAGCTGCTACAGGTTTGAAGCTAATATTTTCGTCTAAAGATTTGACAGTTTACCGCAAGATAATTTATTGTGCTATTGTTCCCATTTCATAGTGTTAGAATGCATTTATTCAGGCAGTCGTTGGAAATGTTAGAAATCATTGTTATCTTGTTTGCAATGATTGAAGAATTTTAGCTTTTACGAGATTAATTTCAAAGAGTGTCGATCACAACTTGATATTACTAAAAAAGAGGTTGATATGCAGTTTGTAGATATAAATATTTTCTACAGCAAATAATACCTGCATGAGTAGTTAATCTGTTAATGAGAAATGGTTATTTTCATGGCATAAATTTGCCATGTACCTTGTACCGACTTCACAGGGCTGTTTCAAACAGCTTTCTGTAATCGCTGTTCAACCCATATAATATACAACATACAAACACTGGAATGAACATTAAGATACCTAGAGGCAGCAGAGAGTATAAAGCATGACATGACATATGATGATCAGCTGCGATTGTAAATTGATTAATTAGTTATCAACCGCGACAATGAAACCTATATGTTCAGCAAATCGAAAACCATCTTATTAAAAAAAACTTGAGATGTTGTGTGTTACCTAACAGATTATACCTAAAAAATCACAATAGAAATGAATTTAAACATGAAATATCTCAATGATCTGTTTAACGTAGCAATATAGCTTCTGTTATCGATCTTACGGCTATTGAAACTTTATGGCAAATTCGAGCAAAAGCAAAATCAACACAAATAGTTCCGTTGTCTTAAATAACCTATTTATAGTTTTACATTTAAATATAAATACAATTACAAAAAAAAAAATACAATTTCTTTATTTGCTGAATAGGGCAAAGATTTCAAGGGATTTAGTTATAAATGCAAATGAACTCAAGCACGTCAACAAATGTATTTAAAAAGAAGCTGGAAGGGATTTCTCTCTTACACACAATGTTTATAGTAGATTCAGAGTTCCTCCATCACGACAAAACAGTCAGTCCATGCATCAGTTAATTTAAATCGCTTGTCATTTTTACTAATCTTGTATACTACGTCAAAGGCGAGATGCTCTCTGTAGATAAACTCATGATGTGTGATGACGTCACCTGCTAGGTCACAGAGTCGAGTGTCGTACTATGCAATGATCTCGAGGTGTGAGCCTTATGTTTTGCCACCCGTGTAGTAACGGTGCGTTCCGCTTGCCGCCCCCGTTTAACTTAACAATGTGTTAAAACTTGGGACTACCCTAAGTGACATATCTTGCAGGTTTTAAGTAGCTGCTGAGTAAACATTCCGCTTAGTGACAAATATTTATAGGTTTGTATTACAAACAATAGCAGAATATCCAATTCCAGAGGATAAAATTTTAAGAATGCGATTAAGTAAGAAACATCTTCACTCCTATAAAAATCAGTTTCAGATTTTCATGATTTTTGTACTTGTTACAAATTAGTCTGTGAAATAATGTAGTTTTTAGATTATATAATTATGTCAATTTTAAGTTGACAGGTTTATCCGCGTCTCTACCAAGAATTTTGTAAACAAAAGACTGCCAAAGGATTTTAAACTTAAAACTCGGTCTTCTTAAAATATGCTTACACCCATAAACACTAATAGCTGTAAATGTTATTTATTAAAAAAATACAGAATTTTGAAGGAGAGGTTGGGTCTATAAAGAAGCTATGAATTTGCGACAGAAAAGACTAATAAAAAAGCTCTAATAAGCTAGTTCATTCATCGTTCATTTTATAGTAGAACATTAATAAAAGGCCACAGGACTTATTCATATTCATATTTTTGGGTAAAATATTTTAAGTGTAAATAAACAAAATAATATTCTTAAATTTTGTACATGAATTCTCGTGGCTGTTGTTAAAGTAACATTGCTTACTTGTTTGTAATATAAGAAACGGTGAGTATACGAACAAATTGCACCAAATACAAATAAACTCGCATTCTTAAACAACCCGTGTCCAATTATTTATGAAGATAATTCCTTTACAGTAACAACCAAACGAATTTATGCAAGTGGTATATTTGTACATATTACGGTCCCATTACAAATATTAGCTACTTTGTACAAACTATACGTAATTTTCTTTTTTTGCTACTTAACCTCACAATTATGTATACTGGTAGAATAGGGTCCCTGGTAGAGAGGCTAAAAACTAGGTCCACGGGAAAATACCTCTTTGTTAATGTTATTTTGTCACCTAAGTTATTTCCATTACAGGGTTCTTAAATCATAGATTTAGTTCCCATGCGCTTATAATAAGAGATGTACCCCTTTTCAGATCTCACTGTAGGAAGAAAACAATAAAAACAGTCAGGACGTAAAGTCACTCCTAAGACAGCCGTCTCATTTTCTGAATCCTCTAGTGACGTTACGGCACAAAACTGGATATATGTGTTATTGGGGACTGCGATATCGCCTAGGCTCAAATAACTATTTCTTGAGATTTTATTACATTAACCTATAGATTGAATTGACTAAATAATTTTAAAAGTAATTATAATTATCATCATCGTCACTTCATCATCAGGTGAGTTGGAGGACAAACGCCAAATCCATTTAAAAAATAGAATCCTAGATTTATCTAGACCAGCTTTTGAACAAACAACCCTGCGGCAATATTTAATTTCATAACTAGACCGGAATACCGGGGTCAGAAACGAGTGCAAGAGTTACTGAAAACACACATTATTAAAAAAAATAATTACAATAATATTCGTGCATTAAATTAGGTCAAGTACCTGCTGTAGTTTAATATTTGGTTAATTAATTAATTTTTAAATAGTAATAAAAATTAATTGTATATTTTATTAATATAATTCTAACCTTTATTTATTTATTTATTTATTTATTAATGCTTTATGCACAGATTGTACAAAGGCGAACTTAATGCCTAAGGCATTCTCTGCCAGTCAACCTTGGGGTGATGCGGAAATAAAAGTGGTAGGTGCAAAGATATGTTATAAAGAGAAAAGAGAGAAAAGAGAGAGAGATAATATTCCAAAGATAAGAATTCAAAAGTCTTATAATAATTTGTATTGATAAATCAAACCATAAACTAAATATACACATTAAGAACATCTACATCATATATTATGTATATTAAAAATTAATAAGGCTCAAATGTTATCTAATTGTAATTCAAATTTTTCTAGTATATTGTCTGCTAATATTTATGCATTAGAAGTATACGTATTATTTGAAGATATTCGGAAATACATATACATAAACTAAATTGTAGCGTGATGTCTATCACGATTTTTACTAAAGTAACTGCGTTTCTACTAAATCTCTGTGTCAGATAACCATACAATTTTAACGCGTGTCAAACTGCGGAGTACAGCTGGGCATAAAAAAATACACTTCTCACTTCTCTTCAAGTGTTATGAATGAAAATGACAAGTTTTTCATTTTGCAATTTAAGGCTGCGCTACAACTGTCTATGTCTAGCGGCTTAGTAAAGCTGCATTGCCAATAGACACCGTTTCAAGGCTTCTAAATGTATGCTGACATACTCGGTGTTGCCATGTCGAAAGGCCGTAGTATGTTTTATCGATCGATCATACCGTCACAACGCTATTTAATATGTTAAGAAAACTATTAGTATAAACATTCCTTGCTTTTCTTGCACTTGCATTGCATATATCTGTCCTTAACGGGAGATAACGTAGATTGACACTAAATTTTTAATATAATTTCTCTTACTATACAAACGGGATGAACATCCTTGAGCGTATATTCTGACCTACTTATATCGCATTAAGTGAGCATGCACGTGAATGTTTGTGTGAGGAAGCGGTAATGAGGCCGTCTGATTCGAGATGTAGGAAACGGCGCGAGGCCGAGCACTTCCGATCATTACCGAAGAACCCCGAACGTAACTGGGAGATCCACTACACACATTATGCAAAATAATTAATTTTACGAGGAACTGTTTCGTATGATATAATAAGCTTCCGTTTTGTTGCAATTTGGCCGTCACCTTTGATGTACCTTTTAAATTCGACTAGCGTGAAGAATGATTTACTAATGTAAATATTTTTTTAATACATTATAAATGTTTCGCTACACTTGATGCAAATTCTGTAAAGCTACTTTTACTTGAAAAATATACGTATAAGTGCCATGAATGC
This sequence comes from Euplagia quadripunctaria, assembly GCA_963859945.1. Classification (NCBI taxonomy): domain Eukaryota; kingdom Metazoa; phylum Arthropoda; class Insecta; order Lepidoptera; family Erebidae; genus Euplagia; species Euplagia quadripunctaria. The sequence continues at coordinate 13,332,721 of OY982573.1, read as the reverse complement.
AGTTGATTATTTTGGGTATAGACTGAATCGATGCCGTCGACTGTAATGTTAATTGTAAAATCTCATACGAGATATACCTTCAGACAACTTTTATTTCAACCGTAGGGTTATGTTTGTTCTTTATTATTTAATTGGAACATTTGAAAGATATACGCAAAAATAATTTGTGACCGTGTGCAGTGACCAGTGCTAGTAAGTATTCTTTCTCAAAAAATGTGTAAGTTTTTGTGGGAAATTTTTTAGTCAGAATGCAAGTTTCCTTAAAAAATGTCTTAAAACTAGAGAGTTATAAAAAATAGTGTATTTAATAAACGAACATTACGTCTTTAGGTTGTAGGTACTAATACTGCGTGAGTATCTTCGTAGAACGGCAAAGCTCGTAGCGACCGAACTCGTTTATGTCTTTAGTTAGTGGCCACGCAGAGCGCAATGTTTAAAACATGTATTACATAAATACATAGTGTTTATTGTGTATGCTACAAGCTATATTTTTCAGAGAATATTCAAAATATTTATTAACTATCAATTAAAATTGCCATGCCCGGCATGCCATTTTTTTCTTTTTTTATATAGATTTTTTGGGCCAGGAACCGTCGTGGGTGTCTCCGGAATACCCTACCAAAGTTGAATCACAATCTGATTAATCGTTTCGGAAGCCATAGAGGACAAATATACAAACATTGATTTTTATTTATATAGATAATTCTAACCTGTGTGACTTAAACCGGTAATGGATATCATTGGTAGGGTGTGAATATCTAAAAGTACTGTTAATATAATACACATTGTTAATATAAAAACTGAATTTAGCTTTGGGTTGAAAAAAAAAATTTAAAACATATTTCTGCGGAAGTAAAAAATCCACAATCCCTATAGGATGATGTTAATCCACAATACTTGCATACCTTACATTACTGGCGGTAAGTAGGGTCACTAAGCTCCATTGATAGGGTATGGGGTTACTAACATGTGATTGTCACGCTTGTATTAATAGGTACCGGTAACCACTTGCTATCATTCGGACTGTTTGCCAGATACCAAACATACAGATGCATTACTGGTAGGGGTATACAAAATAGTACTTGAAAGATTTGTGATCACGTAATATAATTATGTATTTAAATTACAAAGTTTTACGTATTAAGTTTACGACATATTGCGATATTCAAACATTGAAAGAATAGTAAAAACATTTTAAATATACAAAAGAGAGGAATCTATTAGAAGACATAAACAAAAGTGGCTGAACACATTTTCTACTAAAGGCGTACATTATACTTATGTCTTTGATGGTTAGTTTAAAGTTTTTGTTCACCAAGTAGGTTTTTGAAATTGTTGAGAAACGGTTTAGTGCTTAAGCACTCTGTGAATAAGCGTGTCAAGCCAACGAACATTGCTGATCTTTCGTAATACCAATTCAATCACAGGGACCTGTGACCTATCGTGTTCTTCGAACATTTCGCAACCTCCCGTTGGCTCTGTATTCAAAGGAAATTATTAACGATAAGCCACGTTTTTATCGAGAAAGTTAGTTAATATTGTTGTGAAAGAAATACATAAGATACATAATAATTTAAAAAAATAAGCTACCAGGACTTACATTTGATTAGTAAAAGACTTAAGAACTTGGAAACATTCTAGCAACAACAACACTTGTATAACAAATAGTAGTATTGATTGTACACACAGCTCGCCATTGCTATATCCCATGTGCGACCATAGGCACAACATTGTTTCACGTAATATATGTAAAGTTAAGTATATTTGCAATAATTCATATTTAGCACCAGGGATCCACACCATTTACGCCCGTAGCTGCGTAAAAACTATGTCGAACATACTCGTGCGCCTGCTAACTTACCTGAGGCCGGCAGAAGGGCAGCCCCACCAACCAGTGGCGTAACTATATCATCTGAGGCCCGTGGCTAATTCATCGGATGGGGCACAAGTTCACTCTTGGCGCCTCGTGTGCTTACGAGGGCCCTAGGCTCATGGGCCCGTGGCATTTTGCCCGCCCTATTGTTACGCCACTGCCACCAACATCCTAAATGCATGGTTGTATTGAACATTGAGAGTATTGTACAATCTCTGAGTACAATAGGTATAAATTAGGATATACGGTTTTACTCATGTATATATGTCGGAAATGCCCGACTAGTTTCGGACCCGACGGGGACCCTTTGTCATCGGGTGAGGCGTCCTGCCGCGTCGATTGCAGGTGCCAGATTAGTCGGGCATCCCCGAAATATACACGTGAACAAAACCGTATATCATAATTAATAGAAATATATGTACAGAAGTATGTCTTGATATTATAATGAAAAAATGTACGATATTTATGGTTCATTTTCATCACACACATACTAGTATTTTCTGCAGTATTTCAGATGCGAATCAGTAGTGACACAGTCATTTACCGTCTTTTCGTACACACGATTTTTCATAAGTCGCATTACAGTCGATGACCCTCTATATCGTTCAGACAACGTTAAATTGATATAAACGATTATCACGTCTAGCAAGCTCTACAAAATCACTAATGACGCGATGTAGACACACAAACTATTACAAAAGCGAATGTTTATTATCGCCATAAGTCGCAGCAGTTGGCGATGCGATGACATCAAATAAATATAAAAAGCAACTAGCAGATTTGTATATAATTGTAATATAACGAGCTTTTTTGTCAATTTTAAAATTTTCTAAATCATATCGTAGGTCTTGATTGCAGTAAACTCTATTATATTGCCAGACGCTACGGTTGAATTGTAGTGAACTGTGATCACGAGTAGTCTGACACGACTTAAGACGAGCAATGTCATTCGTCTTTGCTACCTAAAATTAATGCATCTTTATACTCTTCTATTACTACAATAACTATTTTTATAGAATAAATATCATCAAGGCGGAGGAACTAAAATAAGCTGGATCGTTTTTATTTCGAAACAACTAATGTTAAAATGTTAACTTTGAAGATTTAAGAAATAATGTTAAGAAAATGACAAAGTATTAAAATTGAGAAAAAACTTGACGAAAAACCTTTAATTGCCTTACAAGTTATTTTATTTCACTACGATCCATGTCAGAAGCCAGACATCGCTTTCAAATGTTAAAAGTTTGAAAAATTGCGAGAATTTTTTGATAAATTCCATAACGAAAACGTATTGTAGGCTAAGAGAGGCGTTGATTAATTGGTTGCTTATTTTTGTGTGGATTACAGCCACTGGCAATGTGAACGCGGGAAGAAAGCTTTTATGCACATCTGTAGTACAAATTGAATAGTTAATTTTAATGTGCTTACTTTAAGCAAGGGCTTACTTTACTTACTAAGTCTTTTAGCGACATATTTAGAACAGAATTAACAGAAAGTATTACAGAGTGGACATAAGACTTTATAAACGTTACATCATGTTGCCCTCCGGACACACGGATAACGGGCTGTTGCTTGATCACGAAACGAATAGCGATTATAACTTTAACGATAATCGAATGATTGCTCCCGATCACGAACTGTTGCAGTATGACACGAGCAGATAGTGAGATCGGACTAGTGTCTATCTTTTATCGCATAGATTTCTGAAAAAAAACACTAGAAACTTGATTTAACATCTCATCACTACATATTATAAAACAAAGTCCCCCGCCGCGTCTGTCTGTGTGTTCGCGATAAACTGAAAAACTACTGAATGGATTCTCATGCGGTTTTCCCCAATAGATAGAGCGATTCACGAGGAAGGTTTAGGTATATAATTTATTAAGATTTTCTGTAAATTGGTTGAAGTATGATAATGATTGTGGAAGACGTCTCTCCTACCCGTGCGAAGCCGGGGCGGGTTGCTAGGTTTTAATAAGGCCTGTCTTCCATATAAACCAAAAAAAAATTAACTGTATTTCTTTTCCATTTCAGCAACGTAAGAAGTGTAAATGAAGTAAGTAGGCTGATACACCCACAGTAAAGATAAAATTTGTTCCCTCGTCCCCATGATTTTTGTTTATCACTACATATTATGAAACAAAATCAACCGCCCTGTCTGTCTGTCTGTTCGCGATAAACTGAAAACTACTGAACGGATTTTCATGCGGGTTTCACCAATACGTGCTAAGGGGTGGTTGAAAGTATTCGGCTGCTGTACGAGTGTCGTGTTATGAAAATTTTATTCTTTTATACATACAGATATGAACTTAATCTTTGTATGTGTAATCCATATACTCGTAAGCTAAAAAATGCAACTATGAAATGTCAGTCGCTGACAGATTAATCACCATCAACTCAAAGTATAAATAATTAGTCAGTTCTTAATGTCGAGTATTTTTACAGTTTGGTTTTTCAAATACTTATTACAAAAATCATTTGCTTTTTAAAATAACATCTTACTAGTAGTTTACTTTAGATGATAGTAATAATTCAAGTAAAATAAAAAGCTGATTGATAGAAATGCAGATATTCGTTGTAGATTAAATTTAACAACTTAAATTCGCTACATTTTTTCTGGTTCCTGTCGAACGATGGCACGTTATAACGTTGTCAGCCGACTCAATCAGATGTTACTGGCCTAAGGATACAGGGGTACTGCCAGGGTCACCGACCCTCAGACCACCAAACATTATTAGAAATGTAACCATCGAGACGAACAAAGGGTATTACTGACCATCGATAAATAAATTCATAACGGATTATTGTAATAAAATCATATTCGATCTTAATTTGATTGTTTTGCTCGCGTATTTTACTATGAAAAAAGTTCAACCCGAGGTCACAATAGTGTATTACATTTATTGATGGCATGTATGATTGTAGCAGTAGTAAATATGATTTAATTTCATTATCTGTGGTTCGGATTAAACAGCTGAAACCATGCCGACACTGTTGTCTTCACTTAGTAACAGCTTTTGATTGAAATGAGAATGTGTTTGTCGTGACTTACGATTCGTCAGGATTAATAAGCCTAATCAGCATTAGTCATTGGAGTCTCCTTTGCTTTGCCTTCTTAATGCCCTATTGTAACGATGTGTGTGTACGATATTGCTTCTACGGGTCTATTTAAGGAGAATCAAAATAACGTATGAGTTATTCAGTCTTAGAGTATTTTTCTTGATCTATTTTACACCAATGCCATGCTGAAATGTATTACATCGGGTACCTTTTTTAAATTTAGAGTCTTATATCTGAAAAGAGTTGATCAAGTCAGGGCTGGAAGACGAGATACTAGTTACCCGCAAATTAAATTAAATATATGGTATATGCGTCATTATTTTTACATTATTAGAACCGATTTAAAAAAATGAGAACTTTCTCAAATTTTCTGTTACTATTATTATTTTATATATCATTACTATCATCAGCGACAATTCTTTACACTGTTGACCGATTTCAATTATTTATTCGATGTTTTTGTTAGAAAGGCTAAATAAATTAAAAAAAAACAAAATAAAAAACGGTAGTGTAAGTCATTTGTTTCATAATTTAGATGCAATGATGTCGGTTGTACTTTTTATAAACATAAATATTTTGTATTAAGATTACTTAATTCGTTAACCTTTAATTTGCAGGTGAACATTACGCATAGAACGTACGATAGGAATTGGAATAGTGTAATATTATATTAATGCAATGTACGTGATTATATTGCTATCGATTCTCTCCATTCTGTGGCCAATCCAATCCTGTGGCCTGTCATTACCCTGCCGTGTCTTTTGACCCGTCATTAGATAGAAGCCGTTGTAGTAGATAAAGAACAATGCGCCCGCCGGTACTGGCCGTCACGATGCCAAGTTTAGCCACGTTTACTTACATTTGTTTGCCGATATAAGTAATCATTACAATGTATCACGATTCAATTTCATTCGGCCTGTAACATGTTATTGAATAAATTTCTTTATTTTATCTGTGGTTAGTAAATACAGGACAAGCTAATCTTCTTAATAATGTGTGTTGAAATTATTTGTGCCTGCATGTGAATCTCAACCTACGAATCATATTTTTTTCTTTGTTTCAGATTTATTATTGTGTGCAGTTACCTTGCATTATCGAGAGTAAGTATATTTTTGCAAAATTATTTATCAGCTTAATAAGTGGCAAAGCGAGGGTATAAAATACAGTTTACAACATAAACTTTTTAAATATGAGAATCTATTTTGCCTTGGATAAAAGCTACACAACTTTTTTGGTGTAATTATTTCAAAAAGTTGCTAAAATCCCATTCCATTTTCTACTTACATTTTTATTCCTATTCTAAGAATTTCTAAAGCATTTTTAATGCGGAAAATGTGTTTTAACACAATAATCGAAATGAAAACTGATTGTTCAAGAACGCTATCAAAGACTAGATTATTGGAACGAAGTGCCTTATCGCACTTTACATTTCAGAAGCTCGGTGGCCGGCCGGCTAGCTGGAAAAAAGTGTTAGCGCTACGAAAAATGCTGACCGCGAGTTAGGGCAAATTTCACAGATGGCTCAATTTTAATTTCGAGTTTTTACAATGTTTACTATATTTTGATACAATTTATGCAACCCATCAAATATATCTTATTACTTTAAACGAGCAATTCTTGTATGTATGTATTTATTTATATTTCGGGTATTTCGGAAACCGCTCTAACGATTTTGATAAAATTTTGTATACAGATACAGTTTGGCGTTTTAAGTTAAACGGCATACTTGCATTTCCTGTAAAAACGTGATTTTTCAAAAAAAAAATGATTTTACAAAAAGCTACCGAGCAAAGCTAGGTCTCCCAAGTACTATACATATATAGCGAAAGAAACTTCGTTCCAACCCGGTGTCCCAAAGACACCTCAATGCCTTTACATTTTATATTCAATTTAAGTTGTATGTCGGAAGCATAGGTCAGTAAAAGAAATTTTCTTCACGTAACAATATATAGATATGGTTATGCCTTCGAAATTTCAATAAATTTAAATTACTATTCATTTTTCCAGAATTTAAAAAATAGTATGTGGAATACGTATACATGAATACGAGCCAAGTTATTACCGCCATGTCACCCGGAAATAAATGGCTAGCATTGTATACTACAAAAATCTGTGATGCTCCGAGACTAATTCCATTCCATAAATGATGGATATCCTAATAATTAATGGAATCTTTTGCCGCCTTTTCAAATACTCGGCCCAACCTTATTTAATAATCACAAGATACGTTATGTATGTTTTTGATAGTGTTTCGCAAGTTAGTATTCGAATGTAGTATTTTCCTTTTTAATCGACTTCAAAAAAGGAGAAGGTTCTTAATTCGTCGGAATCTTTTCTCTTCTTTTTATGTATGATTACTCGAATACACCTGAACCAATTTGGAAAATTATTTTTTGTTTTAAAAGGTATACTTCCTAGGTGGTCCCATTTATATTTTATCGAAATTGGTCCAGCGGTTTTAAAAAAATCAACAAATATATAAAAACTATATACACTACATACATGATATTTTCGTTTACTCCGAAACCTCGCTGTCTCATTGGAGCAGTGCGTTTAGTGGCCTACACATATTATATTTAAACAAAATACATTTACTTTCCAATAAAAAGCACATTGAAGACGGTGATGCTTTTTTTAAATAGCTTATTAAATTTATGTTCCTGCTACACTGTTACTCACCAAAGCCTCAAAGCATTGTGATGAGTTTTATAAGAATGCATTTATAAACAAAAAAATATCAATTTTTTCTTTAATTTTAATCGCATTAGATTATCTAGTAGTAACTACTTTAATAATTAAGTCAATTCCTAAAATAACGTTATTTTTCGTTAAGATGTCATGTCCATGTTAGGACTTCATGATGGAAGTACCTACGTATTCCCAACGTTATCATAAGTAAAATATTCAGAAATAAAAGCAAACAATATTGATTGTAATTATTTTAAATTTCTCATATATTTATTCCAAAAAATTACATAACGTTTGTCTCGAAGCGAACTTCGCATAAAATGCCTTTATATGTTGTTCCCTGTTCTTCATATTTTTTTGAAGCCTGCATATGCCTAAGAATAACATTACAAATGTCCACAGGCTCCGTAAGCCTCATACGATAAAAACTCATACGAACTAAACTGATTTTTATGCATATAAATATTTATTTAATAATAACAATAATGTGTTATTATATTATTTTTATTTTCTAATAATAATAACTTGAGACATGTCACACACGGCCGTCTGATCCCAAACTAGGCAGAGCCTGTACTATGGTAACCGGACGGCTGATAAACATACTTACATATTTCTAAATCTAATATTATAGATAAATTACAACCAGACACAGAACAAATGATCATGCTCAACCCACAATTATTTGTACTGGGTAGGCATCGAACCCACGACCTCTGGCTCAGCAGTCGGAATCCCTAACCACTAGACGAACAGGCGCGTTGAATATTTCTTTAATACTTATATACGCATCGTCAGCATTGATAAAATATCAATGCGAGCCCGCTTTAACTAGCGTTTAAGTCGCTCTTAATCTATATAAAAATTAATTCCAAATTATATATCGTCATATTCCTGGAAATTACCTATTATTATTTATTTATCAAGAAATTCTATAGTGTATTAAATAATTGTAAATGCAAATTACTAAGTTTGTAGAAGCGATTAACACTGAATATAAATCATCTCAACATATTCTCACTTTTCACTCACTTTTTGGCACGACCGGAGTGATACCACGGCCTCACAGAAAACCGGCAGTGAAGCAATGCTTGCATTGCTTTTCGCCGAGTGAGTGAGGTTCCGGAGGCCCTAACTTTTCCCCTACTCCCATACTCCCACATTAAAGGCCGGCAACGCACTTGTGACTCTTGAGTTGCAGGTGCCCATGGGCGGCTTTAGTCATTTACCATCAGGTGACCCGTCTGCTCGTTTGCCCCCAACACCACAAAAATATATATATATATAAATGTATAGAAGTCGATGAAGTGGTTGTATCGGAATCGTACCGACTATAATGTTTCGCACACGGTATTTCATGACAGGCGTCTGCGGCAGTAGGTATGACCTAGGAAGGAACTCCCTAAACCCCCGACAGAATTTATATCATTTTCTAGTTTTTTTTAAACATTTTATGTATCATTAGGGCCTTGCTTATATCCTACAAAAATACTGCACATAATTAATTTACTACTTATACTTTTTCTCAGCATGCGGACGCGGCATTTGCACACATAGACTCGGCTGAGTATTCAGACTCGACAGAGATATCAGTGGTGTCCTCTTCGAGCTCTTCCTCAGCCTCATCAGAACTACACGAAGGGTCTGGGGATGATCCTCCTGATCCTTCATCAACATCATCGTCTTCTACTATGAAGGTAATTTTGACCACTTTTATTACTAATATAAATACAATGATATCGGCTGTTTATAAATCCATATGGCTGCCCTAGTGCTGTTTGGCAGACTTAATAGTCTTCTTATTCTTCGTCTTTACAGCAAGTGATAAGTAGTTTTTAGGGTTCCATTCCTCAAAAGGAAAAAGGAACCCTTATAGGATCACTTTGTTGTCCATCTGTCTGCCTGTCAAGACCCTTTTTCTCAGGAACCCGTAGACGCATCAAGTTGAAATTAATACCTAATACATAAGTCTGCGGTCCCTTGAAGCTGTAAAAAAATCAAGCGTCTAAGTCAAATCGCAATCAAAAGAGCGCAATGCAATCAAGGCCATTAAGCCTTAGATTTTAACAAATTTGAACACATCGCAGGTAAATCAAAACCTATAAGGTACTTACCATTGACTTAGAATCATAAAATGTGGTAAAAAGCAAGGTGTGATATCACAAGTTAAGGAAAAAATCCGAAAGTTTGTTGTTATATCAGATAAAAAAAAAAGGTTTTTGTGATTATAAACTTATATTTTGCGGTTGGATTGGTGACTTTGTCGTACATCGCAATCGCAAAGTTAAGTTTGTCTTTCGAAAAAGAAGTCTTCGAGAATTGATTCCCGACATTTACGTACCATCTAAATACAAGTTTGTTTGCTTACAGAACACTCGGTGCGCGAGTCAGACTCGCACTTGTCCGGTTTTTTAAGTTTTTGTTGGGTGTATTATCTATGAATTAGAATAGAAGAAATTAGGTATAATCTCTACCCTAAAACACAGTATTTTATTAATAGTCTCAGCGTTGTGCTGTACGTCTTCTCGTGAGTAGGAAAGACAATGCTCCAATGGTTTTATAAGACCTGTTAAGCTGAAGATCTGTGAGCTTGTTTGGCAACATAGTAAAGTTAGAGGTATGTCACCGGCGATAGAGCTGCAGCTCAAACTGCCAGTGGGAGATGTAAAGACGGCAATGATTAATATAAATCTACAATATCAGTGGTAATCTAGGCTTACTACTGATATTATTTATATTTAGCTTCTAGTTATTCCGCTTTCAGAATTGATATGCTTTAATACCAATATATATAATTGCTTACGGCGGTCTTACGGTGTAATCACTACATGTTATAAAACAAAGTCCCCCGCCGCGTCTGTCTGTCTGTTCGCGATAAACTGAAACACTACTGAACGGATTTTCATGCGGTTTTCACTAATAGACAGAGTAATCCATGAGGAAGGTTTAGGTATATAATTTGTTAAGATTTTGTGTAAATTGATTGAAATATGTTGATGATTGTTAAAGATGTCTCTGCTACCCGTGCGTAGCCAGGGCGGGTTGCTAGTAAATTATAAAATTCAGTCAGGAAATTGAATGTCCTAAAACATTCTCATTGCCTATATGTTTTATATCCATTCCAAAGATTTGTAACTCAATTATAACAAAGTAAAGTATGATTTCTTGACTAGAATAATAGTCATCAAAATAACAATTTCGCAATAAGATATTAAGAAGTTATGATTTTGATTATTCTTTTAAAAAAGTGAAATTCGTTTGACTTGGTGTATAACCCATCAGTGAAAGAATACTCGACTGCATTTTTGCATTGTTGTGAAATTACAGGATTCAATTTCCCCTTTTTTTATTGGATGGATAATTTGTTTACACTTGTCCCAGAAAAGTTTGAAAAATATAGGAAAAGTTTTATGGTAAATGTTAAACAATCTAAATTTTCAACAGAATGAAACTCGAGAGGCTTTGAAGAGTGATGGCAGTGAACAAGATCCGGTAAGTAAACTTCAAATACTTTTTGTATTTATTTATTTATGTATTTGTTTTATTTATGATTTTGATTATTCTTTTAAAAAGTGAACTCCGTTGGAGTTGGTATGGTAGTGAGAGAATACTCGACTGTATTTTTTGCATTGTTGTGAAATTATAGGATTGTTTAGAACTTAAAGGTTTTAGTGACTGTTTTTATTGGATAGATTATTTCTTTAGATATTCTATTGTTGGGTTCGTAACAAACCAAAGAACCAAAAGACAATTTGATGATTTGACAAGAGATTTGCCGGCAAAAGTAAAGAAGGGCAGAAGTCAAGGGAAAAAGATGATTGCCTCATTCTTCAATGTTAAGATGCAACGATTACACAAATGTCTCCAAAGAAAGTGAAAACGAGGCACAAGTGCATTGGTTTTACTTTCTTATATTCACAGAGCGGCCTTGAAACAGACTATGTGTATATTGGTGTATATCGTGGCGAATCATGTACCTACCTAGTCTATACGAACAAAGAAGATATAAAAGAATACGCCACCGCTCAGGCCTGTCTCTTTCATCGTGTTTAATGGCTCTGAAAATAGCCACATTTGTTAACTGCACCAAATTTATAACTCAATTATTCGCAAGATTTTTAGATTAAATTGTTCTTTATATAGCCGAACTGTTAGTTCGACCAAAATATTTGGTTTCACCAAGAGTAACTAATGAGGTTCATTCATAATTAAGTTCCTTGAACATAAAAATATGTTGTTATTGATGTAATAGTAATAACAATTTATTAATGTAACAGTATGAAAAAGGTTTTGTAATATTTTCTGCGAATCTATAACACAGAGTTAAACTTCTTTATTACCTGTAAATAGACCGCTTCTTTCTCTAAAATTAAAAAATAGTAGTTTTTTATAACTATAAAATTAATTTTTATATTTTTTTATTACTGTCAACATTTTTGAATACGTTATTTATAAGGTTTTTAGAAAGTGAATGATTTAAAAGAAGCAAAATACATTTACTTTTTGGGGTTCCATTAAAGTAATTTCAAATTTTTATTTTTAAATTAAAACGCAATGTACGCTAATGTATATACTTTCATCAACGCACGATCAAAATGTCCATTTAAAGGCTAGTTTTTACTTTTGGGACATACATTAGAAGTATTTATCTACAATGGGAGTAGGAATGGCAAAAATAAAGTAATAAGTTTAAATCGTCATCGTGCTTGCACAATTATCCATGAAAATGGGTGAAAGGGACAACATAATAGATCAATTTACACCCATTTGTACGATTATTGATAAATTGATTGAAGGAATTCTTCTAAGAACACACGATTCGACCCAGTCTATCTTTTTCCTTTCATTTTGCGAAATTGCTGTACTTATTTGTGGCATTGGTTCTACGGTCAATCTGTATTGAACGCGGATGGCATGGTGTTTTGTTTGACATGTAATCAGGCCTACTTTTTAGTAGAGCAATTAAGAGACCGGTATCGAATTATGGAATTTCATTATAGTTGGTAATTTCACACTAAATGGGTTGGGGGCAATCGTTAATTATTGAAAAGATTTATCCTTAATGCGTGAAATTGGAGTGTGAGGGTTCTTAACGTGGGATTAAGTTTGCTTCGCGACGATTGCTGTGCGCAGCAAAGCAGTTGGGGAAAATCTTGTGTTTACTTCGTTTATAAATGAATGCGTAGGCCACAGTGTGTCTCTGTATTTTCTCTTTTTAAAATCCTAACTAATCTTAATCCCACTAATATTATAAATGTGGAAGTTTGGATGGATAGATGCATGGATGTTTGTTACTCTTTCACGCAAAAACGGCTAAACGGATCTGGATGAAATTTGGCACAGAGATAGATTATAGTCTAGAATAGTACCTAGGCTATTTATCCCGAAAAAATGTTTGGCTCTCGTGGGATAGATTTCAATAAAATTTCCACGCGAACGAAGTAGCGGTCAACAGCTAATCCCTACTATAATATAATATTATAAATGTGAAAGTAACTCTGTCTGTCTGTCTGTTACGCTTTCACGCCTAAACGGCTGGAGCGATTGAGATGAAATTTGGTATAGAGATAGTTCGAGGCCCTAGGAAGGACATAGGCTACTTTTTAACCGACTGCGCAAAAGGAGGGTTATGATTTTACGCGATAACGACTTCTACGCTGCTGAAGCCGCGGGGAACAGCTAGTATGTATTATAAATGTGAAAGTGAGTGTTTCTTTGTTACGTTGTCACGTCTTAACTACGGAACCGATTATCATGAACTTTTATTAACATGTCGCCAGGAGCACAGATTTGGACATAGACATACCTTTCATCCAAAAACAAGTACTGTCAATGAGGGATAGACAAAATAACTTATACACGAGCGGAGCCGCGGGCGAAACTAGTAACAAATAAAATACACTATAAATTCAGGCTAAAATGATACGTAGCACCATTAAGTTTATTAAATAAACAATGTTAAACTATTACCATTAAGAATACAGAATGAGTAAAGTATTATTTGAGCGCGGTGTTTAAAACACCTTGAATTCAGTATATTTCACTAATCAAATATATTCAAATACAATGGGTTAATAAGAGCTATTATTTCTTTTACACGCGTGAGTACCCTGTTGTAGTATGGATACGGTAGGCTCGCTGGCACGTTGCTTAATTCACCAGTACTGCGGTATCCGACTGAATGAAGGAGGCCAAACCATAGCCTCACGGAGGACTTGTGCAATACAATATTGAAGTTGCGAAGGGCTTTTCTAATCTGATTAGGTTATCATCTGTAGTTCCGGTCCAGATTTAATATGTATTATGCACGTGGAAGTTAACTCATCAATAAGTTTATTCTGCCTGAGCACTCATTTTTTTAAACAACGCAGTATAAATAATAGTAGCTAGTACAACACTATTTGTGTTGCGGCTTACATGCGCTCTTTTTGCATGACCGCATTGACCAATATTTCTTTCTTCCATAACCACTTCTCACCAATGTACATAAACAAATTAACGTAATCGAATTACATCGTGAGAATGGAGTGAGAATGAGCTCTACGGTTTAGGTTGTGTTTCCAAGAAACAAGCAAGTGTTAGATTGATGATAGCCATCTCTGACCCACGTATGTCGCGGTACGCAGCGGCAAAATACCAGTTATTTGCCTCACATTGCATTTAAACCATGAACAACATGTCCTAGATCAAACTTCCCTTTGTGACGTGTTATTAATAGTGATATCAGCATCTGACCTGATCTAGTGTGAGACAGACGTTATGTTGTCATCTCCTTCGGCGTTGTAGCTCTCAAACTGAGGAACCGATTTGAGTACAGTTTTCTTTGTTTGAAAGGTGACTTGATCGAGAGTGTTCTTAGATATAATTCAAGAAAATCTGTTCAACCGTTCGATGATCATCAGCTGTTTTTTAATCGTTAAAGGGATTTTCGAGTCGGGGTTATTTTAATTTATGATTATAATTGTTTTTAAACCTTCGCGACTTGTATACACAATGAATGTGTAAATCGGGACTTACCTAATCAAGATAATATTACCCAACGTTTTGACCGAACTGCACCGATCGTCCACGTCGGGTAACCAAAAAGGTATACTTAGGTAGTAACTTTTAAATATTTCAGTTTTAATAACTTGAAATACCTTTGAAGAGAAAGAAATTGTTTATGTATGTGAGATTTATTTATATTCTTAAATAATGCACTGAACATGCACCATGCTGCCCTAATGTCGCTTTCCAATGTTTTTCTCCATCCCATGGTTGCCTGTAAGAGATTGTCACAGTGCGATAAGGCCGCAAATTGTATTAGCTGCATGCTTTATCTTACTCTTTGTAATGTTTAGGTGTATAATAAACAGGAAGGTATATTATTATTATTGTTTATTTTAGGTAAGAATAACATTTAACTCAGTTCTATGGATTGGCCGGAAAATGTTATGTTCAGCTGTATCTTCTGATAAAGATGTAGTGACAAGAATTGAGAAAGGAATGCTGCGATGATTTGGGCATATCGAAAAGATGAATGAAGAGCGAATGTCTAAAAGAATTTATAAGGCTCCTGCGAGTTGGTGCGGATAGGCGCCGCGAGACGTATACTGATCCAGATCGGCAGAAAACTGAAGAAGGGCCAAGTTACGAGCATCCGTAGCGTGCGAGTCTGTATGAAAGGTCTGATGAATGTGGAAGAGGTGCGAGTTGTTTGGCAGGATTGTAATAAATGGCGTTTTATCGTCTATCGAATAAAGCGTGAAAATATGGGTGTGTATAATGTGCTTCTGATAAGTCCGTTAAGCATAGATAAATGTAATTTTTCCTTATGGACAGACCAATAAAATATAGTTTATCCATATTACAATCCATTATAACCTTTCTTTCCAAATTAGAAATAAATTGTGAATATACCCTTAAAATTAAAAGTTAGCAGAAGCTAACGAAATTTAGAAATGATTATGTAATATTAAATTCAGTTCATGTTTATATTACCTTTAAATATATGATGTATATTGCAGCAACCCAGGCAGTAGTAAGTACTGGACTCGAAGGATCTATATTATTAGGAGAGTGAGTAAAAGATTAGGCAGGCAACACTGAGGCTATAATTGAACTCCGAATAACAATATCACAATTAATTAATAATCAAGCAAACAAATAAATTAATATTTCTTGAGGCTTCATGCTTTCAGCACGACATCTGACACATCAGTTCGCAAGACGATTGTCCTTTCTTCTATTTCGAATCCTTTAACTATTTCGAATACGAATTTGAGTATGGAGCCGCCAGCCAGACTCTTCGCGCCATTACCAAAGAGTTCTTATTCCAATCGCAGGAGATCACAAGTGGGCGCGGAGAGTCCATATGATGATTATATGGTCATACAAAATGTGTGGGTACAGTTTATTGACCTTAAATTTCAGGTCCCTGGTACAAAAAACCTGAGGCTTTCATATAACATTGCGAGAGCTCTGAGACCCCCTTAATTCGGCCCTGTCGCAAAATCCTTTCTTAGCTGACGTCTCCTACTCATAACCGACCTCCATGACAAATTTCATCTTAATAGGTCAAGCAGTTCTTTAGATTTTGTGATTAGTAGATGTAGATGAGTGAGTGAGTATCCTTTCGCGTTTATATGTATAGAATCTATACATATAAAAGCGATCTATACTATAGGTATAGATATATAGATTTGCACAGCAATGGTAGAGAGAATATCTAATGCACCTCTAGTTAGGCATAATTGTCTCTCTGGTTTTCGAATCCACAACCGATACAGACCGCAATGATATGAAAATTGTTAGTTGCTGAAAATTGTTTATGAAAGTGAAGTGCTCTCATTTCGTATCATTTCTATTTTTATTGATAAATTATGGAGTATTTTGATATGGCCTCGATTTGATGGCTGAATTTAGTTTAGTTCTCTTAAATCAATTTGTCAAAGTGATGTGGCGATGCATAAGCGCCGACGCCGACAGCACCGTCACTCCACTGCCCCAATTTGATAATGCGTCGGTAGGCGGCGTTGTATGGCTGCCGTGCGAACCGCCCTGACATACTTATTGCTATTTACCACTTTTTAATGAACTTTCAAAGGGTCATTCGTGACTGTGAAATTGTACATCGGTGTCGTTGTATTATCATGGTTTGTTGTGAATGTTTTTATTGATGTTAGTCGTAACTTGCAAAAATCTTTCCGCTCGTCTTTGTGGAAAGGAATGTAAACATAAAATTTGTGTTCTTGGTTTTTTTTTTTATATTGCGCGTCAATATTATCTCAACGCGTCTGGTGGTAAGATAGATTGAAGTCTAAAACCATTACGTAGTTAAAAACGCATAAATTTATATTAATCTCCTTTTAGTTAGTATTGTTCTGTACTATTAAAAGTATTCTTGTTGTAAAACTGCCTGTACTGTAAAACTGTCCAGTAAAACTGCCTTTAGCCTAGTCAGCTAGTTGAAAAATGTGTTAATTCATGATACTGCGAATTAAAATACGGGTGATAGCTTGTTGGATTAGTAATGACGCGACGGAATTTTCCGAAAAAAAATGTTGACTCCCGGTACTTGACCTCTATTGTTAATAGTTTTTATTTAATGTTGAAAAGAGCCTTCTCCATTTCTACGTACAAATAAAATTTAGATAATTAATCAGTTTGTTGTTTGGCGACGACTCAAAATTAGTTTATATAAAATTTGATAATTTAGGTAAATAAGGTCAATACTAAAGACTTAAAAGGTTTATTAATTTTTGCTTTTTTTTCGTTTTTGGTTATTTTTCGTCAGTTATTTTTTTTTGTTAAAACGTCTTTTCTCAAGAACGCTTGTAACTATCAAGTTGAAATTAATATTAAATACTATAGATACTATAGATCTACAGTCCTTAGAGTTATGGAATTATGTACGAAATTCAGTCTCAAAACAAGCAAATGATAACATCCTAAAATGATAGGACTATAAACATGTTTATAGGCGGAAAATTTGTTGTAGAATAATGTGCAATTAAAGAATTATCTACGAAGTACAAATATTTTTCAACTGTAACGTTAAGTTTGTTTAATACTGACTTACTTAAATAATTGACTGTGACGTGTAAATATGCGAACATCACATGAATTGTGTCCTGTGATGTGCGAGTATTTACACGGAATAATGAATTAATTAACTAATAAAGCAATCGGAATGGATTGTAGGATAGGAAGGTTTTTAGGATGCTTATTTGTTTTACCAGATAGTAGCTGTTTATGTAGCTAATTAGCGGAGGTTGTAAAATGTTTTGAAGGTAGTCAAAAGTCGCGTGTGCCGGAACTTGGTAGTTACGACTTATGTTATCTCAGGGCTATCTGACGTTGCATCACCTCCGTGACTGCCTTCTTGCCAATGCACTCTTCATGTAAAGAATGTTAATACAAAATGAGTCATTTAGATTTAATATCATAATTATACATTGTGCCGCTTCACAGATAAAGGATTTTTAATGAGTGTTAGGGCGGATTTCTTAACTATGAATGATAAACGGAATAGGTCTATTATCATAATATTTTAATAAACATCTGACTTATAGGTCTGGATGAATGTTATTGTTCTTTTTATCATTATTAAATTAGTACTTCAGTGTACGAATTAGAGTGTAAAAAGAGCATTAATAAAAATTATCTTATGTGGGAGAGCCATGCTTCGGCACGTATGGACCGGCACACTTCGATACCACGGCCTCACAGAAAACCGGCAGTGAAACAATACTTGCATTGTTTTTCGCCGCGTGAGTGAGGTTACCGGAGGCCCTAACCCTCCCCTATTCCCGTCTTTCCTCTCTCCCCCCTCTCCTTCCCCTCTCCCGTCTTCCCGCTCAACCCCCCTCTCTCCCTCGTCCCCTATTCCCACCTTAAAGGG
Source organism: Euplagia quadripunctaria (assembly GCA_963859945.1). Taxonomy (NCBI): domain Eukaryota; kingdom Metazoa; phylum Arthropoda; class Insecta; order Lepidoptera; family Erebidae; genus Euplagia; species Euplagia quadripunctaria. The sequence continues at coordinate 13,314,218 of OY982573.1, read as the reverse complement.
CGGCAATGCACTTGTGACTCTTGAATTACAGGTGCCCATGGGCGGCGGTAGTCATTTACCATTAGGTGACCCGTCTACTCGTTTGCCCCTATACCATAAAAAAAAGAAAAAGAAAATCTAAAATTGCATTTTTTTCCTATAGGTTGTGTTCCTAGCAGACAAGAACAGCTACATTCCCGTGAGCATAAAGCCTCGCTCACCGCAGATAGACACGGCGTGGCGCGAGCCTCCTGCATGGGAGCGGGAGTATAGAAAACATCGAACTAATGGCAGTAGAGTTCAATGTAAGTGCTCGTAATAATAAAAGCTAATTTCATACACATTAGACACACTCTCACAAATGGTTAATAGTTTGCTTAGGTATGTCCTTGAGACTATTTCCATCAATAGAATAGTCGACTCTGGTAGCGTTCATGGAAGTTTTTCAACCAACTGGTCTATTCACAGTTTTTTTAAAGCCTGAGGGTTTGTCTGCAAGTACACATGAGGCACAAGTCTGCACTTAACAGTAGAAAGACCGTCGTAAGTCCAAAATGCGAATCATTTAATTTTATGTCCTTTTGTAACTGTTTCTCAAACAACCTACCAGCTACCTTGCTAACGACTGTGTGAATTGACGGTGTATTCTGACGGCGAGACAACTATTGTAAATAATTTGTATTTTCATCGTGGGAGAGCCATGCTTCGGCACGTATGAGCCGGTTCGAGCCGAGTGATACCACAGCCTCACAGAAAACCGGCAGTGAAGCAATGCTTGCATTGCTTTTCGCTGAGTGAGTGAGGTTACCGGAGGCCCTAACTCTTCCCCTACTCCCATACTCCCACATTAAAGGCCGGCAACGCACTTGTGACTCTTGAGTTGCAGGTGCCCATGGGCGGCTTTAGTCATTTACCATTAGGTGACCCGTCTGCTCGTTTGCCGCCTATACCATAAAAAAGAAAATCAGTACCTAACAAGTATTGTGCAACCGGACAAATTAAGATGGCTATCAGAGGCGCGTGGCGCCGGACTTGTGTAACCCTTTGTTTCCGTTTTTATAAGTTTATTATTGAAGTATTCAAACTAGCCGGCTTATAATAGTTACGATCTTCCCGATACTATTGTCCACGTATGATAGACAGACTGCGATAGGTTCAAGAATAAGAAATACCTATTAACTCATTATTGTTTTAACAGACATTGAGGCGGAGTGTCAAGATGACTTTATGAAGATTAGGGTCGGCTTCAACGGGACTTTCGCAGGATTAGTATATTCGGCAGGTAAGGAAAACATTTTTTTTACTTTCTACAGTTTTTTACATTAGTCCTGGTTCAGACGACATTTCCCTATAAAACAGTACGTTAAAACATTATAAACATTAGTTATTCTATAATATGTTAATATTGGTTAAATCCATAGCCATGACCGGAGCATAATGAAGTGAATGCATGTCGGTTTGAAAATAGTCTATATTTGTCCCAAAGTCTATATTATTGAAGTGAAAACTTCTTTAGGCACGTTTTGCACTTTTGGTAAGAGGAAAAAGGACTGAACACGCATGACCGTTCACGCTCAGATATATATATATACTTATATATTTATATATATACAGATTGGTATGTGGGTGAGTATATGTATGTATGTATCTAAGTTATGTTTTCACTTCTGACTTTTGGCAGTCCTACTATTGACAGTTGTTTTTATTAGAAATTTTCAGAGAGAACTACTTGCAGTGCTATTCCTGCTCATGAACAGAGTCACTAGAGGTACTTATGGTATGGATGTTGCAGTCGAAACTCTTTACCAGTCAAAAGTACTGTTAAATATCAAAATCAGTATTGACTCTAACAGTAACATAGTATCACAGGGGAGATGATAACAGTTGTAGTATGTACTAGGTAGGTAATAGGGATAGGTGAACACGCGAATGAAACCTTTGGGTATTGGGAGTATTTACAGGCGGTAGAACGACCTAATAAGGCGATTCGTGTGATTGTTTGGGATTGTAGTTGCATGAAAAATCATCAGTAGTAGAATAGCGCGGGAAAAACAGTCCGCTTTACAGTCTATCTTCCTATATTCAAGTGTGAAAAATTGGACTTTATTATATTAAGTACACGTCACATAAGAGAGGGTTAGTTTTGCAACATTTTGCATTGATACTCCACTCCTATTGGTCGTAGCTTGATTATTATATAGCCTTCCTCGATAAATGGGCTATCCAACACTAAAATAATTTTTCAATTCGAACCAGTAGTTCCTGAGATTAGCACGTTTAACCAAAAAAGCTCTCCAGCACTATAACAAAGTATAGATATGCTGTCTGACATTTTTAGAAAACACAATTTAAAACCTGTAATAGGGGAATGTTACATTACACACAAGCACGAGTATTTTATCTTTAAAGTTTTTTATACATTTCTAATCATCTGAGCCTATTAGTTATCTGGCAAAGATTCGTTCCCATGACAAGCTACGTCGAAATGTTTCGCATGTACAAGGAGGAAGTCTTTTATAACCGTTACCTATGTAACGTACCTTCAGTTACTACCAAGGGAAATTCGTAGTTCGTGCAATGTAATCGGTCATCAGCCCTATACCGGTTGTACAGATAACTGGAACAATTAAACCGCGAGACTAGACAAGTGTCATTACATTGTCATTGTTACAAGCGTCTCGTGCGTCTGCGCAACTACCACATTGTTGCCATGTGTGGAACTATACATATGACGGTATATGACCGTTCCGTGCCACTCGGCTTTGCGATTTTGATCGCATAAGTTCACAAGGGCATGAGCATGTTAGATGTTATTATTTGATTATGTGATGTGACATGCTTGCTTCTTATATCCTTAGCTGTTATGACTGTAAATTGAGTTATGTAGGTAAGTTTAAGCTAAAAAGGTTAGATTAATTTGAGAATTTGTGATACATCAAAAATACACATCATTAACTTGCTGATTTTTAAGTCCTTGTCCTTCGATTCCCAGCCAGGGCTAATAATTGTGTGATGAGCATGATCATTTGTTCTGTGTCTGGATGTTATTTATCTATATGTATGTATTTAGAAATATATAAATATTTTTATCAGCAGTCCGGTTACCATAGTAGAGGCTCTGCCTAGTTTGGGATCAGACGACCGTGTGCGAGATGTATCAAGTTATTATTATTATAATAATATGTTTACTCTTTAAAACTTCTCTGTCTGATTTAATCAAATAAGCAATTACAATGCTATACATTTTACTTATACGTTAACATAACTGCAGTGTATATTTATATACTACCAGTAGATCTGTTATGTAGAATAACAACTCCGATATCGGAAGACATGTTAATGACATGTACCAACTCGGAGAGAACCACGCTCTATTACCAGATTATCACACATAAAACGTACAAGCATCATAATTGTACACTATTTACTAGTACTAGAGATCGCGTGGTGGTCGAATTTCATGGTTTATTTGATTGGCCAATATTACTTGACCTGTCATTGTATAGACTTTTGTACCATGACAGGTCAAAATATATACTGGACACTCATAGCTGTATGTACCCGTTTTTGCATTTTTTTTTAACTTTGTAGCAAATATTGTTTAAATATTTTAGCATTCGTCACTTCTTCTCTGTATAAACTATAAGTGTGCGAAATTTCATACTCCTCCGTCCGCCCAATTTTCGTAAAAAGGGATCCAAAGTTTTCGCTTCACGTATTAATATATAGATATAGATTACCCTATTAATGTGAGATTAGTTTCAGCATTGTTTAGCCATTCGTGAGAAAAACGTTTAATTCTCTCTACCGTTACCGCAAATTACTGTCATATTAAATAAACACGTACTATAGAGTAATTATTTGTAAGTTTTGACCGTGTTTTAGTCAACTTAGTAACCTTTTTACCTAAATAACGTACGTCGTTTGACGGTTTCGGTTTCTAAGCACTTTCTTTCGAGTGCTTATTGCTGTGGCTAGGTCAACTTTGTGAATTACTTGTGGTGGGCTCAATTGCTATAAACGTTGCAGCTAGTCGTGAGTCGTGACGTATTGTATCACGATCAGTTGTTTTTTGGAGGTACATGTCTATGTGAAATTCTCTACGTACAAATGACCCGTTTTACCTCATAGTTGAACTAAAGAGCAGATGACATAAGCAACTGTAAACTTATGTCGGTTCTGACGTCATTACTTGGTTTAGCTTAGTCTGTTGAAACTCTTTGTCGTCTTCTAAAGAACAAGCTCGAGTTTGCGCCCATTATAAGCTGGCAGGTCACTAATGAAATGATACTTTATTTGCAGAAATACGGTACATAGGTTGTAAACAGTGATTATAAAAAAATCACATATTTCGTCAGTCTGTTCTGACATGCAAAATTTAAAATGTAAGTAGGTACATGCATATTATAATAACATTGATATAATAACAAATACAATGCTAAGTACTTAGCTCATGTCAATAAACAAATAATCATAAATAATGTATGTATGTGTGATGTATAATTTTAGTGAGCTTAGCTAATTAAAGTCGATTTTATTTAGTAACTGATGTTGATGGATGATCTTACAGTTTTTACTTCCAGCTGAGATACAATTGCATTGCACATGTGAATAAAGTAATTAGAAAAAATAACAGAAGAAAGTCGTGTCCTTTTGCTCAGATTGAAATGTAAGACTGGCTCGTTGGGCTAGTGGTTAGTGGTCCTGTCTACTGAGCCAGCGGTCGTGGCTTCAATTCCCACTCAGGACAAATAATTGTGTAATGAGCATAAGCATTTGTTCTGTGGCTTTGTGTAATTTATCGATAACTAGCAACTCGCATCTAGCAACATCTTCAACAATCATCAACATATTTCAATCAATTTACACAAAATCTTAACAAATTATACACCCAAACCTTCCTCATGAATCACTCTGTCTATTGGTGAAAATCGCATGAAAATCCGTTCAGTAGTTTTTCAGTTTATCGCGAACAGACAGACAGACGCGGCTGGGGACTTTGTTCTAAAGTATGTAGTGATGATGTAGTGATATGGATGTATTTAGAAATATATAAGTATGTTTATCAGCGGTCTGGTTACCATAGTACAGACTTTGCCTACCTAGCTTATGATCAGCGGGGTGGTTGTGAAAAAAAAAACACAGGCTCATAGATTTTTATCACTAAAACTACGACAGAATTAATTTACAGTTGTAAACGAATTACAGAAATTAAAATGGTTTATTTCTTTTTATAGTCAGTTACTTAAATTATGCTAAATACTCAAATGTCACTTTAGGTATACTAGGATAAAATAACATCTTATAATTGACTAGCAACCCGCCCCGGCTTCGCACGGGTACAAATTATACAACAAAACCTTCCTCATGAATCACTCTGCCTATTACTGAAAACCGCATGAAAATCCGTTCACTAGTTTTTCAGTTTATCGCGAACAGACGCGGCGGGGGACTTTGTTTTAAAATATGTAGTGATAAGTGTCAGACTAACCTAAGGTCACCCAGTCCACTAATAGTCAATTTACACTAAGATTATTATACCGAACAAAACTCCATTTCATACTTACCGGTGAAAGTTCTCGCCTGTAAGGCCCACGATTTTTCCTTTTGGTATGCCAACGTCATCAAAAATAATTAATCAGGACCCCGGAGCAAAATATTGGTATTTATTTAATTATTATTATTATTTTCTTCATTTTAATAGAGACTGTATTATATATTCAATATTAAATCATTGAACAGGCTATTCATATGACCCGGACTGCATGTACATTAACGGGACTGGCCGAGACTATTACGAGTTCTACATACAGTTGAACAGATGCGGAACATTGGGACGGAACGGACAACACGACGACAGCAGGAAGCATCCCACTGTGAGTTACTTTGTTGGCATTTCTTGTTTGTTTCACCAATTTTATCTCTTTTACTTATTTTTAATTTCTTTTTGCTGTAAACATTGGCCTACCGTTAGGGCTATTCGTTTAAAGTTTTCTTTCACGTTTACAAACGTTTTTTGTTAACTAAATTGCAAAAACATGTAGTTAGATAATGTAGCGGCTGCAAATAGACCAGTTCTTTTTTTTTCGTCTGGCATCCCTAGCCTTGTTTACATAGTCTTCATATTTTAAATTTGGAAATAAATAAAATCTTTGTTTAATTGGTATAAACAGTGGTACGTCTAGCTGCAGTAGCAGTTATGTGTAAGCAGTAACGTTTCTGAGAACTTTCAATCAGTTTGAGTGTAGATAAAACAAATTGTTGCCCTAAGTGTATACACAGTGCTATAATCAATAACAAACAAAAAATAGTGTCTGTAGTGAAATAAAAACCAACTACCGGTACAGTGAAAAGTAATTACTAATTATTCTGTTGTTTTTTTTTATAACATTCCACTATATGTGTTTAAAGTTTAAAAACTAAAAACGTTTGGAAAAAACTTTTGAATCTTGTACAAGTCACTAGCTCCACCTTGGCCATACAGGTGGTAATAATGCTAACTAACTTAGTTCAGCTACTTCCTACCAGAGGGCGAATTTGATACCACAATTGATAAATTGGTAGAATTTGCTAGTTTTTTTCTACTAAGTAGCCGATAATATTGGAGAACTGTTGATAAGTGTGTGAGGAAGAGCTTTGAGTGACAGTAGCTTCCCACTGTTTACTGAAACACTACAACAAGTGAATGCAGATAGATCTATACTGTTTCCATTACAATCAAATTCCACCTACCACTGCGTGTACGCTCTCAACGTTAACACCAGCTGCTGCGACCATTGAGTTGAAGTGGGAGTATGCCTCTGAAACGCACGCCGCCCAAAATTATATCGCCGTCGCAACATGAGATTGACGACTCAGAACCAAATAGTGCTTCTACGGGATGCGATGTAAATACAACAAATTTGAATGCAACACGACGACCTAAGCGTAAGCGAGAGGACGACCTCACCGCTTTTAAGCAAGAATTTATGCAAATGTTTAATGATTTCAAAACCGAACAGAATAAAAAATTAACATCTTTGCAAGATAGCATTACCACAATAAGTAAACAAAATGAAGCTATACGTGATACGGTTGAATTTATATCAGCAAAATACGATGGCATGGTTAAGAGGATGAATGAACTTGAGAGCGAAAGAAAACTTAACTACACTTATATCGTTAATTTAGAAAATAAAGTAGAAAGCTTCGAACGACAACAAAAAATGGCAAGCGTGGAAGTAAGAAACGTACCTCAAAAGTTGAAAGAAAATAAAGAAGATCTATCAGAAATTATTGTTAACACCGGAAAGGCTCTAAATATTCACGTTGCTAAGTCTGATATTCGAGATATCTATCGTACTCGTGGGAAGCCTGAGTCGAACAAACCGATAATGGTAGAATTCACGAGCGTTTTATTAAAAGAGACCTTATTAAATGCTGTTAAGCGACATAACTCGATCAACAAGGACAACAAATTCAACACGAGTATTATCAAAATCGATGGTCCCAAACAACCCGTCTACTTCGGCGATAATCTGACGTTCAAGGCTAAGAAATTATTCTACGCAGCCCGAAATTATGCTAAAACAAATAATTATAACTTTTGTTGGACTGCAAATGGTAAAGTTTTCTTACGTAAAGCAGAAGGTCAACCGCATGTACTCATTAACTCCGAAGCAGACTTGACTAAGCTCATAGCGCAACCATGACTAGCTTCTGTGGTGACATATAGTTTTTATATTTTTCTATGCATGTTACATTACAAGATATTAGAACCTCATTCCAAATGTTTGAAGCAATGTACTTATTACTTAGATTTTAATGTTTTTTTCCTTATCTTACATAGCGGTTACTTACATGCACACAGTCACACACTGAACCTTACTTTTACATTCAGTCACTCCTTAACATACACAAAAGGTCACTACCTGCTGTACAAGAGCTCAACACATAAACTACACAGAGAAATTAAGATTATGCATGTAACGATAAAGCTTTTATCCTTGGTTATGACTCTTGGGAAATACAGTTTTGTTAAGCCTACACTAAAACCCAGATCACCTAAGCCGTACTCTATTATCAATTTGTTGTGCAAATGGCAAATGTAAATGAGTTAGCGGCTTCAGTGGAATCCCTACACGTGTCCCAATCTTTCATATGTTCCCCTAACCAATGCTTATCGCATCTACGTCATAGTAAAGCTACATTGAATATTCTTCAAGTTAATATCAGAAGCATAAACTGCAATTTCGACAGTCTAAACATTCTCCTATGCTCTATGGACGTCAAATGTGATATAATTGTCCTCACTGAATGCTGGTTACGTAAAGTGACAAATGTACCCAACTTAAATGGCTATACTTCCACCAGTTCTACCTATAATAACCAAAATGACGGTATTATTATATATATACGTTCTGCCTTAAATTATACAATCACTCAGCCGGTATTTCTAGATGCAAATTGCATGATTCTAAAATTAGCTCCTGATATAGCCATTGCAGCAATATATAGATCGCCCTCTGTCAGAAACACCGAAAGATTTATCGACTCTTTGAACGATACACTAATATCAATCTCATCCTTTTCCACTGTGGCCATCGTCGGTGACATAAATATAAATATTTCTCCGAACAGTTCTGATTCAAACAGTGAGGAATATTTAAATGTAACCGCATATCATGGCTTGCTTCCGGCTCATCTCTTACCCACTCGTCTTGATAGGTGCCTTGATCATGTGCTATTAAAATCAAATAAGAGCTCCACTACTTTGATCTTTGATTCATATATTACGGACCACGCCCCTGTTCTGTTGTGTATTGATACTGTTCGCCCGTCTGAGGAGCCTAGAAATTTCATAACACATATAGAACTACCGGCTCTAGTTAGCCATTTAGAAAATACCGATTTTACTAAAATTCTAAACAACAGCGACCCTAACCATAGTGCGGAACTTCTCGTCTCCACGTTATCAAGTGCTGTAAGGGAGTTCAGCACCGTAAAGAAAATTCCGCTAAGGAAAAAGATAATAAAACCTTGGATTACACCGGGACTTCTGAGATGCATACGTCACCGTGATAAATTACATAAAAAATCACAGATAGACCCCGACAACTACATCGACAAAATAATTTATACTAGGTACCGGAACTTTTGTAACAACCTTTTAAAGGAGGTCAAACGTAAATTTGACCAGCTTGAACTCCAGAAAGCAAAGGGTAATCCAAAGGCCACTTGGAATATCCTGAAATCAATAAGTCATTTAAACAGCAATTCTGAAAACGTCACGGGAGATCTTATGTACATGCGTGGAGATCAACAATCCTCAGTTAATTACATTAACAATTATTTTGCAAATGTCGGAGCCAACCTTGCTCAGAGTATACAATGTAATCAAAGCCACGTACGACATGACTTCCATCTTAATAACTTAATTAATTCGCAAGGTAACTCCCTGGGGTTATTGGACACTGATTTCTGCGAAATCGACACAATTATTTCTGGCTTAAAAAATAACTGTGCTGTCGGCTACGACGAGATACCTGTATCAGTTATTAAATCAGCCCGACATGTACTAATACCAGCCATCACACACGTTTGCAATCTTTGTTTGTCTAAAGGAGTATTCCCCGACGTCTTCAAGCTGGCACTTGTACACCCCATTTTCAAAGGTGGTGCTAGGGACCGTATTGAAAACTATAGGCCGATATCTATATTAACTGTCCTATCAAAAGTGCTTGAAAAAGTCCTAAATAAAAGATTACTTGACTATCTAGAACACAATAATGCTCTAGCCCCTAATCAGTACGGTTTCAGGAAAAACAAATCAACTGAAGATGCCGTGCTAGATTTGACCAACTCTATTGTTCTTTCCAACTCTATTGAATTCCTCCGCTGGTCTTTGGCGGTGTCGCACGTATCCTTAGCCTATGTTGAATTTTTATTTTAAATTTTGTTTCCTAAATTGTGATTGGTGAATCTGCGAATTTTCGATTCCTTGTCTCGCAACCTGTGTTTGTTCCTGAGACTCCACCTACTGGGAGGGGCAAGAGCGAGACGGCTGCTTTTTGTGAGTTACAATCTTCCTTACATTATTCTCTGAAGAAACAACTCAAGACAAATCACAAAAAGCCCACATTGTCGTGTGTCGGATTCGAACCGTCGACCATAGTCGTGCGGATCGAGTGCTCTGCCAACTGAGCTACCAACGAGTGGAGGCCGCACGTCAAATTAGCTATCACTATCGTCACCAGTACGGATGAGGCTCTTCGACCAATAGATGGCGTTAGCTGTACCTTTTTATTGATTTGCATCTGAAACCTTATATAAATTTACTATTTGTTATTTACTGAACCTATTGGGATATTTTTGCTGAACCTGTATTATCTTTGATCAAAATGCCACGTTGTCCTCGATCTCCTCTAAAGTCAGCAAATATTTGCGAAGCTCACTCAGAACCAAACATGGCTGCTATTCTCGCAAATGAAAATGTGGAAAGCGTCAATATAACTTCTAGAGCAAAACGCCTGCGTCATGATGACTCCTTCTCACATTCCACTGAAATAGAGCAATTAAAAGAAATGCTGCTATCATGGAAAAATGAGCAGACCGCTGTATCAAACGAACATTCGACGTCTTTAAAAACAATTGTGGCTGAGATAGCGGTTCTAAAGAATCAGTCACTTCAAATTCAAAAATCCAACTCCGACATTGAAAAATCCCTGGAATTTTTCAACACACGTTTTGAGGAGGTGCAGCGACGTGTTGATGTACTAGAAAAAGAGCGTAATTATTATAAGAAGGCATTTGAGGGCTTAGAGACTAAATTACAAGATCTAGAGTTCAGGTCCCGACCTGCAAGTATTGAGATCCGTAACGTACCGGTTAAAGAAAAAGAAACCACTGAGGAACTTACCAAAATCGTACTGCAAATCGGTGCTAGGGTTCAAAAGGAAGTACAGGTGAATGAAATCAGAGATATTTATAGACTTCCCGGTAAACCGAATACAAACAGGTCTATAATTGCTGAATTTACCTCAGTTCCAGTAAAAAATGAGTATCTTGCCTCAGTCCGATCTTATAATAAAAATCGTGAGATAAAACAAAAACTAAATTCCTCACAAATAGGCCTGAACTGTGAAAACTGTCCAATATACGTGAACGAACATCTGTCTTCAACGGTCAAGAAAATATTTTATCTGACTAGAGAATTCGCAAGTCAGCATAAGTATAAGTTCTGCTGGTGTTCTAATAATAAGGTATTTTTACGTAAGGTAGAGGGTCACGTTTGTCCTCCGCCTAGATTTAAAACTTCCGTGGCGGGCAGACACTTTCAAAATCTTAGCTGTCGTCTTTATAACAAATTAAATAAAAAATACGACATTTTCTCTTTACCCAAACACGAATGCAAAAAAATGCTAATAGAAGCTCTTCAATCACTTACCTATGAAGAGACTGAGAGACTTCTTGAGAGTGAACCCTGACCCATCAGGTGATAATCATAATTTTATTTTTTCTACACACACTTCACTACACTACCCCCCCCCCACACACAAACACACACACACATACCACACCACACACACATACACACACACACACACACACACACGTACTTATACACACACACACTATTCTTTTGTTCCTATTCCCAATAATTATGTCGATTAATGTTTTTAAATATTAATGGTAAGACAAACTTTGTTGTGATAAAATTTATATTGTCAATTTAAACACCATGTAACTTTTCTTATTAACAACCTGTTCAGTAGGGGATGGCGTCGGTGTCTGTCACACAGTTTTTACTAGCTCAGACATCGTCGTTTAACTCTATCGTTTATGTCAAGTATCAAATATTGTTCACTACATATTAGATTAAGATAGATTAGCTGTACCTCGTTCAATTGAATTAATAAATATTATTATTATTATTATTATAGTTAAGTATATTGTTGCGTCAATAATATCCTCACTAATACTATAAATACGAATGTGAGTTTGTTTGTTCTCAACTAGGTACTCAACTAACACTCATGTAATTTTGCAGGGGTACTGAAAAGGTAAAATAACTCTGTTTTCCCGTGGTGTAGAGGAATTGATAGACAAAATCTTTGGAGTTTAACGAGAGCGAAGCCGCGGGCAATAGTTAGTCTAATATAAATTAGGTACAGTTTGAGTGCCATAATACTAAGTTGATGAAATAGGTATTGTTCCCGGTTCATTACCAACAAAATGTACTGCTATTCTTAGCAGACACCCATGCATAGCACTCACGTCATTGTTGAAACTGCAGCGCATTACTTTTCACGAATATGCTGTATAATATCCACGTGAAAATAACTAAACAAAGGTCTAGAAACTCTAGAGTCTGGTGTAACGTGTAACCTTTATTATAAATGGCATAATGGCTGAGTTTTATGGTCTGCTATGAGCCGACGACAGTTACTCAAGAAAAAAAAAAACATAAATTACAAATAAACCGTCGCGTCGTGTAGAAACGATCTGGTTTTCCTCTTTTTGGTCCAAATTGGTGAAACGAATTAATATTTTGCAAGATTTGATTTGATATAAACTTAAAACATTTCATTACATATTAAAACTTGGAAGATTTTTGGTTTTATATATATACTTTAACCATAAATAATATTTGGTAGTTACCTGTATGCATTGAACACCGAAGTGATTTGGTCCATTGTTGTATGTTCTATCCGACAGAAGAACCTAATGTGGAACACGATAACGGTCCAGTACAATCCACTGATTGAAGAGGAGCTAGACGAACACTTCAAGGTCACTTGCGAGTACGGGTACGACTTCTGGAAGACTGTCACGTTTCCCTTTTTAGATGTCGAGTGAGTAAACCTTTATACTGTATATATAGAATAAGATAGTGAGTATATTTACAGAGCTTAAATGTCAGATGTGAAATACCATATGAGCTATGGAAAGCACAAACGCTATCAGGCGAGTGGCATGTATTCCTTGGCATTTTAGTTGTGTTAAATAGGTATATGAATATTAGATATGAACGGTAATCGTAAAAAAAAGTAAATCGTAATTACTATAGCCCGTCCATAGCCACGACCGACGCGACGCAATCGATGCCTTAAAAGGGATGCATTTTGCACCCCATACATTTTAGGATTCCTTTAGAGATTGAATTTCCAAAAAACCCTCAGTGCTAGTGCAAGTGCTAACGTACATTGTGTAATTAGGAGCACGTACTACCTATTATATATATTCTGTGGTCCACTCAAAATCTTGTGCTTCTAGAAAGTCTAGATTCACCAGTTTATGCTGGACATTGTCTGTCAGTCAGTGCTAAAGTTTTCCTGTACACTTATTTATTGTACTTATAATGCCCCGGAGCCCCCCCACCTACGGTTGAGCAGTTTCTTCATATAAGTGACATATAGTTGCGTACGCGGCCTAAAGATTCATTGAAGTCGAAGCTAGCAGAAACTGCTTACACTAGTAGTTTTTTTTTTCATATTTACTAATAGAAATAAGTGAAACCAGTAGATGTTTATTTTGCTTTACTTGTCAACCACAATGCTTGCCGCAGACCATGCCAGATCAATTGTGCTGGGCGTTGCGCACGCATGATTTTGTTGACACAGATTCAAGGAGCAATAAACAGCAATCGATAAATTCATATCGGTTGAGATGCATCTGGGAACCTTCAAATTTACTTTTTTATTCAGATGATCAATAAAGAAGTAAGATAAAGCAGTTTTTATGCTCTAGACATACATACATTTGAGGTATACCTACTTTATAGTGTGAGGTGGTTTTTTTGTATCATGTGAGAATTTTATGGTGCATCCTCTTTAGTGATATTAACCCTAATGGTAAAGTAATTCTTTAGCACTGTATTACTACAGGACTAAAAAACGTGTATACTTACGTATATAGTCATTATTTGGAATGGTTTTATGTATATAAACGATATTTTTTAAATGAACGTTTACATTGGCTATGTTCAATTTGACTTAAAATGATTTTTAGTAAAAATTCCCGTCTTCGATCATGTGTGCCATGTCATTTGTAAATAAAAATCACTAGCTTTTCTTATAAAATAAATACATCTACAACGAAGAGACGTGAATGATAGTATTAGTAGTAGATAGTAGTTACCTTTTAGTCTCACAATAAAAATATGATTATTACTATATATTATTACTGAAATAATAAAAAAAATATTTATTCGTTTAGTTTCGAAAGTAAGGCATGAAAGTTGGAATCTTCATTACGCAGTAGATAGAGCTCGCAAGAAAAGAACATGTCAATTAAAATCATGCGGACACTTTTCAAATGCCAAGTTACAATATTATGTATAATGTACTGCAACCAGTACTTATATCATGAGTAATAGACACTTAAATAAGCATTAAAATAAAAATTAAGGTATGGCCTCCGCATGGCTTGTGTTATTGAAACAAACTGATGTAACTAAATTATCACCTTCCTCCCCTTTTCCCAAATTTACTTGGTGTCGGCGCAATGTGTAACATTTCAAGGGTTTTGGCTGGTTCCTGTTATGGCCAGCCGCCTGTCTGCAGCTAGCTCTTCCTGGGTATGTAATCGTTTTCAGACGGGCCAAAGGAAGAACGCATATTAGGGAAAGGAAAATGGATAGAGCGAGGGAGCTAGGGTAAGAGATATCGCAATTCTCGGATGGGGAAACAGGACAGGACTGAGACTGCAGTAGCTTGAATAGGCCGGGGTCTCATACACGTTTGTCCCTCCTGTGGTTGGAGAAGCCTCTAGGAGAAGGACATCAACTGGCCGAACTGATGGAACTAAATATGATAAAAAAATAAAATTATAATACAGTAAAATGTAATGTTATTTTGTCTACAGAGTTGCGACAGGGAATCCAGTAGTGTTTACGTTACAACCACCTGAGTGCTACATGGAGATCCGGTCAGGATATGGTGCAACTGGCGCGAGAGTGTCCGGCCCGGTGCGGGTAGGAGATCCGCTGACGTTGCTCATCTATATGAGGAGTGCCTATGGTTAGTGAAGATTTGCTTCACAACAAGAAGTACATGTTCAAACATTACAACAGCCTTACAGATTGAAAACTAATGTTAAACGCAAAAATTTTATCACCTCAGACAATTTAAACGCATGATTTAGTCCGGATAAAACACCAATGGTCGATGAACGTAACGATGCTAGAGCTAGCTAGAAAGTAAAAGCTTGGTAAACCTGGGGTTTCCTCTGTGGCATAACGGCGCGTATTCTCGTATTCTCTTCTATTCTATCTCTCTCTCTTCTTTTTGACGTCTAAAGCATAAAAGCTAGTCAACTTTACCGCGGTCTTCTGACATTTGTAATCTACCAAACGGAAATCATTACATATTATAAAACAAAGTCCCCCGCCGCGTCTGTCTGTCTGTTTGCGATAAACTGAACAAATACTGATCAGATTTTCTTGCGGTTTTCACTAATAGACAGAGTGATTCATGAAGAATTTGTTAAGGTTTTGTGTAAATTGATTGAAATATGATGATGATTGTTTAAGATGTCTTTGCTACCCGTGCGAAGCCGGGGCGGGTTTGCTAGTAAAAAAATAAAGTGTTTGTAGCCGCACTGTAGTGGTACTACTACGGTAGAGTAGCGCTTCGTTAAGATTTTAAATATCTTATATATATAATCGATTTTCAAGAAAAGAACCTGATCTGCTGTCTTAACACAATAATGACCGATTATTTGTACCGTGAAGTTCGAGTGAACCAAATATACCGATAACAATTAAATACCGTAACTCAAAGGGCGATATTTAACGGTTTAATTATTAAATGATCGCATGTCTGAAAGCAATGCGGAAATATTTCGAGCAATTTCAATCACGCGTTTTGCTTCTTTATTTAATAAGTAATAAACTTTCGTTTCTACTTGTTATAAGAAGTGTGGATTTAAAACCAGTATCTTAGTAGAAAAAAAATTGGATAAGTGTGAGTCTGATTCGCGCATCGAGGGTTCCGTAAGCAAAAACTAGTATATTGATAGTACATTTATCGATCGATCGATTCTCGAAGATATTTGCCCGTTTTTCCGAAAAACAATGTCAATGTCCAAAGTCAACTTTTCAACGGCAAAATAAAAATTTGTAATCACAAAAACTATTTTTTTTTTGTGATATAACAATAAATTAACGACTTTCGGAATTTTCCCATTAGGTACTTGTGCTGTCGGACGTTGCTTGTTACCAAATTTCATGGTTTTAAGTCAATGGGAACTACCCTATAGGTTTTGATTTACCTGCGAAATTGTAAAAAAAAATTAAATCTCAGGCTTAAATGGCCGTATATTTTAATTGCGTTGACTTAGAAGCTTGAGTTTTTACAGCTTCAAGGGACCGAAGATGTAAGTATTTGAAGTCAATTTCAACTTGATGCCTCCACGGGTTCATGAGAAAATGGTCTTGACTGACAGATAGATGGACAACATGATCCTATAAGGGTTCCTTTTTTCCTTTTGAGGAACGGAACCCTAAAACATACAAGCACTATTTAATTTTTTTTTAATTAATTTAAAATTTACAACGTGAAAGAGAAGTTTAAACTACTTACTTATGTAGGTTAACAATTAAGGCAAAAAGAAAATCGAGTTAACCCGAATAAAACTATCAGGAGTTTGGTGACTTTTAGTACCGCGGGAATAGCTGTGGTCCTAGTCCAAGTATTTTGTATTTGTACCTACATATTATTCAAAGGAGAAAACTCCCACACTAGGAAGTACATCTTGTATCCGGCAGACTTTATAGGAATACCAATAATGGACACGAAATAAACCGTACATTCTTCTAGTGTTAAAGATACCGGATAGTTGTATCTTATCGTTGTAAACTGAAGGTTACAAATATCTGTTAAATTTGTCTAAATGCGAGTGTATCACGCAACAACTTGCAGTTGTTTCTAGCTACGTCTACATAGTTGTATTGTGTATTTCAGATGGGTTCGACATCGTGGTAAACGACTGTTTTGCTCACAACGGTGCTGCTAAACGGATACAACTTATTGACGAATATGGGTAAGTTTGTATTGGTATACTTTCAATACATACTAGGGCGCTACATAAGTTTTGTCGTACTTTGTGACATTTTTTTTCCGGAGTAGTCTCCACTGGCATTAGTGCAGGTCTTCATACGTGTAAACTAGGTGCTCAGCGCATAGCTCCAGTATCCCTCTGGAACATAGCCATCGCATAGCATATCTCCTCAAAAACTTGAGTCCCATCAATTGTTATTTTACACACGGGAATAGTGCAAAGTCGCATGGCGCTAAATCCGGACTATAAGGAGATTGTCCCAGCAATTTAATTCCAGCTTGGTGCTTGGTTAATAATCCGTAGTTTTGCCGGCTCGATGTGCAGGGGCGTTTTCTTGATGCAAAAGCAATAAATATATAATAAATAA
This sequence comes from Euplagia quadripunctaria, assembly GCA_963859945.1. Taxonomy (NCBI): domain Eukaryota; kingdom Metazoa; phylum Arthropoda; class Insecta; order Lepidoptera; family Erebidae; genus Euplagia; species Euplagia quadripunctaria. The sequence continues at coordinate 13,296,832 of OY982573.1, read as the reverse complement.
TCAAGTCTTAAGTATGGTAGTTCATTTTAGAGTTCAATATTATATTATTATGATATCTAGTTTGCATACGACAAAACTTCTGTAGCGCCCTACGTACCTACATATTTAACCAAAGTGAAAACCAGGCACACTGTACTCCCTTATTGCCGTCAAGGCGGGCAGCCTATAGAAAAAGTAAAATAAATAAGTATATTTCAAAGAGTGCTTTGTCATGATATTTTAAAATAAAAAGTAAACTGTAAAAATCCTATTAGGATTGCAGTTCTCAGCGATTAAATAAAAATATTTTACACTTATGGTGTAACGCTCTAACGCAATTCAAAACAAGACGTCCTTAAATCTCATTCTATCGCTACACACGAAACCTAAAAATGACGGTGCTTGGCCGGGACACCTTTAAAAAAAATTTTTTAACCTATTCAAAACATGGACGAAAATAACTAGCTCATCATTTTAATTTGTTTTGGAATGATTTAATGGAGAATTAGACCATTTCAAAACTGTCTTCTAAAAAGACGGCTTATGTCTAAGTACCTATACGGTTTTAATATTATTTGTTTACAGTTAACTTTTATTAAAATCGATCGGTAAACTAGTTGAGTTGGAAATATTCTTTACATTCAACAAATTAACATATAATGTACCTTTTGCAGTTGTCCTGTAGACGACAAACTCATATCTCGTTTCCGTGGTTCGTGGTCGGAATCAGGAGTGTTCGAGACCCAGGTGTATGCCTACATGAAAACATTCCGCTTTACTGGTTCTCCTGCTTTATACATCGAGTGTGACGTCAGAATGTGTCATGGAAGATGTCCGGTGAGTACCTAATGACATACTTCCTTATTACAAAACCTTTACTTTGAGTATAAGTAGTTAACATATTGAAAAAGGCATATAAAATGAGCTAGACAGGATAAACAAAGTAAACCATAATTTTTTTTTTAAATTGCGTTGCCATAATACCTTTCCCCTACTCGTACCTTAAAGGCCAGCAACGCACTTGTGACTCTTGAGTTGCACGTGCCCATGGGCGGCGGTAGTCATTTACCATCAGGTAACCGGGACAGGACAGGACCCGTCTGCTCGTTTGCCCCCTAATGCCTCCGTTTACCATAAAAAAACTCCAATAATCCTAGCTTTATGTCTTTTAAAAGAAACGACTTTCAGATAAGTACTTTATGTTTTTAAAACACATATTTCATTCGCTTTTCAGTCACAACCATGCCACTGGCGTAACATGAAGAGCGTGAAGCGTCGTTCTATCGAAACGACACCTGGAGACGAGACTTCGAGCCCCGCACCTCGCCTGTCTGAAAATATATCGTTGTTCCAGTCACTCAGAGTGCTACAGGAGGGAGAGGAGGACTCCGAATTGGCTGCCAGCACAGGTGATACTAACAAGTGTAATATAACTTCTTATCGGATAAAAACTAACGTTTTCTACTATAACGTATTCTAACAATAACACACTTCAAGTCAGCTGATTCCTATTTAAAATTAATGCCTACAAAATCTAACCTAACTAGTTTAAGCAAGTTTTGTAAGCACTTTATCCATATTTATTCTTCACAGTAATTATTCTGTATCTAGCACGAAGACATCGATTTATTATATAATAATAATAACTTCGCATTAAATTACACTTAGACATAGAACAAATGATCATGCTTATCATTTATAATGTGCTAATAATACTATATTCATTTCCAGGGCCTCCCGAAGGCCAAACCTGTATGAAGACATCAGCACTTTCGGCCATGATGGCATCCTGTGGGGTGTTGATCGCAGCGCTGTGCGGCGCCGTGCTGGCGGCCGCGCGCGGCTGCCGACGTGAAGGGCGAACACCGCACCACGCGTACGTGCCTCATAAGGGACGGATAAAATAAATTTATAAACTATTTCCTTAACTTCCTAATGTGGCAGGATAGATTTGTGATTTGGTTAAGATTGATCGTTTTAATGAGCGATGAAGATGCTTTAGCGATGAGTTGTAACAAATCTCATTGAAAGTTTAACAATAAACAAACTATATTGCGAAACGTGTTAAAAAGATTTCAGTTTTTCATGTTGATCGATTTTCGTTTTAGAATCTAAGATAAGAATAAATTTTTGATACAACTTCCACCAGTGCAAAAGTTGGGTTTTAAAACCGGTAAACTCGCATTATGTAAAATAACACAACTCAATTTGGACTATTGAGTTATGTTATTTCATGATAGGTAATTTTATACTTTTATAAGCTGAAATGTAATTTACTACTGCTGAATGTTGAATACAAGTAGGTAGAATTAAGTAAACAAATTACAATAAAGTATCTAGAATAACTCCACTTCGATAGGATGACGAACTTAGCGACACATGCAAAATAAAGCGACCGCTATTCCGTGAGTCGACTTTTGGTGATTTTTAAATAATACATTTTAGTTTATGATTTTTAATGCATTCAAGCATCAAATACAACTCTTCCTTATGTCAAATCAATTCTTTAAGAATTAATTTGACATAAGGAAAAAGAAAGAAAGTTATATTTTTATCTGCCTCTTTTCTGTTTTTGTTTCTCTTTCACCAAGCTTATGCAAGCTGTGCACGCATACCGCATTGCTGTTTGCGACTGACTGAGTGTTTTGACTCTCGCACCATTCTTAATTTAAATTGTAGACACTTCAATTCACGTCAAAAGATTTAATAGTAAGTTATAATTTAAATAAGTATCACTTCACTTTTGCGCTAGAAACAAAAACCCACGATCTAACGTACTATCGCGAATTAAGGGTCGTTTTCCTTATAAACTAGATAAATTCGCAATGATATTATTAAATAGCTTAATTACGCCTGTACCTTGAACCAGATTTCATGGTTTACCACAGGCTTTAACGCCTAAATTTTATTGGTTTGGCTCGTAATGAGACCATTCATTATGACCAAAAAATTATATACCTACTTTTAATATGCTTGCCTACAATAACAGATGTGACAAAACTATGTATACTATGTGTATGTATGTAATTGAGCTGTTAATGTCATCCATTCAATGCCAATCAAGTCTATTGATATGTAGAATTAATTAGAAATAAGATAGGTAAAACTTGTTTGGCAGTCTAATTATTATTTATAGTTATAAAACTCGGACAAATTGAGAGGATCTGTATTTTTGACATTAAAATAAACCTCCTCCGTTTGTCTTGCACTATTTATACATGCAGTTCTCAAAGTTGTGATAAAATAAGTATTATATAGGCTTAACCATAGTGTAATACAACGAGCTATGATTATATTTTTAGGCTAGCAACATTTGTGTGGTTGTTGTTGGTGTTGATGTTGACACTTAAAGTTATGGATATGAATAAAACACTATCCGTATTTCACTTTGTAGTTTTTAGTTATAAAAAAGATGTTCGTGCTATTAAGGTGTTTGGGTATCAAATATTCATTTACGTGTGTTGTTGTTGTAACAATTTACAGACGGAAGATGTTTTTAAATGCCATGCTACGTGCTGGCACTTACCTACCTGTTGTTTCGTGTTATGGGTCCATCGGACCATTGTATTGAATGTAATTTGTTTAGATATCATTTTAAAACATTGGTTCATTTTGTTTTCCAACTCATTATTTTATTTTGACTTCTTTTGTAATGGCCATGGGCTTATTGTTAGCTGATATTAACGAGACATTCCTTTTAAATTAGCTACTTTATCAGCTTTATAAATTGTAGGTACATTGACATCACAGAAAACAAATAATAGTAGTTTAAAACTGTAATCTGTAAATATAAAAATAAGGTTTATTTAATAATTAGTTTTATTTTTCGATATTTAATTTTTATTTTCTATTATTTATATGGCCAATGAAACATGCATATTTATGAATATTTCGAAAATGGAAATATAATATTTTTAATACATACTTACTTTTTACTTTTGATACCTTATAAATACTGTCGCCTCACAAGACTCGAGTGCCAAATATATTTGTTGACACGTGATCACGTCACGTATAGTAATACTCGGGTGTCAGACCAGTATAGCCATACGGTTATCCGTATTTTGTACGCCTCATGGGACGCGCTAAACTAAGTACACTATTTTCATATTATATTACATTACAAATATCAAAAACTCCGTACGTGACACGGCGGTAGAGCATTCAACCGCAAGGTGAGAATTCGCGGATTTGATTCCCGCTCAGTACAAATATTTCTAAATTGGTCTGTGTCTATTTATAAACACATACCGAAGTATTCTAGACCCCATAGCGTACAAGCTATGCTTATTTAGGGGTCTAGATAGAGCTGTGTACTGTCCCAGAATATTCAAGTTTACAGCCAATACAAACGTGTCAACGGAAATCGTTACCAGTTCAATTTCATAGTATAATTTCATAATCTTTAGAACGACTTAAATAGCAATTTCCTTATTGAGTACCTAAAACTTCCCTTCATATAAGAGAATTTACAATTTAAACGCTTCCCAAAATAAGTTTTTGCGTAAGTTATGAACTTAAAGCCGGAACAACAAATATACCATAAAAATATAATATATTCTGCGTTACAACGTAAGAAAACGAGACAAATATAAGAACACATTAAGTATATTAAATAATTGCACACAAACTTAAGTACAAACTAGAAAACAACAATAAATACACTATATGTATTATAACAAAAATCCCAGTGATTCAAAATTCGATGTGTAGTTAAGTAAGTAAAATAAAGGTACCGCACACAGTCTAAAAGCATCACTAAAATATTGATTAAGGAACGGTCTCTGTTTATATAATTATTTAACAGATAAAATAAACATGTTTGATCACGCTTATTTCTAATTGTCATTTGGTATTTTGTACCTTTAAGTTGGCTTCTCATTGTTTTACATATCTGTTGTTTGGTTAAACGTATATAGATGTACATAACTATAAATATAAGCCACATCAAATGAGTTTATTGGTAGAACTTAGTTACCCTTTGAAGGATTATAATATCGCACACCTAGGTCTGAACAGGTATTAACTCAAAAAACCACTACACACACAAACTAATTACTGTGTCCTCTGCACTGCAGGAGTTTTCTGTATAAATTTATGCTTTTTATAAGCAGCTAAAAGAAAAATATTGTAGGAATCATGTTTTATTTAGCGTCTAGCGTCGAATAGTGGTGATTATTTTTAAATCTGTTTTATTGGTCGGTAGGTATGTATATATACATATAATTCGAAAATTTAATTTTTGAGTTAGCTCCCTTTAGATCTAGTTGTGCTATATATGACTTGTATAAAACGAAAGCATGATGTTGTTGTTTAGAATGGCAGTGATAAAGTAATAAATAAGTAATACGATGATCAACCTCTGTAAATACTGAGTTCCAAGCATTAGGAAATACACTAATATCACTTTCTTCTATGCATTTTGTTTGCAAAGTAGGACACAACATCATCGCCTTATGCCGTGTTCCAATAAAGAAGAAACGATTCGTTTTGCTTACGGACGGTAAAATTTCGTTGAATTTTCATCGAAAATTTTACCGTCCGTAAGCAAAACGAATCGTTTCTTCTTTATTGGAACGCGGCATTAGTGTCTTTACCGTGAAATACGTACGTGAACTACACTACATATACACTACTATTTACTAAATTGTTTGAATTGAATGCGACACAATAAATGCAAACATTTTACAGTGTGTGCGGTTCATCAAATTAAAATAATTATTTAATTTGTATTCATGTTCTATAAAAAGAAATACTGTCATGATTTATTCCTTATAAGATTACCTTAAATAAAACAAAATTATTTATTACTTGTATCTTCTACGGTGGGTAGTTTACGTAGAACTTCTTCTAAATACTTAATGGCACCCTCTAGTATTTGTACTTCGCATTCCTTTAACAGTTTAATATTTTTCCTGAAAATAAATGTAAAATCATTTTTAAAATATTGTAGAAAAAATAGTACTTATTTTTCATTTTGGAACTATTCATTAAGTTATTGAGAAAATCCACAAAAAACTAACTTAAAAAGTTTGCGAAGTTAGATTTTATGAATGGTAACGAAATGAAAAATTCCAAAATAAACAAATATGAACGATTTAAAATCTTTAACTTTACACATTCCACCTGCTTTTATGCGAAACGGAGGTAATAATACTTGGAAACTCAAACGGTCATAACTTGTAAACGGATAATTTTTCTTAAAATTCTTTTTGTATCTGCATACTAGTCATGGCCTTTCAGTGATTTAAGGAGGTGTTCCATTGTCATATATAATAACTTGACACATCTCACACAAGGCCGTCTGATCCCAAACTAGGCAGAGCAGAGAGTACTATAGTAATCAGACTGCTGATAAACATACTTATATATAACTAAATACATACATATTATAGATAAATTACACCCAGACACAGAACAAATGACCGTGCTCATCACATCAATTGGATGGGAATCGAACCCACCACCTCTGGCTCAGCAGTCAGGGTTACTAACCACTAGACCAACAGGCCCATCTAATATACACCGTGTAGGTCATGTTTAGGCTTGTTTTCCTAACATCATCAAACAAAAGACAATTTCTAGATGTTAGCTTTAGTTTAATAATATTCAGAGAAAACCATGGTTTTTGAGATAATATTTACAAATGAAGGAGAAGTCAATAATGACTCATGCATAAGTGCTGCCACCTAGTATCTAAATTAAACGTTCAAGGAAATGTTTATAATCTTGAATTTTATTTATTTGTACCTACAGCCTACCTATGTAAAGAATCAACATTGTCACTGCTCTTCTTATACGACGCGGCGATGAGTTTGCATCTCGTTAACAGGTAAGTGTAACCGCGCCGATCGATATCCGCACCCACAGCTGCGGCACTTGAAGCGTCTGATGACACCAGGTCACCAGGAAGTCCTTGCTCTGACCATTTTGTTAATTCCTCTGCAATGTTTAATGCTCGAATTAATGTAATTGGCGAATATTCGAAAGTTAATTCGGTTATTAATGGGTTCGGTTAAAACAAATACAGTTTACGTATTCAAGTACTGACTTTGTGTAAATAAGCCAATAGTAGGTACTATACCTTGATTCATATTAAATATCCTGATGAAAGCCAACAATTCGGCACTTATCGGGTTTTCTCCAGTATACAGGCTGAAGTGAGTAACGCCGGCCAAGCCGAGTTTGTTTAATAGGGACAACTTCGTGTCGTGCAGCGGATCGCTTGCAGACACGCCGAGGGAAAGAGTTAGACTGTCGTGTTGGTTGTTCGGGTAAACGAATCTGAAAATGAAAGAATAGATATTTTACAGTCTTAGTTATAAAGTTTTCGTCTTTTGAGGGTTGGAGGGAGATGGAGGGAAAAAACTATTGTATAATAAACCTGGTGTCAATCTGTCTGTCTTTCACACTCAGAGCATATTTATAATGTAAACAGGTGTTACGATTAACTCAAATAATTAATATTTAATAATATAGTTGATAATGGATGCTTAAAGTGAACTTTTTAGCCTTATTTATTTATATAAATAATACTTTAATACTATATATCTAACTTGAAATTTTAATCACAGTAACGGTTTTTACTTCAAACGTGGCAGTTAGGTTACAAGATGAAGTTTTCAAACTTACTTTACGAAAAGCTTAGATTATATATAGGTCCAGATACCGTGACTAGTACAAAAGTCACCGTTTACTTTGAAGCCACTTTTTGGTGCTGTGTGAGTGAACCCCGCCCAACGCGAGTGTCTACGTACAATGTTTGTGCTTGTGTGCATTGACTTTTTTACTACCAGTGCATAGAGGTTACCCCAAAATTCAGGGACTTTTTTATTAAACATAATTTTTTTTTTTGCTGTAAGTAATATTAAATAAATACATTTTGAATGTATTTAAATCAGTTACAAATATTCGTTTATTTCATTTTTTCGTTTTTTTCATTTAATTCGTTTAGTTAAAAAGACAAATGTAAAATAAAACTACTTAGTAGGAACTATTTATTTATAACAATATTTTTGGTTTGTTTTCAAGACGTTTTTTTTAGAGTTTCCTACTTTCTTAAGGATCGATTTCCATATAAGGCTGTATGAAAAGAATATGAGAATAAGAGTAATTTTTTTTTATGGTAAATGTAACATAAAAGCACTTTTGAGTAATAAAATGAAATGCAACTTTATTCACAGGAACAGAGTAACAAAAGGTATTTTGATAAAATAAAATAAATGTTTTGCCTTGGTTTATAGGACTTGGATATATATATATATATATATTTATAAAGTATCAAGAAACTAGCAAAATTTTACAAGTCCTAAGTGCTCTATAGCTGTGTTCGTTAGGAATAGTAATAATAAGTTATAATACGAGTACAATCCCACAGCTAAAGTATCGATTGACGGACACATTGAATTACGGGTGCTAGAGTTTAGAAATTAAGAATTTTTGAAGGATTCCAGTTTCACGAACTTTAACATTAAGCATATTTCTCATCTTTCTATAAATAACAAGTTTGGCAAAGAAAAATATATATAGGTACTGCTAGAATGCGTTATGGGTAAATGAAATTCACGTCCTGGCAACATCTCTAGTAATGGCGTCGTAATTTTATTAATTTGAAATTTTGTTCTATTGTTTATAAATACATTAGGAAATAGAATACTTACATATGAAATGTGATGTTCGGACACTTAAGATTTTTTTTTTGTATAATTTTTACAGAATTTGACAGTACAAGCAGGCATTTTTAAATATTATAAGTAGCGACTCGAGACGTACTTCAGCGGCGAACGTTCGCTCGCGTGTGACGAGTGAGACGCTTATATTTATATTAAACGCTTATATTTTTTGGCTTCAGTTTTGAGGCACGGTTTAGGCATCTGGACCTATATATAATCTAAGACGAAAAGTTATAATAACAAATAATTTTACGATATTGAAATTTTATAGAATAGGTTGTTTGAGATTATGGCAAAAAAAATCTTTAAGAATATTATGTGAAATTCTCAGATATGCAATATTCCCCACAATACACATAAACTTCCAGGAATGGAACCTACTTATAGTCACACGATTGATACCATTATTACAAACTGCTACAGAGATTGTTTGTTTTAACTACGCAACTACTATTCGGGGTATTGGTGTCTTTTTATGTGTTGCATAGTGTAATAAATAATATACACAACAACAAAAAATTAAGACGTCAAGCAATTTAGTAAAAGGTTGGCAAGTACTCGAGGCGAAATGTAATATAATCTAATTTTAAGGCGAAACCGCGATGTACAGCTATAGCTATAGATTATACATAAAAGGTGCGTGCCGCTGCACCGAACACCCCGGTATACATCTCTCGCCTACACTACACCACTGAGGCCGAAGAGATCGCCAAGTACGTGCGCCAGAAGCTTAATTACACGCCGAGAGTGCAGCTGCTTGAGTCGCGCCGCAACGTCAACTTCAAGGCGTTCGTGGTGCGAGTACCCAATTGTTATCTGCACCAGGTGTTGGATGAAAGCTTTTGGCCGCAAGGTGTGGTATTCCGTCCTTCCACTTACAAGTGCCAACAGACCGCACAAAGACTTAGTGCAAGTGAAGTGTTACTAACTTAGTTTTAAGTTTTATGTACTAACACATAATGTTTTAGTATGTATATTTAGATTAAGGTATTTATATATGGGCCTATGCAGCCTGAAATAAATGGTTATTATTATTATTATAATACGTCTTTAGTGTTACACAAATAATTTATGAACCAGGAAGTTCTGCGTTATGTGCAGCTTTGTTGTAAATTCTCAGTCGATCGAATGCCTAATTCGTTACTATTTCAGTATTTAAAAAAACGACATGTAATTACATAAAAACCGTTGAGCTTGAGCTTGAATAATGGGTTTGAGTTCAGTGTTCAAGCCATGTCTGGGTTTATACGAAACTTCTGTGAAATTTTGGTATGAATTACTTGCGGTGTCATCATTTTTATGGAAAAAGTTCTTGAGCTGCAAAATTTATTACGACTTCCACAGACGTTTAAATTAGCTTAAGTAAAATTACATTAAAACATGACGCGTTATTGAAGGTTTGAAAACTCGTATGTTCCTTTGACCGGTATTGTTGTTGTTGTGTAGACATAACAGTAAATATTATTATTTATAAATTTGTCATAAAGGATGACGCTTGAATGGATATTAAAACATTGTATGAATAATATAATCACTAAATAAAATTAGAATGAAGTAGGAGAATTTGGTAGAGGGTCGTTGACTTCGACCAATTAGCTAAGCCTTTACTTTGACGTGTTACGCAAGCCATGGGACAGCAATAATAATCTTAAGACTGTTGTCGTTTATTCAGTATCTGATAGAAAGTTTTATTGTTAATGGTCTGTGAATGATTGTTTATTTACTTTTTTATACATACGAATGTTTTTCAGTTTTGTTCTGTTAAGGTAAGACTCATGGGGACTCACTCAAATGCTCAAGGGGACCTGCTCGTCTCAAAATCCCAAAAGAAAAAAATGGTTACTAGAACCTATAAGTCGACCGCTAATTAAAAGATAGTAATATAATAAGATAGTAATGTAATAATAGTAATAGTGATGTAATAGAACAAAATAATAAAAAAAACATATGCAATTTGCAAATAAATAATATGCATAATGAAAGTGGAGGATTAAAAGAAGCACAAAAGGTTCGACAAAAGACTATCAACAACGCACAAACTTAAAACATTTTTGCGGTCGAATTTTGATTAATGCAAGAGCGACCAAAACTAATACATATTATATGTAAAACGGGTAGGTAGTTTAGACACAAAAATTCTATTATAAATAATAAAGAATATTACAAATTTAAAAAAAAATCTTACAATAGATAGGTACTATTTCTTCTTTATAAACAGTCGCATATAATATGTAAGTAGCTGTGCTCCACGGTCTCACCCGCGTATATTTTAGAAGAAATCATTGATTAGTGATTTATAGTACTTCAGTAGGTATGGACAATATTTTAGTAACATTTGCTTTGCATGGAGGCGGTCACAGTTCGTATCTTCTGGGCAATGCTCGTTTTTCATCGGTAGGCAAGGTGAAAAAAAAAAAGCTTGCAATATCTTTTAAGCTATGCGTACAAATAACATGCTATCCAGGGCGAAGTGTATCTCCATAAAATCGTCTTGTATATTTTCGCTCGTGACGATTAATATGCCATGCCTAATAATTATGCTTTTAAATAAATCACTTAATAATTTTTAGTAAATTTTTATCACAAAATCCTTACTGTGGCTTATGTATAAGAGGACGGTATATGGTATCGCGTTTTTTTTCGTTATTCTGAAGATCAATATTGTTGTAGAACATTGGATTTACGTATTACTATTACGCCAGCGCACGCGGATAAAGCACTTTGGAAGCACTTTTTATTCCGACTTAACAAAAATCAATATTTAAGGCTAATTGAGAGGTTTAACCTAATGCTAGATAGCCTATACTATTCCTCATCAGGCTATTAAATACTAATTAGTAACTCCAGAGACTAGCATTTAAACAAACAATCAAACATACAAAAACTGTTTAGCTTTATTATATTAGTATAGATATAATATGTAGGTATGTCTAATTATGCTATTAATACATTAAAATGTATTATAACGTGATTTTTGAATTTAATTTACATCCAAATTCGAAATTTCAGTTAAAACTTTTAACGATTAAAAAAGTATTTTAAAAAAATTATAAACCCAACTGCTAAGTACTATTAAGAAACAAAAAGAAATAAACAAGTGGATGTAAAACGTCCAACTATTACTGGTAGGTACGTATTAGCCAAATATTGAACTACCAGCCACCCTCCGCCCCCTTATTGAGGTAACAACGTGTTTTTACGAAACAAAACAAAACTTAAAAATGAAATGTAAATCATTATAACTTTTAATAGCTATAAATAATTAGCTTGCAAGCAGTAAATTTCTGGGTTTGTAATTCTATTTTAAGAATTATATGATAATTTTTATTTTTTACGTTAATGAGACCTATTATACGATTATATAAAACCGCTCACAGCTTTATTATAAACATTGAAAACGTTGAATCCTAAATGGTCATTCGAAATAAAAAATGACTATCGAAACCTAAAGATGATTTTCAAAAAACTATTCAAAGATACCCCATTTAACATAGTTCCTCGAATTTTATTTTCTCTTTTTTTTTTGTGAAAAAGAAAAAAAATTGGCGTCTGGTTGTCGCAATATTTTTTATTAGATACCTACTGTTATACCTTTAGTGACACTCGGAAGATTGAGACAAATCGATTGACGTAACAATCAAGAACAAACATACATACATATATAGGGTGATAAACATATTTCGCATATGCATTGCATGCGCGATGCAAAGGAGGGTACCTTTGCATCGTGCAGTCGGGAAAAAGGAACATGATCGTTATTTTATATCTACTACACCGTGCATTTGATTTTTGGAGCCGCTCAGCTAGGATGGCACCTCAGCCCAGCTGAAGACTGGTTGAACAACATTGTAGTGCAATGTTGCAGTTATTTTGATTTACACTTTTTTTAAGCACTGGTAATAACAGCTGTGTAAATCGGAAAAAATCATTTAGGTAACATATTAAGTTAGGTACCTATTAAGCTGATGTTGACCATCAGCTAAGTCGTTTGTTTATTAGTTATAAAAAAAGTAGATTTATCAGTTCCAATAGTCAGGAGGGATAACCTTTTACGAATCGTTAACACAAAAAGCATACTAATGTTTATCAATTTACCCATTGTGGAGAAACAAGTCCGCGTTGGGTCTAGCGCCGTAGAATATAAAAATTTGTTCGCCAATCTTGAAATCACGGACTGCATAGCACTCACCACGTTTCAAATCCTTGTTGAAATCTGTCGTTATCTAGAACAATAGACCATTTTTATTTACTTTAAACATAGATGACGTGTTATTGGATTTAACGTAACAATTGATAAAATAAACGGTTATTCTGACAATTAATAATGAAAAGACTGAGAAAACGGAAACGAAGAACAGATGACGTGCGTATTGTTAATTAAATAAAATATACGACAAATAATTGAAAAAAAAAAGAAAATATTATCCATAATCACCATTTTTTCATTATTAAATGGCATACTCATTTCCACTCCCACTCCATCACTCCATTTTGGGAGGAGGGGATATACGCCAGAGAGGCGACGGAAAGAAAACGGGAGAGGCCTAGCACTCTCCCGTCACGCAGAGGACGCACCAGGCGCCGGCGCCGTACGGCGTGCCGTAGGACACCTAATGTTCCGCGCGCGCCTTTCTAAACTGAAGGGAAACGGCTCCCACTCACGACTGCGAGATTACCTGCTTTGCGGACAGGTGGTCAAGTCTGTCGGGGGTCCAAGGAGTTCCTTCCCAGCTTATACCTAAGCCCCGGCCATAGACACCCGTGACGGAACACCGTGTGGTTTTAGTCGGTTCGATTCCGACATGACTGTGCCATTGTGACAAATGGTGTGATATAACGACTATTTGATGTGATAAAGCCTCTGGATTCTAAATCGAGAAGATCAGTTTCCAATCTAACCAATACACTACCGACGTAAAACCAAAAGAGCAATTAGGCTCGATTCAAGTCGTAATTTTACGTCTTTAGAAAGCGCGAGAGTGCTTTCACACATTTTATAAATACTAAATATGAAACAAAAGTCAAAAAGGCGTGACAGCATTTCAATGGAGATACAGAAACGAAGACACTCTTAATAGATATAATAATAACTAACAATTCGTAGCATTTATTTGAACAGTTTATAAAAAACAATCATTACATTAAAGTTTCACGACGGCTGTTTTCACTTTTCAAAGATGAAGAATATATTAAAAAATAATAGTAGTTTCAGTCCTGTCGATAACGCACAAGAAAGATAATGTTCAAAGATAACTTACAAAGATCTAAGAAGAGATCTGAACAGAATGAACAACATTCTGATCAAGGTTAAAGATTTGTGAAATCTCAGCTCAAGTCAAAGTGGCGTTATATCTGAGAGAAGATATATTATGTCCGGCAGTAGGACAGTAATATACACATGCTATTACTTTCTATTTGTTCTGAAGTTTGTTTCACCCGAAGGTGCTATCCCAACTAATGTTAAATGATTTGTTGTAGGAATTAAAGTCCTTAATGATGACTGTATCAAAGATGGAAGTAGAGATTTATGTAGGTATATTTACGAGTATGTATAAGCGAAACAAACTATTTAGAAGATTAACATTGACATATATTGTATGTCAATATACACATACCTACACAAAGGGCAATATAATGTACTCGTCTGTACCTACTGATTGACAAAAGAATATTTACATAATTTAAATACACGCAATGCAAAATTTCTTTAGTTTCAGGTTTTGAAAATAAAAAAGTTTACAGGTCACTGTGTGCGTACTTCAATCCTACTAATATTATAAACGTGAAAGTTTGTGAGGATGTATGGATGTATGGATGTTTGTTACTCTTTCACGCAATAACTACTAAACCGATTGCGATGAAACTTGCTATGTAGATAGCTGGAGACCTGGATTAACACATAGACTTCTTTTTTATCCCGATATTCCAACGGATCGGGACAGGGCGGGTGAAACCGCGGAGAGCAGCTAGTTAATAATATATGTAGCTCTATGTGTAATGATCTGATGCGTAACATCTTAAACTAGTTAAGTTTTAATGCAATTCAAAGTTTACCTAGTACACTCTATATTATGTAAATATACGAAATTCGTTACCTACTTCTCATACGAGCACTACATTTTTTTAATTAGCATTTAAGTACGTATTTAATTAGCGTTTAGTGTCCGATGGCAAAATTAGGAGATAAACTAGAATCACTCAGAAATGGTATCAGCCAACACCAGGTCAGGGCTTGAGGACAAGTTAATAGAAGAAAATGGACTCCTTATTGGATAGTATAAATAAACTGTGACGTACAAGTCGACACGACAGATTTTCATATAATTATTGCAGATATATTCATAATTTTAACAAAATAAAGAACACACGTTAGGTTCCTAACGTTTTAAGAAACAAGCCCTCTACATAAATTTAATAAAGACAGTCTAGCCGAAAATCAGACAGTGGCAATAAGTAACGTTATTAACGCAACGTAACTCAAATTTTGGACAAACTTATCAAGTATTGGTAACGACACGTTAACAACACGTAAAACATTATAAATGCGAATGTTTTTTTCTTTGTTTGTCTGTTTCGCTTTCACGCTCACTGCTCAATCGATCATCTCTATTTTCATCGTATCTTTCATCCAGAAAAAAAGTGTGATACCTGAATTGATCGACAAAATGTACACTTTCACGAGCGAAGTTTCAAGTACAATGGAATTTAAACGTCAATCACGTCCTTAAAATGACATACGAGCGACTGACGAACAATTACACTTTCCATTAATTGAAACTTAGTTTTATTACACCGAAGACACAACTACAAAATCATTTACTTTCAGAAAGTAGGTAGTTATATCTACATTATCCATTGATAGAACCCTAGTCTCCTGGTCAAATGTACTTTACGTTTGACGAAGAATAGACAAAGCTAAGAAGTTTTCGTAATCTTAGATACTAAAAATTTGTATCACACCTTGCCATGTTCATGGTTGCACATGTCCCATAATGGAATGAAAGCTGTGACGTCAACGTCGGTCATTCGTATGTTGTTCTGCCGAGTCATCACCGTAGAGACAGCCCATCTGCAATCAAACAAGCCAGCTTTGAAGATCGACGTTAAAATAGATACAAGTTTGTTGTGTAGGAACGCAATCCTACACAGTTTTGGTTTGGGAAAGAAAAATGGAATGGGTTAGTAGCGCGCAAATAACACCTTTGGCGACACAAGTGTTACTTGACAGTAGTAGTAGTGCAAACAGCTTCAGTCATAGTTCAGAACCCTTGTATTTACAGTTTATGATCACTATGAGTTGAGGTATTTAATATACTTTTTAGTAGGAAACCATTTTCGTTAGAGCCGCTGGTGCATATTAATAAAAACAGATGTGGATACAAAACCATATTATCAACCATATTTCATCAAATTTTGAAATTCTATTGTATCTGGTTGGATTTATTATTTTTACTCATCTGTCATTCTCTTTTTAAATTTCCAAAATTTGTTTACGTATTTTATAGGTAAACAAATTTGTTTATTTACAGTAAAAGGTACTTGTTGTAAATGTTATTTAAGGTCGATGACCTTAAAAAAACTAGCAACTAAAAAATATTAATGCACTCAATATTTTACTTGATGTTAAACTATACTTACCTAACCACTAACTTCGTAAAGAAAATTGATTTGAACTATAAATATCTTCTTTACATATAAAAAATCGGTGTCACGTTGTTTGTTAGCGATGAACTAAACTAATGAACCGATTTTAATGACATTTTGCACACTGTGCAGTTTGGTATAACCTAAAGGATAGAAAAGATAGTTTTATTGCAAATTACTTAACCATAGCAACGCGTGGCCGGATATCTAGTATTATACATATAATAATTATAAGATAGTAGTTCGTTGATAATAATCTGCCTGTTTCTAAAGACAAGATATATGAAGATGGATGATATCTGTAACAAAGCGAAATCCGTAGTAAGTTAGTCAAATTACCAGAACAACCATAACTTTTCATAAATAGGCTATTATCTCTGTCGTGGGAGAGCCATGCTTCGGCACGTAGGGGCCGACTCGACCGTACTGATACCACGGCCTCACAGAAAACCGACAGTGAAGCAATGCTTGCATTGCTTTTCGCCGAGTGAATGAGGTTACCGGAGGCCTTCACCCCACCCTCCGCCTCTTCCACCCTGCCCCTACTCCCACTTTAAAGGCCGGCAACGCACTTGTGACTCTTGAGTTGCAGGTGCCCATGGGCGGCGGTAGTCATTTACCATCACCTGATCCGTCTGCTTGTTTGCCCCTATACCATAAAAAAAAAAAATATATATATATATATATATATCGACATAGAGAACGGTGCATACTTAGGTACATACAACAAAAAAACTTGTGTGTATAAACCGAGCTGACGAAAATTAAGTTTGTTTAGCAGCATACTAGGGCTATTGTAAGCATAACGAATATGCATATATGTAAATATCAACATAACTAGGAACAATAGATCCTCAATCAGACTTTTACTTTCATGCAATTGTTTCTCTTATAGCATCTTATTGCATTGTTTCTATGAGAAAGACTTTCGGGTTATCTAATATAATCATTTACTTCATTAAGCCAAGTACGTGTTTACATATTTATTGCGGTTTATGAACGGACGGATAAATGTTACTTTCACAATGTCGTGTACATTGTTAGTGATGTATTTACAAATACGTGCAAATTGTGCTTCGGCAAACTAACAATGTGGAAACCGCTGATAAAACATCCAGTACGCCGTTTCAGAGATTTTTATCAAATATTTTATAGTGCCGAAGTGCACTGAAGTCAAGGAAGAGAAAAAGTTATATTTTCATTAACATAGATTGAACAACATTGTGGCGAAAGCAGTTGTTTAACCAAATTAAATTGTAGATATTCTGCATCACGATTTAAGTGATGGTGTCTTGCCACACGATTATTTTGTTGAATAACTCAAATTCTATAGAAACCCATAATGAACTACAGAAATGATGATTAAAGAACGTGACATCATTTATCTAACCAATATGAAATAATGTCTCTACCTATTCAATTTACTACATAATTCATTTTATTTATTACGAAGGAAAAGTATAGTGTCTGCAGATGAACACAATTGCCTTATTGTGATTTTATTTGTAAACATGAATATCTGATGGAGAGGTTACAATTGACAATTGCTAAATTTTTGTTAGTGTGTTGTCACCACGGCTTGTAATCAAATATTGACAATATAGTACAAACAAAATCAACGACAAACAGCACATGACGGCATATGTCATGTGCGTTACTTCTGTGTTACTATTAGAAATGTCTTGAAAATAAATTAAAAGACCGAGAAACTTGTTAAAATACCATGGGCACTTTACTGCTATCGTAAAATTGTAATACTGCGTTTAGGAAGCAATGGACACTGCTACACCAAATTGAGCTTCTTTTCAACCAGGCACAATGGCGGTGCGTAGACGGAGGAAAAGGCTTTTTTATGGAGTATTGGAGCAAGCCACGGAAGAAACTACACAAGTATCTAAAAGTCCCTGATTTCACAGCCACTAGTAGTGTTAAAGCTAGACCGATAGACGTCAATTTTGAAAGTGGTGGTGTCCGGGATATAGTGTCGTGAGCAGTAATTTTTGACGAGGCATCGTCAAAAAACCTTCACGGTGACAAAGAAGTTCGATGTAGTCCGGTATTAACACAAAAGGGTTGCAGTGGGCCCACCGCAAAATACTATTTATTCTTACTTAACCTTAACTATTTTTATATGAGACATACACACTATGTATTAGCTTTGTTACTCTAACTGTAAAAAGTTTGTAGTGTAATTACTGGTACCTCATCCAATGACTTGACGTGCCGATTACGGCACACGATTCTCATGGCACTGTATACGTCAAAAATAATGAGATAGTTATTTAAAAGTTGAATAAAACCAATTGAAATCGCAAGAGGTTCGATTGACTTATAAATTTTATTATTTATTGTTAAGTTCTTGTCTATTCCTATGTAGAACTAGAGATAGGCAATGTATACTTATTAGTAAAAAGGGGATTGTTTTCTATTTTTTTTTTTATTTATACTGCGATGCAAAAGTTAAAATTGAAGTTCTCTTTTGATCTCGTCCAAATCATCACCTTCCTGCCCTTTTCCCAATTTTATTTGGGGTCGGCGCAATGTGTGACATTGCAAAGGGTTTTGTTTGGCTGGTTTCTGTTAATGGCCAGCTACCTGCCTGACGCAATACCTTCTTGGGAATGTAATCCGTTTTCAGACGGGACAAAGGAAGAAGGTAAATTGGGGTCAGGAAAACGAATAGAGCGAGGGAACCAGGGTAAGGGATACCGCAAGTCTCGGATGGGGAAACAGGACTGGAGAGGCCACTAAGACAGGGTCATCCACTGGCCAAATCGTAAATCTTTTATCGTTGTTAATGTGATTACTCATTTATATATAGCGTATAATATCATGGAACGATATTCGAATGATTTGTTGCAATTGCAGATTGCTTGATGTGTTTCTGTAACGAGCTTTTTGTCAACACTACGATCTCACCAGTATAAGTGCTAGCGCACACAAATTATTTCTTGTGCTGGTAGATAAAGTAAATGTCTTCGGTGCTGTAGTGATAGGCATGATGAATATCTTATAATATGCAGATACTTGGCAACGCCCACAGAGGTTTTTTTTTAGTTTATTTAAACGCACAAAACACATTACAACCGTAAAAACATTAATATGAAATACATTGATTTGATCTAGATCGTAACGTACATAGTATATGCACACAGGAAAATCAATGAAACAATCTATTACCAAACACTATACATAACAATCTCTAATACATTCATATTTAATATCTAAGCATCAGGTCAGGTTTGAATGCCTCAGGCACTCCTACTGGGATGTGCAGCATCCAAACCGATACCGCTATGAAAAATGTTTTTCAGAATAGGTACTTATGAAATTGTTAAAGTTGTGCTCACTAATGTCCAATAAATTTATTGGCTCTTGCCATGACGTTATTTTGGCGGGCTATTCTTGTCAGTGGATTGTAATAGGAGATATTATTTTTTGTAACTTTGAAGAGCCAATAGGTTTGTATCATTAGCCCTACGGGCACTGAATTTAATATTAAAACTGATTTGAGAAAGTAACTAAGTAGGTATTGATAGCATATGGTGATGATGTTTTAGATTTTAGAATTAACTTTTGTCTCAATAAAGATGCAGCTCTCTTTCTACTTCACTCGGTCGAATGACGTCGAATTTCTCTTATATTTTTCTCATGAAAGTTATTCTCGGACTTCCTCTTCCTCGCTTTCTTTCTATTATGTTCTATTATATTCCTTCTTTAAGATGAAGTCGTCATGACATATAAAGTACTACGTTCAATCATTTTTCCTACTCGATTTTACATGGTCTTCAATAAAACCATTTTCTACATTCGTTTTAGTAGTTCATTGCCTAATCATACAAGAGTGGACTTAGACATTATTCTTACTATGAATAGTCGCAAAGTAATACTTCTCTAAACTTACTCTTATTCTATTCCAATTCGATCTTCTAAATCATCTTCTGACTTGCCTATACGTACCTACATTTGAATATAACTTTTCCCAATAATATTATATCTCTTAATTTCGAGTGTGGGAATGCTGGTATATAATACAGTATTAAAAAGTGCAATGTGCAGTTGATCTTAGTGGAAAGTAAGAGTCGCCGTGTGAGAAATGATGACGTTAACAATGACCTATACAACGACATGAGATTATAAACATAATTATTTAGCGTTACCTATGAAAGCTGTTGCGGTGTGCATATACAAAATTTGTGTATGGTTGTTTGTTACACGACTGCAAAGAAGGGTTATGTTGTTCACAAGTTTTTGGGTTTGTTTCTGGCATTCTCTACAACCTCGAGCAACTCCACAATGGATTTTTGTCAGTAATGTGAATATTGATTCGACTAATCCTCTAATACAAAATGGCCACCGTAAAATACTAAAGGACGGTGGAGTAGAGGCCATAAAAACTTTACTACATTTACTACTGTTTCGTTATTTAATTAATGATTATATTATTACATTATATTAAAAAAAATAATTAACGGCAGTCGGAATCATACAAAAGTGTAGCTAAGTTTTGATTTTTTAATTCACGTTTTTTTAATTCCCATTTTGAGATTTAATTGTTGTGTACGTAATCGCAATTTACCTACTTGCTCCTTCTCCTATGGACATGTTTTGGCCGAACCCGAACCGATATCAAAATGTATGTGTGTAATTTATATTAAACTGTATTAATATATCTCTCATGTATTTAATAGTAGGTACTTGTTGAATGCTGTTCTAAAATATTTTTCTGTTTATTTTTTTTTACCTTTTATCTACATTTCAAATATCATATACGTAAATCCCGAGAACACAATTTATCAAACACTGACTACAAAATTATAGCCATCTGAATGTCATTGTACGTGTGTTACGTGTGTTAACGAACAGTCAAAAGCTCTACAAATCATGACAACTGGTTTCATACCTCATATTTTGGTTGCGTTACTTCGCGTAAGTTATGCAATAAGTATCTCCTGTCCACGAGTTGCACAACTAAGTTTAACAGATTAATGCTAGAAAACAGATCGAGAGAAATGCCATGTCGGTGCGCAAGCGGGCGTGAAAATTCAAATTCTTAGTTTGTCGCAACGTTATGCGGAAAATTTCACTACACAACGATTATCAACGGAAGAAAGAATACAAAAACGGCTAATCGCGGAAGTTTACATTATTCAATTACTAACCAATAAATCCATAGGATTATTTGTCTCGCCTAATTATTTATTTTCTACAGTGACAGAACAGCTAAAATTATGTACGAACATAAATATTATTACGAAATACACACTATTAACTTGATATGCGCATCTAACAAGCGTTTGCGGGGAATTAACTATTACGCAGTATTTTATGTAACCATGCTCTTTGGTTGATTTCTGTCCTTTCTTTATAGGCATCGATTTAGGCCCTTAGCCATATAAGAATGACAAACTATGAAAATAGTGACAATTTAGGAAGATGAAGGAGTTTCCAAAATTTATAGATATCTATCTCTGTATAGATATTTTCAGGAGCAGTGTCAACAGTAATAACATTCGGCTTTCAACCCCTTGATACGCAGGTCTTTCAAGAAACATTCTTATTTCGTAAGTATTACCTATGAAATTCCCGATTATTAATACTGGATAGTGTGATCAAAATCTTTCATTCTATTTTAATTTAAAAATTGAAATGAGTTTGACAATACAGCTATGACATTAAAAGTTATCTCTTTGTTTTTCGATCTTTATGTAATCATTCAAAACCCGTCAAAAAGATAAGAAGCTCGCACAGATATATGTATATATATATATATATATATAATTTACTCACTTAACAAAAGCACAAACTCTAGTTTCACACACAAATCCTCTAGGATTTTCAATGGGATTATCACTAATGATAAAAAGGGGATACTGTATAATTTACTTAGGTACTGTACTGTAAAAAAAAAAAAAAAACATCAGTCACACTGCTTATATCGCGCGCAAATAGAATAGAAGACTACCTAACCTAACCGACAAAAACTATTCGTCACATTATCACATTACATGTCATGTTCTTTTCCCATTAATATCATAATTATGTTAATGACAAATCTATCGTATTAGATGTGTAAGTAATTGACGAACAATCGTCAGTAATATTCTCGCATGTTATCGTCACGGGTTGCGATCGCATACCGCCGGGGAGGCGGCGCGGCGCGTGAGCACATTCCGTTTCACATAATACTCTGATCAGTTCAAAAACGTAAACGTGAATGTAAGGGCAAGTTCTTTTCTACTAAAAAAATAAAACGAATCAGAATTTAGCGTCAAGTTCAACTATATTATAATGTAACTCTTGTGAATGGTTAAATTTGAACTTAACGAGTTTTTTGTTTAAGTAGGTATGAAAATTGTTACCTACCCGCAACCAGAAACTGTTTTAAGTAAAAACTTGACCTTACATTCAAGATTAAAGGTATCATATATCCTTTTCATAAACCCTAGCCATGTACCAAATGTTTTGTTTCTAGGTGGCTCAGAAGTGGAGAGTTACGTAGGTTACTTTTATTTAGGAAAAAGAATTAGGGTTCTTCGTAAAATGTATAAATATTTACTCGTACACGCGAGTAAAGCCGAGCGGGGAACAGCTAGTTTTTTAAATATTTATACCGGGCTATCACACTAACAAATCTCAGTGAGCTGCACCATGCGCCGTAGAAATAAGGTTCCGTATGGTTTTTCAAGATCCACCAGAATTTTATTTATTTGTTTTCTTTTTTTTTAATTAACATTAAAAAATATTTTTATGCATAAATTAAAGACTTAAACTTCTTTTTACAAGCACGATTCACAAGATCATAGACATTTATTTATGTTAATTTTAAGTAATACAAATTAAACTTGTACCAAATTAAAAACTTTTTGTAAATAATTTATCATAACTTATGAGGTACTTAAACTTGCATGCTCTGAACCAGTTGGTTGATTCCATGTTTAGTTTTCACCACACCTGTCATCAGGTCGCCAGCGATGGCAAAATTTGCTTGGTTTTAGTTAAAACCAGAGCTGAAAAATCTGTCTCACATAAGTATATTTTAGAACTAGTTTTCGCCCTCGGCTTTAGGTGTAGATTTTTACTTTTGGATGATGATTAGGACTGCTATCCGTCCGGGTTTCCCCAGATTTGTCCTAGTTCAGAAGGCGTCAAGGGAGCGTACGGACGGGGTTTCCAAAAGTGTCCGGGTAAAACCCGGAAACTCTGTGACAGTGGAAAATTATAATTGTTAGATGAATCGTTAACAAGCTAGAAATTTAAATGGAGTCGGCGTTTTTTTAAGGTGTCCGGGAAAGAATCTTGATTTCACCCATGTGTCCGGGATTTTTGAAATTTTTGTCCGGTGCAGGCAATTAAGTGATGGCAGGTCTAATGATGATGTACCCTATGTCCTTTTCTGTAACGTGTACGCAAAATTCATCAATCATGATGATCGGTTGAGTAGTTAAGCCGTGACAGCGTAACAAACAAACAAACTGTAAGAATAAAATTCCCACAATATCAAGAGGTTGGAAGTCATCTTTCACATACGAATCAGCCTTTATAGAAATTGTGATACCACTGGTAATTCTAGGACATAGAAAATAATTTGGTTTCTGTTCATGTGTCATATCGGTTAATAGGAATTACCAGTGGTATCAAACTGGTAATGGCACTTGTACCGGTTTGACCAGTGGTATCAACTGGTTCATAGAATTTTACAATTCGAGATATTGCAAATTCGAGAAAATTGCAATATCTCGAATTGCAAATATCTAAGTGAGCCGTGTTTACTGAAGTATACACCTTTTGATTCCATAGTTGAAGCTTTGATATAGATATGATTATAGTCATTTATTAAAGTATCGTTTCAACCCCAAACGTCTCGTAATTCGAAACAGTGACTGACTGAATAAAAGAATGTGCATTATACTCGTAATATTTAGTTTAAACGTTTATATTAATGTTTCTTTCGAAAATGTAAAAAATGTAATTCCCTCCTAGTTGGGAACTTCTTGCCTAGATAGACGTCAATACTCGCTTTATGTCGTATTAAAGATGGTTAAAATTGTGCAACAAACTTTACCTGTATATGTAAACAGCGTAAGGCAAATAATATACAGTATGAGTAAAGATCTATTTAGAACAATAATTACTATAGTACTAACACCTACCTTACTACTTTCCACAGTACTGTTAAGATTTCAAAAAAGAATTAAAAATAAAAAGATGAAGAAGAATCTTAACCTTATGAATTATAAACAAATTTGCTTGTAATGATATCGAGAGCTCTGTGGTATTTAGAATTAGGAAGTAATCATGTCTGTTTTTCGACATTACCGTGTCTTCGCGATATAACCTAAGATTTACAGATAATGGTAAAAGTTCCAAATGGAACATTTCGGACTTTTACTGTTAAGAGTTGGTAAAGGTTTATTGGCTAATGTTAAGACGGTAAATCTAGGTAGTAGCGGTAGTACTACTAAGGTAGTGCAGGCTTTTACAGTAACGTGTATACCTATATGTTAAGGAATATGATGTATTCATAGGCTTATTCGAGAATACAGCTTCATGGTAAAATAACAGTGTGCTTGAGTGATTTTATCGATGTTTAATCGAACATTTGAAACGCCACTGGACAATGTTGAAAAACACAAAATGATGTTGATACTAAAGCGTAAAAGAAAAGTAAAAATTATGGTTAGTACATAGCGGGAGTGCCGTACATTAGCCGCTTAGCGGAGATACCACTCGAACGCGCTAAGCCGCCGCGGGCAAACGTGTGCCGCGAAGAGAACAATTATCACTTTCACGTTTAGAAATAAAAAGCGCGGGAATCTCGAAATGAAATCTCGCATGTATTATTAAATAATATATTCTAATTGCGTCGTCGGAGAATCAACAACTGCGGGTGTGGGATTATTAACAAAAAAAGACAATCATAATGTGAAAATAAGTAAAAATCGAACATCTTCGTACACTAGAGGACGCGGTTAGAAAAATAGTCGATATCCGCACTTAAAATTCGCTGACTTTTATTGTTCTATTTCTATTTCCTTATCTTGGATTTCTTCATCTACTGTTTTCTGATACTTCGTTTTATTCGGTTACCAATTGTGATTCGATAATTGCATGAAATAGTTCGCGGTCCTAGAACTTATTAAGTGCAGTGTCAGAATTGTGTATCAAGACGTGTGGACGTGCTATCATAGTGCGTTCGGAATTCATCTTTCTTGTTGACATAATATGGGTTTGATTTGGAAATCTGCAATGCCTTTACTGACTACGCTGGCTGCTTTGGTAATCATTGTACATTGTGTCGAAGAAGATTTGGAGACGGAGTATCGACATGATTTAAGACCCAGGATTTTGGATACAGAAACATCTAATTATGAGCAGGTAATACCGTTTTATTTTTGTTGTAATGTAATTAATAACTCGAGAAAGGTTAACATAGACTTTAGAAGCATTACAAAATCATATTGCTGAAGTGAATTTACCTGAATACCACTATATTCTAAATTCAAAGCCTTATTTTTTGGCACCATGTAAGAAAAATGCAGGCAATTAGACAAGCTTTTCATCGTGTAAAGGTAAAAGAGTACCCAAGTTATATATGTATACTTCGATGTCATTGATTAACCTGTGTGTGATTTAAGATTTATAATAAAACTTTGTTCATTTCCTAAAAGTCGTGGATTTACGTTAAAATATACGAAGAGAGAAATTACCAAAAAGGACTAATTCCTGTCCTATTTGTTTTGTTGTATCTAATAAGTTAACTAAAATAAATGTTCACAAAATCAATTAATTCATGTATAAAGAAAAAAATAGAAGATGTAACTAAATTATGTACTTACATAGGAAACGAACAAAAAGAATTGAAGTTAATTTCTTTTCCATTCCTATTTACATGAACTTATTACCATTTTAGTGTACCTAGGTATATTTAGTTATCGCCCATAAGTATAGTCACAGGTCAAGCGGTATAAAAAATAAAATGGTCATTAACTAAAGCATACACTGTTTAATAATAAAATAAGATTGGTACTACTACTA
The DNA here is from genome assembly GCA_963859945.1 of Euplagia quadripunctaria. Taxonomy (NCBI): domain Eukaryota; kingdom Metazoa; phylum Arthropoda; class Insecta; order Lepidoptera; family Erebidae; genus Euplagia; species Euplagia quadripunctaria. Next base: position 13,270,499 of record OY982573.1, on the reverse strand, counting down.
CGAGGGCTGATTTATAATATTCCGAAACGACAAACAAAAACTTTAATCATCTATTTAAAATAAATTTATTTCTCAACGTAGTTGTCTTCTGCCTCGATGCATTTAATCCAGCGCTTTTCCAATACCGGTATACCAGTTTGATAAAATGTTTTCTCCAACCCCTCAAAATACTCGTCTACGGCAACAATGATTTCATCATTTGATGAAAATATCTGGCCACCAAACCATTTCTTCAGGTTTGGGAATAAGTGGAAGTCGCACGAATAGGGTGGATGCGGTAGTTTGGCGAATGCAACCATTGACGTGTGTACAGGCGCGTTGTCATGGTGGAACAAAACTTTCTTCTTGGCCAAATGAGGTCGTTTCTTTCGGATTTCTTCACCTAATGTTTGTAGCAAGTACTCTCCATTTATTGCTTTCCCTTTTTGCAGGTAATCCACTAAAGTAATCCCTCGAGCATCCCAAAAAATCCCATCAATTTGCCGGCCGACGAAACCGTTTTTGCTTTCTTCAGCGCAAGTTTTCTGCTCTCAGTCCACTTAGATTGTTCTTTTGTTTCAGGAGTATAATGATGTATCCAGGTTTCATCTACTGTAACATAACGCCTTTACGTTACGCCAAAAACTCGTTAGGATTTCGCTTAAACAGCGCTAAACACTCCCATAAATCGTCCACTCGATGTTGCTTTTGGTCAACAGTGAGCAAACGCGGCATTTTCATTCCCAAACGTTGGTGTAAAATATTAAAAACGGGTTCAGACGAAATTCTCACCATCTCTACTATCTCTCGCAACTTCAAGCGCCGATCATTCAATATCCTCAATTTTGTGTTTTTTTTATCATGTCCGTATTCACCCAGGTGTGAATTGTACTCAGAATTACCAAAACACTGTAGACAGTGTTTTAGGCAAGAGAAACCAGCAACCCAGATTAAAGCCAAGTTAGAGCTTGACTTTAATCTGGGTTGCTGTTTTCGCTTTTAAAACGTAAAACTTTATCACCGCACGAATTTCGTTTCTTTTAATTGTTAAGAAAATTCACGACAGAGAAAGTTGTAGGTCTTCTCATAAAAATTCCATGAGTTCGATTAAATTCAAATTTGGCGTTCTATTTTCAAAAAGATGTCAGAATATAATGAATTAGTTTTTCGTATCTTTTTTTTAAGTTCGTCGTTTCGGCCAGTTATCAATCAGCCCAGGTATCGCTAAGTGTAATTCCCTACAGACCCTAATACAGACTATAATACAATGAGTATCCAATTTATTCAATACGACAATGCTTAAGATAAACCGACTGCATCTGCAAACGCGCCTAGGATATAATATCGTCGCCTATGTGAACAGGTTTACGCCTTGCTTACAAAACAGTATGATTCGACAAAGCAGTAGGTACATACTTTTTTTTTAAGAAAGAATACTAGCAACGTGGCTCACAGACTACTAGTGTTTGTGTTAAACCCTCCAACTAAGCTTAATGCATGTGTAATCCGCAACTAATTGATCGCAAGTCCGATGTTTTAACCATGCGGCTGCGTTTCCACCAGAGATGTGCGAGGATGCGTAGCGAGGGATGTGTTAAGAGCCAATAGAATCGCTTCATTTACCTAGCCTAGCTCCGCGTAGCTCCTGTGGAAACGGCTTAGCGGACCGAGGTTTTCGTACGTACAAAACAAGCGAGGGATGGGTGCGAGGGATGTGGACAAGAAATGTGTGCGAGGGATGTGTGTTAGAGCGAGAAACTCGTAGCAGTCATTAGATGGTGTTTGTTAGAGGTCCATGTGTATTGTACGGAAAACATGGATCAGTGGAAAAACATACACGTTACACATCCTCGCACCGCTCAGCGGCCTAGCACTTGAATATTTCATCGTATCATACCGTTTTGTTACGTCGCTTGGTATCATATTTGACAGTTCAATGAATGACGTTATTTAGTAGGTGCATTAATACACGAGTCAATGAAGAACAAGTAATTTTCACCAATTGACATTTCACGGAAATGTTGTTTCAAATGCAGTGAAAATGATAGGAAATGCAGGGAGCGTATTGCAAATGCTAGGAAATTAACTAGTTTACGTACAAAGCATTTTTTTGCGCTTAGTTTCATAACAATGGAACTTGTTTTCATTTGCACCTTTTTCCCTATTTCACTTTAGTGTGTAGGATCACCACAAGAAACATCATCGAAAGACAACTTACTTATTCCAGCAATAAAATTCGAATGAACGTGATAGTAAAGGCGATCACCTCAGTGTTTACGAACGGTAAAGATCGATTTGGGTCGTCTTCTTTAATCTATGTTCGATGTAAGGGATAGAAAAAAAAAAACTTAGATTAAAGATACAGGATTGAGCTTAATATTATTATCATTATTATAATAGCACATGAAATCAACACCTGTTTGAAGACGTCGAGTTAACAATATAAACTTCCTTCTTAAAATAAACATGTCTATCAATTGCTCTTGAGTACAACATAAGTCTATGCTTAAAATAAAGACTTCTATGAAGCTTCCTTTACATTTTTAAGTAAGCTTTAGATAACAATATTAATATTGTCCTATGTGCAGCTGATTAATCGGAATATTTATCAGAATAAGAAAATAATTCGACACATTTTATCGCGAGTCCGTCGAACTAAGTTAAATGTTTTTTACCTAAACAGACTATTATTTATGATTTTATTGTAATGTATGAAGATATGATATACCTTTTAGGAAATAATTAGGTTTTTAGAAGAATAAAATCAATTCTTACCAGTGGCGTAACAATAGGGTGGCAGAGCGCGCAAAATGCCACGGGCCCGTGGCTCGAGGGGGCCCTGGGCACCAAAGGCCCTAAACACAGGGGGCACTGATTACAAAATATATTAATGAATTAGCCACAGGTCTCAGATGGTATAGTTACGCCACTGATTCTTACATATTTTAATTCCAATCCAATAAAAAATTGTAAATGAGCCCTTAATAACGAAACTACACTATGATTACGTATACCGTTTTACATCCCGAATCGTAAAACTAAAGCGAAATACTTGATGTAACCGCACATTAAGGTTAATAGGCAGGTCGGTACTTTTACGATGCATAACATAATGGTAATAGATAATGTAATTGAATGTTACGTTCAATTTGAAACGTTACACACATATATATATTATGATATAATATATTTTATTACAAAAGAATTAATTTAAAAATGAGAAATAACCTTAACCATTCCAGTTATGTGCATTTATTAAAAGTATGTATTTAGGAGTGCATGCATTAAAAACTTTCTCCAGATTTATTACTTATTAAGATGCTTATCAAGACATCAGACCCCGAAATGTTGTTTATGCGAGACAGTATTACAGATACCAGATACATAAATAAAGTTTTGAAACTTTCAAAATTTGTACACGTATTGCATTAAAAAACAACATGGCTGTCAATCGCATGAACTACCGACAAGTACCATTATTTTCCGGCGTTTCCGAACAACTTTCCACAACTTTGATGACTATTCAGAGATATATATATATATATATATATATATTTGACCGGCCTGTTGGTCTAGTGGTTAGTGACCCTGACCGCTATGCTTATAGGCCGTGGGTTCGATTCCCACCTGAGTCTGGGTGTTCTTTGTGTCCGTTGTTTCTATGTTTGTAAAGTCCCCCGCGACACTGGAGTAATTCCTAATGCGGGAGTAGTCTTCAAAAAAAAAAAAAAATATATATTTATATATAATTCTAGAAGATTTTTGCCTTCGAAAGACAAACTTAACTTTGCGGTTCTAAAAATACCCTCCCATACATCGATGTACGACAAGGTCGACTTTCCAACCGCAAAATTTGTTTGTAATCATATTTTTTTTTTATGTGATATAACAACAAATTAACGACTTCCAGATTTTTCCTTTACTTCTGCTGCCAGACCTTTCTTATCAAATTTTATGATTCTAGGGTCATTAGCCCTAGAATCATAAAATTTGTTAAAACCTTAATGGTTTTTTTCTAATCTTTTGATTGCGTTAACTTAGGAGCTTTATTACAGCTTCAAGGGACTGCTGACAGAAATATTGATTTAATTTCAACTTGATGCCTTCACAGGTTCCTGACGAAAAGGGTCTTGACAGACACACAGACAGTTATAACAACAAATTAACGACTTTCGGTTTTTTCCTTTACTTGTGCTGTAAGACCGTGCTCCTTACCAAATTACATAATTGGGAAGTACCCTATACGTTTTCATTTACCTGCGAAATGTTCAAATTTGGTCAAATCTAAGACTTAATGGCCGTATCTTTTGATTGCGTTGACTTAGACGCTTGATTTTTTACAGCTACAATATGACTCCAGACATGTATTTGGTATTAATTTCAACTTGATGCGTCCTCGAGTTCTTGAGAAAAAGGGACTGTCTTGACAGACGGATAACAAAGTGATCCTATAACGGTTCCTTTTAGGGTTCCGTACCTCAAAAGGTAAAAAAAGGAACCCTTATAAGATCACTCTCTTGTCCGTCTGTCTGCCTGTCTGTGTGTCACCACCGATTTTCTCAGGAACGGGTGGACCTAGCAAGTTGAAATTTATACCAGATACTGAGGTCTAAAGTCCCTATTAGGTGTATAAAAATCAAGGTCCTGAGTCAACATACATCGTACGTACGTACATCGCAACCGCAAAATTTAAGTTTGTCTTTCGAAAAAGACGGGCAATAGTCTTTGAGAATTGATTCCCGAGATGGACATATACAAGTTTGTTTGCTTACGGAACCCTCGGTGCGCGAGTCAGACTCGCACTTGTCAGGTTTTTTCCTTTTGAACCCTAAAAATTACTGTCATTAATAACATGTGAATTTCCTAAAGCAAATTAAAAAATGAAAAATGGCGCCCCAAGCCAGAGCGGTTCGAGTCCGATGGCTGGTCATGCACATCTGACCTTTCGAAGTTTGTGTATGTGTCAGAAATTAATTATCACTTATGTAAACGGAGACCTAATATTATTATTATATAATACAATTAATACTTTCATTACTACTTTTTGACTGGCCTGTTGGTCTAGTGGTTGGTGACCCTGACTGCTGAGCCAGAGATCGTGGGTTCGATTCCCACCCAGGACAAATAATTGTGTGATGAGCATGATCATTTGTTCAGTGTCTGGGTGTAATTTATCTAAAAATATGTACCTATGTATTTAGAAACATATAAGTATGTTTATCAGCAGTCTGGTTATCATCAGGCTCTGCCTAGTTTAGGATCAGACGGCCGTGAGTGAGATGTGTGAAGTTATTATTATTATAATTATCAGAAGAAAGTCCACAGTCCACACTTTTACTACTCCTAATACTTCAGATTAAATTATTATAACAAAGTGAAATCTACTTAGAAACAAGGGACAAGAAACGGAGTTTAAGTTGATGCAGACAAGTCTAGAAACTGGTATAGAAATCTGGGGGAGGTACTCGGATAACTGGAGCGTGGTCGATTCGCACATTAATTAGATAATTCACGATGCTTTATTAAAGCCTAATAGTGACTATAAAAACTGTTATAGTCCCTCCACTGCACAGGGACTATAACAATTAGAAAATTGACGCATGACACGATAAATAACGGAGAACGAACGAACGATTGATAAGACCTAACTCGCAGAAATTTGAAAACTATTTGAAGACTGTGGACATGAACAAATAAGAATTTAAAAATTTATAATAACTAGAGATCGCGTGGTGGTCGAATTTCGACCATGGTTTATTTCATTGGCCAATATTACTTGACCTGTCATTGTATAGACTTTTGTACCATGACAGGTCAAAATATATACTGGACATTCATAGCTGTATGTACCCGTTTTTGCATTTTTTTTAACTTTGTAGCAAATATTATTCAAAAATTTTAGCATTCGTCACTTCTTCTCTGTATAAACTATAAGTGTGCGAAATTTCATACTCCTCCGTCGGCCCAATTTTCGTAAAAAGGGATCCAAAGTTTTCGCTTCACGTATTAATATATAGATAATAGATCATATTTTAGGCAGTGTAGAAACAATTATTGCGTATCTAATGGAATACTGAACTGCCAGTTAATTACTTTATAACATGTTAAGTCTCGCCCTGTCAGTCTCTAGAGTGAATTGTAGCGATATTACTAGACTTAAAGACGACTTATATTTGAGTAGTGTTTGAGATTTCCACCTTTAGGAGACGTTACTATTTTTTTTAATATACAAATGTACTACTAGCAAGAACACTTATACGACTTACATTTAAATATTACCAAATGTTTCCTTTTTTGTTTCAAATGTGTCGTAAGCGCATAGTATTTGTAATAGGTAAGTGCAATCATACAGTGGTGGTGAAAACAAATTTATTTATTAACTAGCTGTTCCCGGCACGGCTTTGCTGCGTGTACATATTTATATATTATGCGCGGAACCCTAATCCTTTTTCCAAAAAAAAAGTAGGCTAAGTTACTCCTTATAACAGCAGGTATCTGCCAGTTAAAGTCCCGTAGAAATCGGTCCACCCGTTCCGGAGATTAGCCGAAAGAGACTAGATGGAAATTATGAATTTTTGGTATAAATACCCTGTAAACCTTTGGATGCATTTAGTAAAACGCTGTTATTATGACGTGACAAACAGACACTTCAATTTTATTTTTTTGTATAGATTTATTTCTAGGCTTAACAATCAAATACGTACATTGCATTAACCTAACCATTTTAATTTCTTGGAACTTGCATTTTGGTAGATGCATCTTCATTACAAATAAGGATTCATATGTCTCAATGTTACGATTAAATTTATAAACATACATTATAACAATCATAAAATATGTATGTACATCATTGAAGAATTATCCAAGCATTACCGGATTGTTGCTAACAAGAAATATAATGGCTCGCTAAACTTACAGCAGAATTATTAGAATTAGACTCCACACAATAGCTATATAAAAAACATGGAATATGGTCAAATAAAAAGAAGTTTCGTGCGCACGAGTCTGTGATATTGTGAGTGTTAATTAAAATTCCGCTTTTTGTTATGGGCCCCACTAGAACCAGAGCAATTAGTCGAACTAACCGAAGAATGATTAAACAAGGTAATTTTATGATATACGGGAAATTATACTTGTTTCATTATTTTCAACAAGAGAATGCAAATTATGAAACAAGTCAGTGGTGTAGGACCATACAACAATATTCATTGGCTTTTATTATTTTATGACGAATGACTATGTCAGATATGCATTATCAATACAAATAAATAAAATTGAAGTTTCTGTTTGTAATGTCAAAATAATAGTTTATTTTTAAGCTTACCTATACAGTTATTTGCACGATACCTATGCCTAAAAAACAGTTTTTAAAATTTTTGTCTGTTTTTTTCGGCTAATCTCCGGAACGGGTGGACCGATTTCCACGGGACTTTCATTGGCAGATAGCTGGTGGTATAAGGAGTAAGTTAGGATACTTTTATATTCCAAAAAGAATTATACATATACACGCGAGCGAAGCCGCGCGGGAACTGCTATTTCTCTTATAAGTCTGAGGCCATGACTTGGTACTCAGAACAAAGATTAAAATATAGAAAGTTTAATCTTAGTATCGTACATATGATAGAAAATTTTCCTTTTCTTTCTTTTTAAACGGTTGTGTTCTTAACATTTTATGTAGATGAAAGCTTAAAAAATAAATAAAACTAGTTTGAACCCACGTTCAAACCAGTTTTATTTATTTTTTGTGGTGAGCCATGCTTCGGCACGTTTGGGCCGGCTCGACTCCGCTCGACACCACGGCCTCACAGAAAACTGGCAGTGAAGCAGTGCTTGCATTGGCTTTCGCCGCGTGAGTGAGGTTACCGGAGGCCCTAACCCTTCCCCTATTCCTGTCATTCCCCTCTCCTCCCCTCTAATACCCCTCTCCCCCCTTCCCACTCTTCCTCCACTCCCACCTTAAAGGGCGGCAACGCACTTGTGACTTGAGTTACAGGTGCCCATGGGCGGCGGTAGTCATTTATGATCAGGTGACCCGTCTGCTCGTTTGCCGCCTATACCATAAAAAAACGTGGTACGTAACGTATGAGAGTGCAAATCGGTAAATATGCTTTACTGCTTAATATCACATTATTCATAACTTGATTTTCAATTTATTATTGTCCTAATGTTTACCTCTCTCATTTTAGATTGTACAAGAATCAAAAAACTGTCTTAATAACACCAAGTAAATGCATTATTAAGAATCTTTCAATGCAAATAAATATCTATTCTATATTAGAACTAGCAACCCGCCCCGGTTTCGCACGGATAGCAGAGACATCTTCCACAATCATCATCATATTTCAATCAATGTACACAACATTTTAACAAATTATACACCTAAACCTTCCTCATGAATCACTCGGTCTATTAGTGAAAACCGCATGAAAATCCGTTCAATAGTTTTTCAGTTAATCGCGAACAGACAGACAGACGTGGCGGGGCACTTTGTTTTATAAAAAGTATGTAGTGATTTATATGATAAATCGTCCCCGAAATACACACATTACTCTATACTCATCATCTTCATGCACTTTCAACAATTTTCATTACGGTCAATTTGTATAAGGAAAAATGGGTAGTTACGGGAAACTAGGGTAAGGGATACCGCAAGTCTCGGATGGGGAACGGGACTGAGACTGCAGTAGCTCGCAGACCCGGGGTCGCCTGCCCGAATTTCCTTTATTTCCTGACTGGCGAGTCCACTAGGACAAGAACAGCAGCTGCCACCAACACACTTTATACTATTTAGATTAACCACAAAAAAAATAATTTAAAGAGCATGAAGAAAGTCTCCTACCTCCTATGTACTCTAATAAGACATTTATATTCGGTTTAAGTTAAGTTGGATCTCATCGTAGGTTTTTATTTTATATTAAAAATATAACTAATCTTTGAAAAATCAACAACTAAAATTTTTAACATTCTTGATGTAAAATTCATGTTGAACTAATGAAAATTTGGGTGGCTTATATTTGCGATTTTGTTTATTAAATTTAAGTATGGTTATTAAAATTTTAAACACCTACGATCCACTCTACAAAGTTTATGAACGTTTCTAAGACTATTTTCCTTCAATGGAATTTTTCAAGTTGTGGAGAAAATAGTGATCGGTTATGGGATATTTAGCTACTGTAGCATTGTGACTTCTTCACATAAGATAACAATTCTCGTTAGAAACAAGAAAAAACTCGTTTTCGATTCAGTTTTTTTTAAAAGACTTCTCCCGCATTGGGAACGATTCCTGTGTCGAGTGGCGAGGCGACTTTCACTTTAACCGCCACCCAGTCAGTGCAGCCATTTATTATGAATTGTTGAATACGAGGCGGAAAAATCCTATAAAATCTAAAACTCGAAAGGTCATGCCGGATCTACGCGCTTGCCAAACCTCGAAAAGCCTTCACAAATTCAGACGTGTGGATAGGACGTTTCGCTTGGCTTGTCTAGGTTTGCTAGTACTTGGGACCGATCCGGGCGAGTGTCGCTTTGTTGAGACAAATCAAAGGAAGTTTGCGACGCGCTTGCGAACCATCACATATACGTTTGTGTGGGCCCCCACATACAAGTGTCAAAAGTGTGCACCCGGGATTATACTATCGAGGATAAAAAATTGAATCACGGAGCTTGTACAACAATGGTTTAATTATGATTCTAAATAACCAATACGGTTAAACGGCAACTTAATAATTTATACCTATAACATTTTTTACCTATAATACACGCAATAAGAGTTGCTAAACGATATTTTTTATTTTATTCTACTACGTCGTCTTAATAGATCGAATAGGCGAGATAAAAAGATGAAGACTAAAAAAATAGGTATAAATTCAATCAACATTCTGATAACGCATAAAATATCAACGCAGTCATTCAAACCATGGATATATCGGCATAACTATTCAAAGTTACATAATCTACATAATCCTTTAAACAGGCATATTTTACCGACTCTCTACGTTATATTTACAATAACTTCGCATATTATACAGGCTGTTGTTTCAGTCCACTATTATGTTAATGCAAAACAATTTAAAAAGATCGCCATCAAACTTTGTATTTTGCATTCTTATATTTCATTTGCATTATTATTTTAATAAAGCAAGTTAAAGCTATGTATCGACTATTAAACCTCGTAAGGTTCTTACGGAACATAATTAAATGATCTGAGTATTTGTTATTCTAAAATTTGTTCCTAACCACGTCGACTTTTCTAATATTTGTTATTAAGGAGCAGAACAATATAGCAAACTGCATTATTTGTCTCTGGTCTTTTAAATTGTCAAATTATTTAATCCTAAACAATTATCAAATTGTTTAGGATTCCAGAGTCGATCACTTCCCAGCAGTGGTTCATATAAAACATACATCGGCTTCTCTTTCAAAATTTTAGAACAAATATGCATTACAAAAAATAGTACATAATAGAAAACTAAAAGCTTACTTTTAATACTTGTACTATAAATCATCCAGATAAATCAATTATTTCACCAGCATCGATATCAAATTCCAAGAACCCTAGTCACTCCCGTATCAAGCACTCGCCTTAGAACAAAAATAGAACATATTAGCGTATAACTTATTATGTGATCACGTGGTCTGAAAGATCTCATAACACAGCCTGTATATACAAATTATACTGTTACATCTTTACGACCTCTATTAACATAAGTCATATAGCTCTGTTCATTCAAGTTCGCGAACCGGTACCGGCTTTCAACTTTCTTCGGTGATGCGATGCCATAACATCGGTTTTGTAACTTTCTTTATTTAACGATGAGATAACTAAGTTGTATTTGAACAGACGCTTGAGTAATTTGTGGTTTTAAGATAATATGTATATTTAGCACTTGAGATTAGATGGATATTCTGTATTGAACAAAGTTATGTTTGAACTTTAAGTTGAAATAAAATACTTTAAAAATCTAATATACTCTAAAATTAAAAAGAAAAACCAATTCATAGCAATAGAAAAGATCTTCGTACAAATAGCAGATGAAGTTTGAAGACGAATGGTAAAAGGAAAGATCATTCATCATCATATTTTCATTGTGCCTTCTGTAAAATTGATCTCAATATTTGTGATGAGAAATGTCAAAAAATCGTAGGTAGAAGAAAGTTTTTATTATGTGCCAGTGCATAATGATTTATTTTAAATCTTGACTTCCAAATTTCATTAATAGACAATGAAATACAAAATATATACTTTGACTTAAAAAGAGACTCCATTTTAGATTTAGCGCTTAAACACGATTTTTCCCATTTTGTGTCACTGTTGGGTATAACCAGTATCAATTTACCATCAAAATTATCATTGGGTTAGTTATTTACCAGTTATTCTGAGTTAAACAATAAATGTCCAGAAATGTAAAAGTATTAATTGTTAATACATCTTTTACTTGATCTATTCCAATGTTTTTTTACAAAAGCCCAATATCACGTCAACGTACGATAATTTTTGGCAACAATAGATTCTGATATCTAAATCATAGTAAATACTTAAAATTGAAAGAAATGAGCTTATAAATGACATATTTAATAAATAAGTTCCTTCGTTACCCGTGTTACTACCAGTCTTACTACCTACTACTGGTAGTTTAGTCTACGGGTAGTTTTTTTTGTCCGTGTTACCACTAACTGCTGCAGTAGTAACACGGGACAATTTTCTTTACCCATGTTACTACCAATCACTACCAGTAGTAACACGGGTAATTTTTTATGTTAAATTAAGGACATGCAGTTTAATCATTCATTAAATTTAAATATAATCTTGACATTGATTACAGATAATCCTTACACAATAGTATAGTACTTGGTAATATCTTTAAAAACTTTGGTAGGTAATAAAATAATGAGGTACATAGTGAAGTAATATAAGCAGCTCGGTTGCAAATAGGTACTATAGCTATATAACAGTACTAGGAATCGTCAGTGTCTCGAGGTAACGCCCTGCTGCCTTCATAAACAGATATTCAGAGCATATGATATGTCTAGTGTCTGATCAAAAACCAAATTGGCTTATAGAAGAAAGAAAAAAAAAGGCTTATATTACTACGATAAAAAAATATATTCATAATAAAAATAGTTTTTTAAAGATTCATTATAAATACGTTCTATTACAAATCGGTATAATCTTAAAGGGAAGACAAAACCGAAGTCGTTCTCATTTGCAATCAGTAGATAGATACTTCCTGTTTACAGTACAAACGATAAATTATATTTTAAGTACAAAGAGAATATCTTGCTTGCCGCATTGTCTTAGATTGTTATTAAGAACACGCTAGTAGACGAGTCGAGCTCATGACTGGGATCATGGGAGTGTATGGTATCTATCAACATGTGCCATCTTGGCTCCAATCACATTGCAATTACGTACAATTGTGATACCATATCTATTTTCTTTTGTGTATAATATCATCGTAGTCAAACCGGAGCGTAAAAAAACTTAAATCAGTGTTTGTTGGGACAATTCTCACATAAAAATTTAACAATAAAAAAAATAGTAGGTTAAAATTGTTGAATAAATTAATGTTCAAATTTCATTTTGTCTTAGTCACTAGCCGTCCCGGTAGTTTCACCTGCGTTTATGGTTACTGCTCCGCTCCTATTGGTCGTAGCGTGATGTTATATAGCCTTCCTCGATAAATGGGCTATCCAACACTAAAATATTTTTTCAATTCGAACCAGTAGTTCCTGAGATTAGCGCGTTCAACCAAACAAACAAACTTTTCAGCTTTATAATATTAGTATAGATTTATAGTCAAAGATGCGATAAATTAATGTTGAAACACGAAACTTTCTAGGATTGTGAGTTTTATATCACTTCTAATTTTGCAATTCTCCAAACATACACATATTTCCAGCGATCCAAACCAGTTAAGTGATCACACTGCGAAGTTTGTATCGAAAAATATAGATAAGCATAATCTCAAAAACTTAGAAATAATAGGGATCCTCTTAGTCAGCCATAACACGGTAATATTATCTATCCAGTATTGTGACTCGGCGCTGTCCTTGAAAGAATTACCTGCAGCCACGCGGTACGTAAACACGCGAAAGGTCTGGTCTGCCTGCCTACAATATTTTAATTTCATCTACCTACTTGAGTTTCTTTCTAGTTTTGTGATTGTAAATGTTATAATAAGTATATTTTTAGTGCTTACAAAAGCATTACACCGTTCGTTCGTCACTGCGGCGCCTTCGCTCGCACTTGAGACGCGTAGGTATGACTCGCTTTCTGACCGTTTGTATGAAGATAGAATACTGGATAGATAACATTACCGTGACCATAACGACCAATAAGACGGCGGGTATCACTTTTTTTTTGGTATTTTCGTAATGGTAATCTTATTCTTTTCATGGTTCCAGCCTCAACGTGGATACAGTACAAATGTATAGATTGCTTTAAATATTAGCAACCCGGTTGCAATGAAGACGTTGACAATTTGAATTTCGCTAATAACGACATTTTTTTTGTATGTTTGAAAATTACGTGATTATGCTATATACTTAAGAGTCCTCTGTTCTTAAGTACCATTATCATATTAAAAAGTCGAATTAAGAAGTTATCGTTTTAATGCGTTGTTGTAACAGACCGTTTAGTTGGCGATTGTTCTTGATATAGTTTATTATATCATGATTCAACAATTGAATATTGTTTATGTATTTATACGGGAATTAACGCGATCACGAAAAGGTATTACATACCTCTGAATTGCCTGACGTTTCGACCGGGTTGCACCGGCCGTGGTCACAGCCGGCTAAGCGGTGCACGCCCTCCGTCGTTGAGATCGTGACGTAGAAGGTTCTTCATCTTTTCTATATTTTTGATATTTTTGTTTCGCCATGTACAGTCACATACTATACTAACATTGTCCCTATTCTGTAAGCAAACCGATGTGTCCCTATTCTGGTGTTTACCCGACTGCGCATAATTTCAGTTTTTTATGCATTTTAGATAAGCATCTTTAAGCTTAAATGCTTTGGAACTACAAATATTTTTTATTTGTACAAAATTATAAATGGGGATAGAAGTACTTTCAAGACTAGAAGTAGTCCTCAAAAAATTGGGACAAAAACGTGACAATTCAAAATCCTTCAGTTTTTAGGGTACCGAACCCAAAGGGTGCCAACGGAACCCTTCTGATATTTTTGGCGTCCGTCTGTCTATATGCGGGCTGTATCTCATGTACCGTGATAGGTAAACAGTTTTAGTTTTGTTAATTTTTTTACGATGGTACGGAACCCTTCGTGCGCGAGTACGACTCGCACTTGGCCGATTTTTATAATAAATAATTTGCTCACCAGGATTAAAAAATGTTCAATTAATATTGTTTTACTTCACCTTGCTTAAATTTTGTTACTCCAAGAAAGAACACCTGGCACCGTTGTCAAAATGCTACTACATGGAGTGTTTGCTCATTTCCACAAGGAAATGATTAACGCGCCAAATAACTTCAAATCATCTATTAATACTTCATACGAGTAAATTCTATTAAGTACATTCAACGACATATTCACCCTTTGAAACGCAATTACACGCAACGTCATTCAATTGACTAATCACTTACAAATTTAAAGCAATTGCACAACTCATGTTTTTGCCAAATCCTCATATCATTGTATATGTTTTCACACGAGACTCGTCGGGAATTTAACGTCTATTTCTTTTAACATTACCAAACAATTATGTGACATATAGAGCACGGTGCGTCGCATCGTCTAAATTTACGTAATACGTACTCACATTGCAAAAAACCGTAAAGACTGTAAACAATTGCAATAGTTAAGCATTTTCTAGGGTTTCGTAACAAGTACGAATATCGTAAGAGACAAATAAGGTATTGCATCATGATAATGAGTGTAAGATGCTTCGTAGCATGACTGTAAGCTGCAAAAGCGAACAGTAACAGTTATTTAGTAGGTACATTTTTTTTTCTAAAAACAAAAAAAAAGAAATATTGTTTTCTATGCACCCAATTGTTTAGTCTACGTAATTTGCAGCCACTTTTCACTAGCAAAAATAACGGCACGCTCGCGTCCAAAGGTGTTTACTCCTTTCATTTTTCGATTGGTCTAATTTCTAACTTTAAAGTCGCCTACAAGATGTATTATATTCATTGTGCATAAAATAGCCCTCATTTTATACACAATGAATATATACTTAATATCCTAATCCTAATATACAACGAATCTTCAAAACAATAATTAAAATTTTGGAGTTAGTGTTATATGCGAAGTAGTTATCGATGTGGGTGATAGTCTCTTAGAGAAAAATCTCTGTCCGCAATCATATCAAATCAAATTTGTAAGAACGTCTCATTTTTGACGTCACGTCTCATGACGGCATAAAATGTTTTATTTTCTAAAAAAGTATAATGCAAAAGCTAACTTTACTATAAGGCAATATATTTGTTTCGTTTTACTTTAAGTACCTATTTTTATATTTTTCAGTCATGGAGATTAATTGAAGAAGGACCAGTGGTACAAAAATCACGGCTTGAAGAAAACTGGGACAACGACTCACCGGACGCATCTCCTAAACGGCGAAGACCTGGTCGCAAACGAAAACGTCGTCCACAAACTACACCTACTGAAGAAAGTATACCCCAAGAGAGATTTGCTTACCCCGACGAACCACTTCGCCCTTATTACGATGTCGATTTCGAAAATATCCGCCGAACAACAGAAATGCCTAAAAGAAGAAGAAAGAAACCTGAAGTAAGACCTAGTCGCTGGACAGATGATGATGTTATGGTTGTAGAGAGACCTCTCCGAAAAAATGCCGATTGGAGAAAAAAAAGACCTTCACTCGAAAAGAGGCCAGAATTAAGTGAGTTCAGAGATACTGCTAATTTGAATAAGGACAATGTAGAAACAGAACCTGAAGCCAATCCACATGAAATAATTGCTGAAAAGGTTTTTGGATACAATCGAGAAATAAATAAACATGGAATATCAGGTATAGAAGATCATAATGAGTCAATAGGAGCGGAAAATGTAGAAGACTTTGAACAAATTCCAAAGGATCCCATTCCAGTCGACAAGTCTTTATCTGAGTTTTCAATGGAATTAATTTCAAAACCCAAACTAGACGTACCAAATAAATCTCCTAACTTTGAACCTAAAATAAATATACCGCAATTTCATGAACCTAAAATTACTGAGTCTCAGGATCATGAACACAAAAACCGTGAACTTGAAGAACACGAACCAGTAAATAAAAATAGATTACGAATTCCAAAACGTAAGAAGCAAAAAAACGTCGGAGAAGAAAATGAAAAAGATAAAGCCATAGAAAAAATGGTATGTATAAATTATTACACCATCTGTAATAAGCATCTTAATGTATCTAAATATAGCCAGGCCACGGAATAAGCTAGAAATAAAATATAAGGTTTGTAGATATATAACATTTCTCAGTTTGTAATAATACGAACATCGTACTCAGATAACAACGTGGAAAACACCTTAAACTTGTACGTTACCGATCTAGCAAAACCAACCTTAAAAGGAGAGTGGCTGCACTCATAGCACCGATTTTGCACTCTCTTCTTTCTGCAAGCAATACAACACGACCATATTTTGTTTACGATTGTACAATTCTTGAGTACTGAAACTTCAAAAAAGTTTTTACCTTTTCAATAAATAAAATAAGGAAAATAGAACATGACAAACATAAACCTAACGACAGCATCAACGTGGAATTTAGACGATCGAT
Source organism: Euplagia quadripunctaria (assembly GCA_963859945.1). Classification (NCBI taxonomy): domain Eukaryota; kingdom Metazoa; phylum Arthropoda; class Insecta; order Lepidoptera; family Erebidae; genus Euplagia; species Euplagia quadripunctaria. The sequence goes on along the minus strand of OY982573.1, from coordinate 13,253,764 downwards.
GGTAGAAATATATACTAATATTATAAAGCTGAAGAGTTTGTTTGTTTAGTTGAACGCGCTAATCTCAGAAACTACTGGGTCGAGAAAGGTTATAGGCTATATAACATCACGCTACGACTCGAATAGGCACGGAGCAGTAACCATAAACGCAGGTGAAACTGCGGGGACAGCTAGTGTTTAAATACAATTTCATACCACTACACTACTACCTACAGTATTTAGCAATTTTCTAGTAAACTCCTAGTTTGGTACACACAATTAATCGCTGTATCCAATTTTTTTTGTAGACATATTAATGTAAAAGAATTGCGTTAGAACGAGAATCTCATCATATCGTCTAGGATTATCTAAGTAATGTTGATAATTAGCCTGGCGCACTATCGATAGTGATTCATCGATTCCCGTACATCAACCAAATTCGTAAGCTAAAACAGGTACCTGTGAAGCGATAGAGCGGTATAGATCATTACAGGTTACATTTTAGTGAGAATTCACCTGGATTAGCTTGCGCACGTCGTTGCCATTTGAGAATATTTCTTCTTTCTTCTTCATCGGTTATCGGTTCTGCGGGCTATGACCTGCCTATCGGCACTTCATCCTACTAATAACAAATCGCCTCGTTAGCGGTCATGTTTCTGTTATGTTACTCGTTAGAAACTTTATTACTTAAGCATTCGAGGAAAAATCATTTGTTTTTGTGAAAAAACTTACAAAAGACATTTTGCCAATGTAAGAAAAAATTCTGAGGGAGCAGTTTTCCAGATTTTTTTCTAGCAGGAAATTGCAGGTTATATAATATAATTATAACTTCAGTTTTTTAATCTTGAAATGCGTAAATGGTTAATCGAGCAGTGTGAATTATGGTCTTGCGTTATAATGTAACCATAAAGGCCTCAAATATTTTTGTTGTGTTGGAACTTGAAATTACACAAATAAGTCTGCAGTTCCGACGTAGTCCGAAAATCAAATCATACAATTTCATACAATTTAGAATAGCAGTTTTTGTGCAAGAACGAAGGAAGAAGTTTAATTTGAATTCAAAGTAAAACTAATACGTTAAAATGAAAACTTCGTACCTTAACCATTTTATTAAGAAAAAAATAAAATATAGTACAATAACTGAAACTGTTATGTTTTTCCTGTTTATTATATTAAATTGAACGCAGCAAAATTAATTATTAGATTTTGTGAGCTGTAATGACTAATATGATTAACATGTTATAGGGCATGAATTACCTCAAGTTTCTCAATTCGAAGCATGAGTCAAGTTTAGGGGAAGAGAACACAACTGAAAATAATATATACGATAACATCAATACTACATATATTCCCAATTTTAAGAACGTGAAACAACTGAAAAACGACCTAGAACAGTTTAATGGAATCGATGTACGTAACCACTAAGTTAAAATGGAATTTTTACAATTTAACTGCTTCTTATAAGGAAAATTTTAAAATTAAATGTAGTACTAGTATCCATTTTTACGTCACGGAGTAAAATTACTTACTAGATTTTAGGGATTGTAATGACTAATATGATTAACATGTTATAGGACATGAATTATCTGAAGTTTCTCAATTCGAAGCATGATCAAAAAGTAGGGGAAGAAATTGCAACTGAAAATTATAGGCAAAATAGGATAAATAATACTACATATATTCCCAATTTTAAAACCATGGAACAAATGAAAAGCGGTCTAAAAGCCCGTTTTAACGGAATCGATGTACGTAAACTACGGAATTGTCACGAAAACAAACAAGTTTTAGTCAGATCTAAATCTAAGGCCAAGGTTTCAGACACTACATTCAACACAATCCATGAATTGAATGAGCCTGCATTAGAACTTTGGATGGATGAAATTTTCACGGTATTTACGTAAAAGATGTAAATAAAAATAAAATTGTTTTAATTTAATCACTATGAAATGTGATTAGTTGTTGTTATAGGTTGTAAATAAAAATAAATATGTAGCAGACATTCCGTTTAGATATTATTATAACGCTTATCTATATTAATTACGTCGTCGTACTAGTAAGATGCATAAAGTAGTTAGAACTGTTAGGCTGTCTCGAGAATTATAAGTTTTGAATCCGCTACCTTGCTTTGTAAAGTGTAATTATCAATATCAACTTTATAACCAACTTCTTTTTTTCAACAGTATTTATTTTTCTGGACGTAATTTAGTAGTTTTTAATATAAATGATGATGTTCAATGTCTTGACGATGTTTTGGTTTATTTTATTAATAATTATATTACTAAACATCACTGATATTCTTTGTTTTACATTTTCAGGATATCTACCCAACGGATCAAATATCTTTAAAAGACATATTAAAGAGATCAAATGGAACTAGCCTAAGTGAAATTTTACAACAACATAATCTCTCCTTGTCGGATTTACTTCATGGGAAAGAACATGCAGTGTCATTATTAAAATCTAAAGATGTGTTGGGCAGCAAATTATCTGACAAGAACACAACAAAAGTAGATATCAAAGAAGATTCAGATGAACAAACACCAATTATCTTAGAATCTCAATACGCTATAGAACCAATAACTGAATACTTTACCACAAGAGAAGCCGTTCAGACAGAGGTTGCAGCCGAAGCTGTACCGACGACAACCGTAAAACCCTTGAAAGACAATGTTCCGAAAATATCAACGAGTCGACGATATCCATTAAGACTTCGTAAAAAATTGCGCATAAGGCCGATAAATAACGCTACTAATACGTTCAAAGGACAACTGAGCCGAGACCTCGTATTATTGAACTCAAGAAAATATTCTACTTTTAGAAGAAATGTAACAAAATCAAGACAGTGGAAAAACATTATACCGACTTCGATACGAAATAATACTAATAAAGAAAATAATAATAAGACCCTACTAGAAAAGACTACTACAGAATCCATACCAGAAGAAACGACAATATCCAGTGAAGTCGCAAGTCAGAATAGTTCATATGAAGACATGCGCTCTCCAATGGGCGCAGATATTAAACTTGATGATATCAACATGGACGTGACGGAACCTACAACAACGGAATCTATGACGGAAATGACTATAAACTGTACTGAAAAACCAGTAGGTATTGTCACGATGGCAAGGCCGACAGCAATATCTTCAGGTCTAAGACGACAAGCGTTTAATAACAGGTTGAAAAGAAAACGCCTTAAGAATAAAATCTCTACGACTGAGGGTCCACAAGACGATATCATAAAACATTTATTTGGAATGGGCAACTTAGTATCATCCTCAGAATTTATTGAAAGAACTCAAGAGCCAAAAATCACCGAAGATGACAGTACAGAATTATCAACTATAGACGATTTCATAACCACTGAAAGAGCAAGTAGAATCGACGGTAATGTAAGGCTAATAAGTACTCAAACTACTACACCGCAATCGATAATAGAAACTACGACGAAAGAAGCAGCGAAAATTGAGATTGAAGAAATTTTTAGCGATACTGAAAGTAAGTAAGACTCTGTAAATATTTCTTGTAACTTTTGTCTGCGAGACTAAAACAAATACACATATACCTAAAATACTAAGTCAAATGTAATAAAATAATACTTTAAATTTACCTTTTATAGTATGAATTCATTACATTTAAAAGGATTGCATAATTATTCAAAAAGTGGTTGAGTTTTTATATTCAAAGTAAAAATAAAGTCATTTTTGTAATAATAATTTTCAATGAGTACGTTGAAAGTTTTCATTTTATTTATTTCAGCAAGAGCCAAATTATCAAGAATATTGAAAGAAAGAAACATGACGCTAAGCGAATTAGTAGAACTCAGAGAACGTGGATCCAGCAATATACATTTAGCTGACATATTCCACAATGCATCGAAAGAACCAAATCCAGCAGAGCCTTTCTTGTCTAAATCTCTTTTAGAGCCAATTTCAAAAGAGACTTATCCATTAAGGGCTATTTTAGAGGCTAATTTACATGATCCCAACGGGAAAGTGACGCCAATCGATTCTAATATCAATATTCCCGTTGTGATGGATTTCCGAAACAATGTTAATGAGAATGCAGAAAATATGGGTATTATGTCCCTATTTAACAACTTCTCTAAAAACATAACTCCAATTACTACTTCTACTGACTCTGAAAGAAATCTTACAGTCAACAGTGTCACCAATGTAACAAATACAAGCCAGAACGTTCGAGAAAGTCGAGTACTAGATGATATTCAGGACGATGTCGTTAGCTGGAATGAAATATTTTCAATTATGGGTAGAAATCATGATGATGAAATAGAAGGTACACATACAATTGGATTTTTATTACCTGGTAACTATCTATGTGCTTGATAATATTAAATCGGACAAGTTCCGAACACACGTGTATGTAGATAGTGCGACCAATTTCAGGATTCGATTCTCGAAGAATTTTTCCCCGTTTTTTCGTGTTTAAAAGATAAAGTTAACTTGGCCGTTCCAAAAATACTCCTACCACCTTTTTTGTCATATAACAACAATTTAACTACTTTCGGATTTTTTCATTTAGGTACTTGTAAGGTCTTACAAGTACGAGAAACAAGACAATCAACATACAATCATGAAGTTTGGCGAGAAGCAAGTCTCGCCAAACTTCATGATTGTAGGTCAATGGAGAGTTAAAGTGGAGAGTTAAAATTGCTTAAAATATGAATCTTAAATAGCCTTATGTTTTGATTCCATTAAAACTACTAAAGCTTGACTTTTTTACAGTTTAAGGGACCGCAGACATAATGTATAATATATGATGTTAATTTCAACATGATCCTCCACGCTTTCCCTACAAAAATGTTCTTGACAGACAGACGGACAACGAAAGGATCCTATTAGGGTTCCTTTTTTATTTTGAGAAACGGAACCCTAAAAACATAATATATTATGTTTATATTTCAGAAACGTCCACCGGTGAACCGATTAAAAAAATCACGTTAGAAGATGCCGACGGTGACGGATTAATAGCCTTGGACGACTTGGCACATCTCACAGATTTTGATAACAACATTGCTTTAGCTTCCAAAGAAAAATTAGACGTGCAAATGAACACAGTCGAAAAGGCATCCGGTATTCTCGAAAAAATACCGAGTCACACGAGATCTGTAACTGTTGCTACCGCTAGTATTGCCGGTTTAGCTATGGTACTATTTTTGCTGACATATGCTACGTATAAATGGAAACAACAAAAGGCTATGATACGAAAGCGTAGTTTTTGTGACGAACGAATACCGACGCCTGTATTTGAGCACAGAAAAGGTCATAAGAATAACAGTAGTACTCGAAGCATCAGTCCAATGATACAGGCCTCAAATATTTACACATTGAATACATTAGATTCACAAAACGGTAAAGAGTCGCCAGATTATATGTGGGATTCCTTAAGGAAACCCTTTCAATAAGTAATTAAAGTAGATTATACGTTGGTTATAGACTGAATGGAGTTGCATTAATGTAATATATAGATTAAAAGGAGTCTTACCTACTATAATGTTTGAAAAAAAAATCTAATATTATGGGCAAAAGCCTCCTTGTTTGAAGTAGTGACCTGATAATAATTAAGACTTTTAAGAATTGATCAATGTTACATTGTAAGCTACATCTACATATAATTTTATTTCACTACATGAAATAACATGGGGACATAATCATCATAGGAACAAAAATGTTCCACACATTGTCATATTGCACCTGAATTTAAGTATTTATATATTAATATTATGTTATTTATTTCACTTTTTCAGTATTATACTCAAGTGCAATATGATTATGTTATATTAAAGATGTTTGGTTGTTTTCTTAAATTTTATAGAGTTTTCTGTGAAAATAAAATAAAAGAAAAATCATTTTTTTATTTCGCTTACCTATAATTATTATAAGTGAATATCTCCTGAAACTTCTTTAATACTGGTATATCTAATGAATAGATTTTGTTGTAGAAGTATGCATACTGCCTAGCGATACTTCTGTAGAGTTTAAGTGATGACTCAAAAACAGGTGATGGCTGGAAGTAATAAAAAGTATTGGTATCAGAAATACTTAGAATAGCTCTTGGCAGTTTACTGGACAAAGCGTGCATTGCATTAGTTGTTCTACTACCTATTACAGATATATTGGTATTCAACAAATAATGTGTACATTAAAAAAACACTCTAATAGATATAGGATGATTAATAGTTAAATATCCACCTCATTATGTTCTCCATCAATACATGTTATAAAACAAAGTTCCCCGCCGCGTCTGTTCACAATAAACTCAAAAAACTATTGAATGGATTTTCATGCAGTTTTCACTAATAAATAGAACGATTAATGAGGAAGGTTTAGGTATATTATTTGTTGAGGTTTTGTGTAAATTGGTTGAAATATGATTATGATTGTTGGAGATGTCACTGCTACCCGTCCGAAGCCGGGGCGGGTTGCTAGTATGGTACTAAAATACTATGGTGAATTGCATATAAAGTTCAGCAGAGAATGTCATTCTTCTGTTATTATTACAACTTACTTTGAGTTCAAGCATCTCTTCAGCATTGTAATACAATATGGTGGAATATTTTTCAGGCAATATGTCAATGTACGGTTTCCAGAAAGATTCTGAAAAAAATAAAAATTTGAATTTTGTGAAATTATCTAATAAATAAAGTAATGTTTGTGTCTGCTTAAGAAACCAAAAGAGGAAATAAATGAATAGTAAGTTCAACAAATATGAATAATATTTAGAAGACTACCTAATTAATTCCTGTTATTACAGAGTATAAATATAATTATACTTGTATAGATTTTCAAATAAAATGCACACAATGGAAGATTTAAAGCAATCAGATTAGATCCAAACAGTCTTATTCACATTCATGGGCTTAAATTAAATTCAAATAAATGAATAAAAAAGGCCCACCTCTATTTTATAAAAATGAGTAAAAGAGATTTACAAGTATAAAAGGAAATTACATATAAGTAGGTTAACTTACATAAATATATATATAATAATATAATAACCACTTTAACGCAAATAAGTGTTCCCATAATCAACTTTTATTCAATTTTTATTAAATACAGGTCTATGAGTAGTGAATATTGTTTGTGAAATCCCTCATAACGAAATTCAAAGGGGCAAAATTAAGGCCAAAGCCAGCCGATGAGGAAAGCTGCAGGGATTCTGATACTTCATTTCACAAGATGGTGATTGATGTATGCCAATGATAGTGTAAAGGAACAAGATATCCCGCAGAACACGCAATGGACACCTAACAATTAGTTAGGCCAAGGCACACAATACTTAATTTAAAAGTAAAAAGACGGATGTAAAAGCGAAGTAAGCCAATCTAGCAAATATGTTTAATTTCCATAAAGTACAATAATTACATTGAAAATAAAATGGATTATGTTTTTCCTGAGTTTATAATATTTTATAAAAAAAAATAAAGCTAGAAACCAATAAGATTAAAGATAATAAATTAAGTAAATAAAAGGCAAAAAAATATAACGAACGGAAACAAATGGCTTTGATGGAGGATTTCCAGTATATAAAACATGCTAATAAATCGTAATTTAAAAACAATTTCATCATCTCATGTAAATTAAAAACTCAAACATATTTTAATTAAGTTTTATTTTTAGATACAAAATAGCACCATCCACTAAAATGGATTTTAAACACTTTTTTTTATGAGTATGATGGTAGAATAGCATAGATCCTTATTAGAATCCTTCATTGCCCTTATTGTATGCAATAATAAATGTGTTACGAACACATTCTTCTTAAATAAAAATTAACACGTCAGTGCTGGTGAACACAAAAAACAAGTAAAATGATTGTAATTTTACTACAAATCTAAAGCAATTCTGTTCACACTCTGCATATTTAGATCAATACTTGAATAGTATCTCTTTTCAAACGAAAATGTAGAGGTCTGTAATGAACAGATAATTTATGCTGCTTTAATGCTGGGTTAGTAACTACCTATATTTAATACATATGAAACATCTGTATCGTTAAGCGAAATGGTTATTCTGAGTTTAAAATTCACTTCCAACATCTAAATCCATAAGTTTCAAACTCAAATACTTTATATGATTTATAAGCATACCTGGATTGTTTTTTTCTAGCAAAAGGAACAATGCCAGCGTTATATTGGGCATATTTTGAAGCAAGGGGTCAACATTTATGAAGCTCGCAAGTTCAGACTCCTTGGCATTATTCTCTGTCAACATGACTTTTGATGGTACTGTGAGGATCAGTGCCCCTTTTTTGATGTCCTTAGTTGCTTTAAGCCCAAGTTCATAACCCTCGAACTCCGCAATGTCAATTCCTGTAATTGTTTTATGTGAAAATTATTTTTTTTAATTATAATAATTAATACAAGTAGTGCATTTTATATTTATTTGTATTATATCACACCATTTTACAGTAAGATACTAAAAAAGTAGGTAATAATATGTCTAAATGTGTACATAAGGTACACTGAAAGTTCTGCGCTCCTAGCCGCTCATAAATGTTTGGCTCTGTCTTACGAATTTTCGATCAGGTTACGTGTCCTGACGCGAGTCTAACATTTTTACCCATCCTAAAAAGTGCACAACGCCGCTAAAGGAGTTTTCACTTCAATTTCCTTTTTTATTTTAAAAAAGGCAACTCCCGCATTAGGAATTACTCCTGTGTCGCAGGAGACTTTACAAACATACAAACAACGGACACAAAGAACACCCAGACTTGGGTGGGAATCGAACCCACGAGCTATGGCATAGCAGTCAGGATCACTAACCACTAGGCCAACAGGCCAGTCAATAAAAATATGGAACTACATTACTAAGAATAGACTAAAATAAACACACTGGCCAATTTTAGTAGAGACATCTTAATATTAAATTAATAAAGTACATTCACGCAACCAATTGTCCAATCCAACCAATCGCAAAATAATTTGAATTTGAAAAGAATTTTAATTATCTTTATAATATGGCTATGTGTGAATAAGTATAAACTTTTCTTTTATATATTATAGGGGGTAAACGAGCAGACGGGTCACCTGATGGTAAGTGACTACCGATCATCTACTATTACTTTATTATCAATATATGTATTGTGCTCGCTGGACATCCTGGGTATCAAAAAGGTTTTCACCTTAGAGTTTCTTTATAAATGCTCTGACCAGGAAATAATACTGCCATCCAATACCTTCAAATGAGCCAATATATAACATAAGAAACATTGTTCATGGCCTCATTGAAAAAGGTAATATACTTCATTTAAAAACTGAAGAATCTTTCATTCCCCTTTCATTCTTTTACTATACAATCATTCAGTGTCTATTAATACTACATAGTTAAGAACAACCTTTAGTCCTTTAGAAAGCTTACAATATACTATGCCTGTTTTTGTTTGATGTTATGATTTAAAAGTTGAAATAGAAAATTTACTAACAGCTATAAATGTAGAGGTTAATCATTAAATTAATAATAATGCATAATTATTATAAACCTACCATCAAGTGGGACCTCATTCTCATTTAACCACTTCAGATACTTATCAACATTCAACTGCCTCTGGTTCTGACCACTTTTGTGCTGAGAGATCTCTAGGTTGGTTATCTCTTTGATTAAAGCTTCAATTTCTAAATGGTGTTCCCAACCTTTTGTTACATTGGTAGAAGCCTGGAATATACTAGTCAACCTCAACACTTTATCAACGAGAACTGCGAGCTCTTTCTTTCTTTGCTGTGTAAACTTGTTATTTTCTTTGCCACTATTCTTCTTAGAACCTTGTTTCGATTGCGATTTCCGACCCATAGTTTATATAAAATAAATACTTCTAAAGTAGAACAAACTGTATTGTAAAAGTAACTTAATCTAAAACGTGGGAATCTAAACAGCTAAAAATAGGTCTCCAAAATTTTTGAAATGTTTTCCTTTCAAAAGAAATGTGTTATGACATTAGGTTGGTTACACAACACTCATATTTTTAATAGCAATGGTATAAGAACTTTATCAACGGCAACTTTCAAAGTTAAAACTATTATTCTCTGATCTTCATATACTTTACTAAAACACAAATTACTTCTTGTCTTTGCAAAGTTTATAACTAATTACCAATTGTTCAGTAAATAGTTAGTCTAAGCCAAGGTCGTATATTCAATTACGGAATGCATAATTATTAGTATTACATTGTAATCAAATTGTATGTAAAGTACTTTAAATTACCTAATAAATAATTTATAGTTCTGTCTTTCTAGTTGCTATTTGTAGGTACCTATGTATTTTTTTAAAATACTTGTGTTGATAACTCAGTCTCTTTCGTACTTTCCCATACAAACTACATTATGTATGTTGCCTGTTTTCATAATTTATTATACGTATTTAAAAAAAATGCGAAAAAAAATTTTGGTATCTTATGTAATGCTCAAGTGATTTGTAATCAGCAGAGATGGTTCAGGTTGCGCCCCTGAACTCATTTGAAAAGTAGATAGTCGGACATAGAACTTCGCTCAGCCTATATTTAGCTCTGTTCATTCGGACAAAACTGATGCTATAACTCTGTCAAAAATCATCACTATAACTATGATAGATAGGATAGCAATTGACCAAACTACATGACAGCTATTAATGTTTTCTGGTTTTTATATGTTTTACTTAATGTCATGCTCATGACAGGATTTTGATACTTTTTGTAATTTTGACGAAATATTTACAAATTATTTTTATTTCATTATGAAGTTACATCACAAGTTTTTTTCTGGTATTTGAAATGAAATCATTAAGTAGTTTCTTTTCATTCTGTTCCAAAAGTCGATGTATCATAAGCCTTATAATCGCGTTCCATATTTCACTAGCATACTAAATCTTTAGCATACCAACAAGACAGCCGGAAAGAGATGAACTTTTTGACATTATGGTCTTTTTTAAATAAAAATTATCAACGAAATTATCGTATAGTTTGAAAATTAATCCGATTAAAATAAAAAGTGTATTATATATAATTATATATAATTAACTGCAACATAATATATATAATTATGTTGCAGTTGAAACTCTTAACAAGTCAAAAGTTACTTTTAACTGACAAAATCAGTCATAAGTACTTTCGACTAGTTTCGACCACTACTAGGTTGGGTTAGGTTTAAAGGGAAGCTTTACGACTGGGCCCTTCGAGGCGACTTCCCCTCCCGGGCTCGGCGTAATCTGTTACGCCGATGACACGTTGGTCACAGCCCGGGGGGTGAACTTTCAGGAGGCGGGGCGCCTGGCCGCCAGAGGTGTCTCTCTGGTGGTCGAGCGGTTTGCGGGTGGCCCTGGATAAGACAGAGGCCCTTTTATTTCATGAGCTCCCGTCGCGGCTCACCCCCTGGCCTCTATCGAGGTCAACTCGGTCCTCGTACCGGTTCAGGGCCACATCAAGTATCTGGGCCCGTCCCTTGACAGAAGGTGGCGCTTCGACGAGCACTTCCAGCAGCTTGCTCCAAAGCTGGTCGGCGATGCGTCCGCCCTTGGGCGACTCTTGCCCAACTTGGGTGGACCCAGCGTCGCTACGAGACGGCTCTACACGGGGGTTGTCCGGTCAACGGCACTTTACGGTGCACCGGTGTGGGCGGTTAGAGCAATACGCGGATACCGCACCGTGTCGACGGAGGCGGCGTGCGCGTTGGCCGGGACACCCCCGTGGGATTTGGAGGCGGAAGTGCTCGCCGAAGTATATCGGCGAACGGCTGAGTTCCGGACGGGAAGCGTCAGTTGGCCCCCGCCCCAAGAGGTACGTGAATGGCGTGAGGCCACTCGCCGAGCCACCATGGCTCGTTGGTCGTCCCGGCTAGAGCTCCACGTGCTGGCTTTGCCGCCGTGGAGGCGCTCCAGACGGTCATCCTCGAGTAGGCAGGGCGGCAGCATGGGACCCTTTCTTTTCGACTGACGCCGGTTCTTTCCGGGCACGGCTGCTTCGGGAAGTACCTGCACTCGGTCGCTAGGAGGGAATTGAGTCCCGCCTGTCACCACTGCGACTGCAGTGAGGACTCGGCTCAGCAGACGCTGGCGGTTTGCCCCGGTTGGGCAGCGCAGCGTCGGGCCCTCACTGTAGTCATCGGAGAGGATCTATCGCTACCGGCTGTCATACGCTCCATGGCCGGTAGCGACAGGAGTTTTACCGCGGTCGCAACCTTCTGTGAGGAAGTCATCTCGCAGAAGGAGGCGGCGGAAAGGGTCCGGGAGGACGACCTCCACTGGGACTTAATTCACCGCCGGCGAACCGGGCGGCGGAGGCGCGCTGCTTACCAGCGCCTCATGCCGCCCTGAGTGTGGCCGCGGGTGGTCGGGATGGGTTTTCCCCTCCACCCGCTATAGTGGCCCCCCCCTGAGGAGGCGGCGTCCGCGTGTTCCTGGACGTCGCCTAATTGAGAGGTTTTTTAACCCGAAGGTGGTGCCTGCGCTATTGCGGGCAGGCGCTAGGAGGGGGGCATCAAAACCATGAAAAGACGGGATAAGTTAGCTTTCAGTCAAAAGTACCTACTTTTGACCGATTAATATAGCATTTTTATAGTCAGTCTGCAAAACACTTAAGGCATCATTTATTTTAAGATTAGACGATTTATACATATGTGTAATGATTACTACCTTCTGGGTAATGAGTAATAACCGTTGCATTATAATTCTCCTGTTTGATCTGAAAGTGAAGAGGCCCACAAAGAGAATGATCGAAAGAGAAAGCCCGCACGTACTTGGCTGAAATGCGAATGTTAAGATGGATTTATGGTGTGAATAAGGTGGACTAGGTTAGAAATGAAAAGATGAGGATCAATAAGTTATCGTGGTATGGACATGTGATGCGGAGGGATGAGCAAAATATGTTTTATGTCTGTAAGTTGACGGTTACAAGAGAAAAGGACAACCAAAGAAAATATGAATGGACTGTCTGAAAGAAGATAGGACTAGAAGAGTACGTAGTAGTACCTAGGTAGAATGGAAGAAGAAAAGATATCGCGTTGGCCCCTTAATAAAATTGGGGCAAGGGTAGGTAAATGATGATATTATAGTTGTTTAGTTAATATTTTTGAAGTGAAACTTCTTTAGAATCGTTGTGATTTGAAATTTGATGAAACGGAACTCACACTAAAAAGAGACAAACGTTCATAAATAGGATTTAGCCTGCGAGAGAATGAGATAGAATACAAGTATATAGTGTTTCCCATAATCTTTATCTTTGCGCCTGCGTACTACGAAGTCCTTCAGAAAATGCATCAATTTCAACGTGGTGTAATTTTTGTGCATTTGCGTATTGAAATTAGTTGGTTAATTAATTTATGTTAATTATTTTACACATCTGTATTAATTTGACCAATAAATTTTATATAAATTATCTAAATTAAATTTATTAACATTAGTAAATTATTTGTCTTGATTTTTAGGCTACTTTTCTGAAGTTTCACTTCTGCCGTGTGTGAATTGCACACACTGTCACACACACACTTTTTTTTTAAGTTGAGACTAGCAACCTGCCCTGGCTTCGCGCGGGTAGCAGAGCATAAATGCGTACATTTTATTGGCTGTCCTAGTGAATAGATAGTTTTAAGAGAAATAATTCCGTAATACATTGTTTTCATATTGGTTACTCTATTAGTTTACGCGGCGCACCGCGCACATGAGTCGACATGATTTTTTCCGACATCTTCAACATATGGGTATATTTTAGTAAATTTATACAAAACCTTAATGAATTAAATACATAAACCTTCCTCATGAATCACTCTATCCATTGGTGAAAACTGTATGAAAATATGTTCGGTACTTTTGAAGTTTATCGCAAACAGACAGACAGATGTGGCGCGGCGAGAGACTTTGTTTTATAATATGTAGTGATGCTATAGCCTCTCATTCTTCGCTGGCAGTTGTCATACGGGGGTTACACCTACGAGGGTCACACTGAAAGTTTTTAGAAAATAAAAAACAGAATGATATAGAAGCCGAAGAAATTAGAGAAGAGACTCAAAGAAAAAATATTGAACTGAAAATAGTTCCTAAATTTAATATTATTAAGCACAGCCCGCATTACCAAGCAGTTCAACTATTTAATAAGTTGCCCGTAGATCTCAAGAGTACTCTTTACACTAATGCTTTCAAACCAAAATTAAAGAAATACCTATTGAATAGATGCTTTTATAATGTAAACGAATTGTGATATAATTGATTTTTATTCTTAAATTTTTTAAATTTTTAATTTTATTCCTTCACTTTTATTTAATAATATTGACATATTTTATACATGTAAACAAAGTAGTTATTGATTTTTATGATTTTAATGATTTAATTGCTTTTAATTTTATTTTATTTTATTGGTATTGACTATTTTTATATAATATAATGAATGAATTGTAATATAAGACATAATTAGAGTCATGTGTAAGATTGCAACCATTATATTTTAAGTGTAAGCTAATAATTGAAATATTTATATAAATAATATATCTTCCAAACATTTCAATACAATGTACATTGTTCAGAAATAAATAAATGAAAAATGAAAAAAAATGCCTGTTAATATTTTTATTGCTTTTCGAAGTAGTCTCCGTTGCTTTCTAAGCACTGTCGCATGCGATGGAACCATTGACTGAAGCAGTGAGGGATCTCTTCCACGCCTTTTTCAAAAGCAGCAGCATCTTCAGGGTTCATAAAACGAATTCCTCTAAGTTCATCTTTTATTTTTGGAAATAAATAAAAGTCATTAGGTGCTATGTCGGGACTGTAAGGAGGATGACTCACTAGCTCCACACCTTCGATAGACAAATATTCGATAGTCCGTCTGGAGCGTTAGCTGGAGCGTTGTCGTAGTGGAGGAGGATCCTGCTTCTTGCGCGCTGCTGTCTAACATTTTCCAAGACAACTGGTAGACAATGAGTGACTTTTTATCTTCTAAAATGATTGTTGCGAAATGACCCGTCCGTCCAAAGAATAAACCATTAATCCTTTCGAATGGAAACATCAATAGCGCAGATTGTGTTTTGGTTTCAGGTTCGTAACAATATATCCAGCTTACATCACCTGTGACGATGTCATATACAGCATTCGAGTACATGCTTTTTAAACATCTTGAAGTTCACTTTTTGACAGCTGAAACAAAATTATACGGTTGTTTAGGCATTCATATTATAGTTTGTCTGGCAATGACAGTGGTACAGCGAACACTTGGCACCGTACTGTGTAGTTCCCAGAAAAGTTATTTGAAATCGCCCCAGTTCTTAGGCCGAGAAAGAATTGTTCGGTAAATTATTTGCATAGCAAAATGATGCATACTTGCAGTAAATTATATTAGGTATTATTATTATACTAGAAGGTAATATTTACAATTAACCCAGTTTTAAGTAAATACCAAAACTTAATACTATTCATGTAATATATTAGATATCTATTAGGTACAAGTATATTCTGTGTATTCGGTCTAATCTGAATTTGCATTTTTTGTTGTGATGATCTTCATTCACCAAATTTTAGGGAACCTTTTCTTTTTTGAATTGAAAACTTCTTTAGGCCCCGTATAGGGCCATGGACCGCACGACACCATCGTTGAGTCTCCTACAGGAGGTGTCTAGTCCCATTAAGTAAGGCAGCAGCCGCGAAAGCGCAGCCGCCGTTTTCATAAGTTTGGGGGCCAGTACGAGCCCTAGATATCTCATTGAAGGCTCGATGCCAATGCGAACACCTCCCACCACACCTCCCTTGGTTTCCATGGGAAACGAAGGGCCTCGGATTTATGTAGGGCCTCCTTCCTACCAACGACTTGAGCGACACCGGTCGTGGCTTTTATGGTTCCCTCGCGGTGCGTCTTGCCTCACGCCTTCATGAGACTACGCCACCCTAGAGATCTAACACCGAGCCTTGTGGAACACCGCATGACATCTCGCGCTGATCATATCCTGCCCGATTCGGGTAGATTACCGCTCTCTCCGATAAGTACGCCCGGACTATACGAAGGTAAAGAGACACTCCGTGGAAACCAAGCGCCCCTCTGATGCAACTCCAGGGTAAGGTGTTGAATGCGTTGGCGATGTCGAGAGACACCGCCAACATCACCTCACCCCGTGATACTGCTTCCTCCACCAGGGCTCCTTCGTGCATGATTGCATCCACTGTGGAGCGCCCCCGCCGGAAACCAAATTGGTTATCTGCCAGATCCGGCCCTACTCTCGAAAGGTGCTCGACGAGACGTTCCGCGATGACTCGCTCAAAGAGCTTACTCACCTCGTCGAGCAACATGATGGGCCCATAGGCAGACGGTGAGTCCGCTGGGCACGCCGCGTTCTGGATGAGGACTAGTTTCTTCGTCTTCCACAATTTTGGAAACTGGCCCCTCTCTAAACATGCGAAATTTTAGGGAACCTTAGTATATTCAAATTTATCTACAAATAGTTTTGCGTCCTAGGAAAATATTATGAACGTCAGTAATTCTGTTTTTTTTTCATATATTCTTCCTAATATCTTTTATGGGTTGAAAATGCCCACCAATTACGGAAAAGAGTAACTAGAAATGTTAGCCAGCACCTACCAGGGATCGGTACAATAGGTGTCAAAGACAATCAGTTAATCACTTCTGTGTCCTCAGAAAAAAAAAATAGGATCTGCTATACTCTATGGGCGCAGAGGAATAAAAACAGAAGTAAACTTTTAGCGAAGGTTTACTCACTAAAACGATCGTAGAACGAAAACTTGAACATTTGAAGATTTGGTTGAATCCTATGCTAATCAACAAGTCTTAGGTACATTTTTAGTAGGTTTTATCAACCTACAAAATGTTAGATTGATCTTTTCCATTTAAATCCACTACAATATCCACGCTAGGGGATTAATTTCCACTTACACTAAGTAGGTGATCTGGAGGATTTTTAGCTAGCTATTTTTTAGGTAAGAGGTGTACCTTATACGCAATATCGCGCAGTGGGTTGCCGACAGCTGCATTGATATATTATTCTTTAAATACTGTAAAATTCATAGTGAAAATTTACATAGTTAAGTATGTGCAATATAAGACTGTAGATAAAGTAAGAGAAAACAGCCTGGCAACGCTATTTGTGTAATTTGAAAAAAAATGCTTCTTAAAAATTATTCATTAAAACTTTTAGTAAGATTTAGAATATTTTCTACCATACAGTTTAATAATCAAGATTTTAGAAAAGGGAAGAAGTTAATTGAACCCCCTAATATTATAAATGTGGAAGTTTGGATGGATGGATGGATGGATGTTTGTTAGTCTTTCACGCGAAAATCACTGAACCGATTGCGATGAAACTTGGTATGTAGATAACTGAAGACCTATATTAACGTATAGGCTACTTTTTATCCCGATATTCCCACGGGATCGGGACTTACGTGGGGGAAACTGCGGGCGCTGCTAACCTTTACTTAAAAATAAGACACATGCAGGATTTTTGTATACCTACTAAAACATGGATAAGTGTTAAGTACTTAATTTACATAACAATTGTAGTAATTTAAAAAAATATATTGAAGAGGTAACCCTAGACACATTTTAAAGCCCGGAAAGAGTAGGCAATTAAAACGGTAGGTATCGATATTTTTGTAGGGAGTGATTTATCTGTTACGTAGAAACTACCATGTACCTAATACGTATTGGTGCCATTATCAACATGTGGTCAATTATTACTTTTTATAAAAGCGAATTTTTTTGGCGGCGCGGCGGTTCGGTTCGGCGCAACTTGTCCGCGGTTGTAAATTTTCCCCGTTTTTACAACATTTTTCATTGACAGTTATATAGCACATAGCCTTAGGCACATAGGCTATCCAACACTAAAAGATTGTTTCAATTCGTATCAGCATTTCTTGAGATTAGCGCGTTCATCCAACCAAACAAACAAACTCTTCAGCTTTATAATATTAGTATAGATTACCTATACGTCTTGTATAGTTTTAAATGATATTACCGAGGGTACCCAGAGACTGGTAAGGTGGTAATCTGAGTCGAAGGAGCTTAGGACCTTTAAAGGACAGAGAATAGAGGATAATGTAAACCAAAACCAATTAAAAGAACAAGTTTAATACAAAGACTGTAAATAAACAAAGTTTCTCTATTAATGCACAGCACGGCCATCAATCTACACAACAATGACTCAATCATGATGGCCTTTAACCTTACGTTAGAGATTAAAATTGCTTTATGCTATGACTCTTTTCTGACCAGTGTGTATAACACTAGTCAGAAAAGATTCATTTATAAATAAGAGGTGACGACAATGTTACCGTGCAACTGGAAATAACGTTTCAGCTATTTTACTAAAGAGCAATTTCCATGTTAAAAGTTACTAGAAACGTAATTTCCAGATTGTTGACTAATAAACAACATCTTGCACCTTTTATGTAGTATTTTTCGATATAAACCGATTTCCGTGTTACATTTACATTTTTAC